>CM060101.1:1602767-1931015 GCA_030522485.1 Stenchaetothrips biformis
CTTTTTCCAAACAAAATTTCTTTTTATCCCTACCTAACCCTTTCACTCATTTTCCATTTGTTGATAATTATTTTCGTTTTGCATGATGTGTCCGGCGCGCTGGGAGTAACGATCTAAGGCCGTCCACCACCCTGCTGGTTCGACATCCGTGGCCCCCACCGACACTGCCGCCTCCGTGACCAAAACACGAGCGACCCGGGCAGTGGCACGAGGACCCCTATGACTGGTTGAGCGAGGTTGATCTTGCCACACCAGCGGTCCATCGTGTGGAGTGGAGGCGCTCCATTCCGTTGCTTTGACCGTCTCAACCCCCACGTTGCCACTCAAGAAACGTGGTCATCATCTGGTCTCCCTGTCACCACATTCACAGGCGACAAGCACCTCATCGATAGTTCACCACCTCTCGGGAGCGTCCAAACCTGCCACGGACTCTTGCCTTTTGATCTTTCCCGCGCGCGCGAGCGTTGTGCGAAACGTTTATCAACATAATCTTTAGTTTTCCCCTATCCTTGAAGCCCTGTCCTTCCTTCAGTCTATCTTTTCTACTTTTTTCCCTCTTCCTACCAAAAAAAAAAAAAAAAAAAACGTCTTGTTCTCTATAAAATGTATTATCGTACGCCCCTTGCCCTATTATTATGCTGTCCCATGTTTGATTGTTCTTTAGCCCCCCCCCCCTCTTAGGCTCTTTTTTGGCCCGACTGTTTGGGTTTTAATTAATGTTATTTGGCCGGCTTGAGCCGTAGGCGACCACTGTCGTATCAATGTTCTGTGTTTACCGGCAAGTGCCGACGATTTGCTTTGTGAATATTTTATTTAGACGGTTACTGAAATAGTAACTGGCCTCTGACCTTTTCCCGCCCTATTAGTGCGATTTCTTTTGTTTTCGAGGACCTTGTCCCAGATTATTTTGTATTTGCAAATGTATTAGGCCGGCATTAACAGCCGCAGGTACCCACTGGTACGTATCTTGTTCAGACTTTCATAAGCCGGCTGCGTGCCGTAGGCGACCACTGTCGTAGTGATGTTTTATTATGTTTACCGGCGAGTGCCGAAACTTTGATTTAGTCTCATTACCATGTTCCTATTTTTTATGTTTACCGCCAAGGGCGAAGTTTTTTTTCCTCTGATTTGCTACTCAGAGCAATCCCCGTCTACTAAGGACTATTTTATTTTTTCATTATTGACTGATACTCTTGCTACTTTTATGTTCTTGTCCCCCTACCCCACTATGAATGTATTGCCATCATAATTTATTGTTTTTTTTTGCCCCCATGTGGGTGTCCCAATGTTGCACTATTTTCAGCCCCTTTCCCCATGATGTACGTATTGCCCCAATTTGTTATTGTTCAGCCCCCCCCCTCCCCATTGTCCCCGTGCTCTACTATTATTTGCCCCGAAATGTGTCCCCATGCCTTATTGTATTATTACCCCTTGATTGTTTAAATGAACCACATTGCGCCACTTACATGCGCTGTTTAATTGCGCTACTTATATTTCAATGATGCTCTCCTGCCCTTGATGATATTTTTATGTGCGACTCTTTTGATTTCCGCCTAGATCAAAGTTTTCATACCTATTCATGTGCCGTTTCTTACTTTTATTTGGCATACTGTTCTAGCAAGTTTTATGTTATTGTACTAACGGGCAGCTACAACAAAGATGATTTTTCCTTCAATGTATATTTCTCCGGCCTGCGCGCCATATATGTTCCTCTTTCTGGTTTTTTATGTGTCTTTCTTTGATGCGCCACGCACTGTCCCCTTACGCACGGTCGCTACCACTGCACGATACCCACGAGTCAGCTGTGTTTGTTTTCGTAATGAGTTTCCGTCCCTTTCCCTCTCCACTGTTCCTCCCAAATGCACCTCTGTGCGCTTTCACGGTCAATGCCACCTAGGCCGCGCTCCTGTTTGTTTTAGTAATTAGTTTCCCTTTCTATGTGATTAGGCATTCACGACCAATGTCGCCCATGTCTTGTCCTCCTCAATCTTTCTTTGGTTGTTGTTTCCCCATTCCTCGACGGGCGTTTTTCTAGGTTTCAGCTTCTCATTGTCACTGTTACTTAGCTTTTGTATTCATTGCACGGTGCCCAAGATGAAAATGTGAGTGATACACAGCCGTGCTTGTTTTAATTTCGTCGTAGGCAACAGCCCATTATTTTCTAATACGTGTCCATGATGCTGGACACAACGGGGACGTTAGGATATTTATTATTGGTCTACGAGGACGTAGACATGGACACAACGGGGACGTTAGGATATTTATTATTGGATTTGAAGTTCCCGCGCTAAACGTCCCACTTGCGTCACGAGTGCCCCTCCTGGTGCGCCTCGTCCGCGTCATGAGCGCTTCTCCTAACCTGAATGTTCGGTATTGGTTGCGGGTGACCAGCGCTCCACTAATTGATGCGCTATTGGTCGCCGATGACGAGTAACCCTTTGATTGGTGTGGACTAGTTTGGCCGGGTAGTGGGAGGTCGCACCGAGACAGTCGCACCTTCGAGTGCGCGAAGGAAAGACCAGAAAGTAGCCAACGCTTGACCGGTGCGGTTCTCCCTCCCTTTCGGCCCCTCCGTCCGCAGCCTTTTCATCGGTCTACTCCTGGGTAATTACCATACGGGACTTGTACTCCTGAGCTCTCCTAGTCTTACTGGACTTAGAATATTTTACTGTGTGCCTTCACGGGACTTGTACTCTTGAGCCCGTCTAGTTTTATCGGACTTAGAAATATTCTATGGTGCATCTCCCTGTAACTTGTACCTGAGACTTCTTGTACCTGGGTGATAGTCAGTATCCGAAGACTGCTGGACTTCAAAATCACTGAGACCAAATATATGTATTAAAATACTAAAGTCTTTAATTATCCTGCATCCCTAAAACCACACGGGGCGAACCAACCCCAGACAAGCCTTGGAGAGAACTAGAGAATCGACCAACTCACAAACCCGAGCATAACGGTCCTGTCCCATATATGGTTCCTCTGCACACAGAATCCTGATAGCTAGACCAGGTCCAGGGAATGGGTGTCTCATGACCAAGTCAGCAGGGAGTTGCAAATCTCTGCCCAGCTGCCTCACCTACATCAAAACACCAATTTCAGCTCAAAAATAAACATTACAATTTGGCTGCAAATTAGTTATAGGGGCACAGTGAGCATTTACCTCATCCTTGTGGAAGTCCTTCAACGGCTCTACAACGCGGCCCAGATCCCTCAATTGCCGAATGAGCTCCGTGTCATTGTGGTGAGTTTTTGATTACCGCAGCCTTGCCACTCACCATGGAAGAGGCTGATTCAATTAGATCAGGTCTTAAAGTACCCTGCCCGAGAAAAACATCCTCTGGTCTCAGATTCATTTCTTCAACCACCTCTTGGGCAATCTGTGAATGTAAAAGATAACATATGTTACTCTAGACAAACATAAACAAGGGGCTCAGTTTTAATTGTTTCTTTCTGACCAGGGCACGGACAATAAACACTCAGGTGACTTGGTTTACGTACCTTTGCAAATACATCACCAATAATTTTCCTCTTTTCCTCAGGAGCAGTAGTTTGGCAAAGTATCTTGGTAACCTTAAATGCAGGACTTTTTACATTGGACTCTCTTTGATCAATATTATCAGGTATGTTAGTGCATCCCTGTTGAAACTTAAATCCAGCATCAATAACTGCAAACAAGATAGAAATAAAATTAATCCTGAGTGTTTATGAACAAAGTTAGACAATTGCCTTGTGCTCTTTTAATACCAGATGCTTACCTTTCAAATCTAAACCAATCTTTTTGAGGGATTCCTCAACAAGCAGACTTTCATTTTTACGCATGAAGCCATTGTCGATGTGCACAGCAATCACTTGGTCTCTATGAAGAGCTTTATGTAAGAGAGCTGCACACACCGTTGAATCCACTCCTCCACTAACAAGAAGCTGGAAGAACACAGGAGTCAATTAATTTTAATAGCTTTCAAGACAGAATAAGACTATTGTCATCGTTTTTCTGCACTTACCAGGACTTTACTTTTTCCAACAGTTTGCCTTATGTAATTAATACATTCCTGTTCTCTGCCTTGAATGGTGAAGCTTCCAGTTAGTCCACAGATGTCAAAGAGAAAATTCTTTAACATGATTTTACCATTCACAGAAAGATCCACCTGCGACATAGATACAAAGATAAGTACATTAACCTGTTTGATCACTGGAGCTCAAGTTTCAGGTTAAAAAAAAGAAACATTACCTCGGGATGAAACTGGACACCGAATAGGCGCAACTGTTCATTGGCTATACCAGCCACAAAGTTTGATGATCTAGCAACAACTTTAAAATGATCAGCAACTTTGTGTATACTGTCACCATGTGTTAGAAGGACGCTCTGAACATTTTCTAACCCCCTAAAACAATGATGAAGAGAACCATGTAAGTAATTTGATTGACTGCACTTGGCCACTTGGCAAAATTAGTCACACTTACTTAAATAAGAGACAAGTGGCATCAACATTAATGTCGAACTGGCCATCTTCACGACCTTCTTTTCTCTGAACTTGACCTCCAAACTCTTTGTTAAGCATTTGCATGCCATAACAAATACCTGTAATTTCAAGAGACATTTAGATACATGTTACAGAAGCATCTAAGCGTTAAGAAGGCAACTGAAAGTTTTCGTTCGTGAAGAGGACTTTAATATTTAAAGACAAAAATTAAACTTTACCCAAAAAAGGGACGCCTATCCTGAAAATCATCGGATCATATGAAGGAGCATCTTCGGCATACACGGAATTCGGACCACCAGATATAATAACAGCCCTACAGAAGAATACAAGTGTGTTATATGAAGTTTCACTAAACAATGACTTCACGAGTTATTTTAAAATCCAAAAAGAGATCAACAAAAAAATTAAAAAATGAAACAACACTTACTTGTATCCTTTTTCATTGAGGATCACTGCAGGCGTGTCAAGAGGTAGAATATCACTTTCCACACACAAGTCTCGAACCTTTCTGTCTATAATTTTCCCATACTGGGCACCAGCATCAAGGATAGCTACTTTTTCAAATCCATGGGTTCCATTGGAACGGTGGTCGTTTGCACCGACTTCGATATTCACGTTCTGCATGTTCACACCTAGACCCCAGCAGCACTGAAGAAGGAATACTATTCATCAGTTCCAGAGGCAAACAGCTCTTGTCTCACTCCACATGTGGCACACTGGAATCTGATAGCTTCTCTGGGTTATGCAATCCCATGGCCACAAGGGGTTGAGGAGGCCATGTAGTTTGAGGTATAACGTCCAAATTCCACTCCGTTTAGGAAAAACAAGTTAAGATGACTCTGTTTCCCATTTTATCGGAAAGTGATCAGTCACAGAAAACCTCTATGGAGTGATCTGGCACTTTTAAATTTTTTCACAAAATTTGACTAAATAATTAACTAAATTAATAAAATTAATTCAATTTAACTAATGCTTTTAGAACTTGTTATCATCTACAATATTCATTTGTTTCGTTTAATATTTCGCTGCTAACGGTTTTTTGTTCCTCCTGAAAAATGGCCGAAATGGAGTTATCCCCTTCTTCCGCTTCCTGGATCATATGTCCGTGCAGAAATTGTAAGGATCATAGCAAATAGTACAATTTACGTTTGCACAAAACAAACAAACAAAAAAAACTATATAACATAGAGATAAAAAGTCATATAGCTGACAAAAATGTGAGTACTACGCTGAGAGTGTACAGTTCAGCCACCAAAGTTAACACCAGTTACTCACAGTCTCGTTGCTGATGGTGAGTCCGTTCCCCGAGTGTCCTATCCGGCGAAGACTCGACTGCAGAATGCCGTTGCCGTGCAAGGCCGAGCGCTGCCAGACTCCGAGTAAGCCAGTGCGCCACCAGAGCGCACTCCGAGCGCCACAGAAGCCAAGTCGCCACAGATCGTCACTGGAGCGCTCACGTCGCCACTCTGGCGCCAAAGGTTACACTAAGTCGCCAGCGACGCGCTCGCATCGCAATTCTGGAAACTTCCGCTCGGGCCGGCCGAGGAGCGCGGAAAGGACCCTAATCCCTAATCCGCCGGCCGACTCGGCCCGCCAAATCGCCACTGATCGCCACCGATTCCGCGAAGTCGCCACTCGGGTCTCTGGGTCTCTTGAGCGCCAATTTGACGCTTTGGCGCTCCATCTGGCAACCCTGCTCGCGTCGCCACTCTGGCGCGGCGTTGCCAGAAGCCGAACGGCGCTCGGTGGTACGGGGAGGGGAAAATGTGGTACTTCGGGGCTCGCCGTATGCACTGCCAGAAAAAAAAAAAAAACGATTTTAATACGGTAAATGTACCGCTTATTATTTTCCGCCCACTAGCGTTTAGATTACGGCTTAGGAACGGTCTTTAAAGAGGTACGGTGAGGCCAAAGAGAAGGCACGGAGAAATCGTAAACCAGAACGGTGAAAAGGAATCATCATATCTTAATACGGAAACCTTGGACGGACCGGCAGACTGTCAACACCACCGTGCCTTCTCATTAATCTCACCGCACTTACCTCTTTTTAGACCGTTCCCCAACTGTAATCATAACGCCTGTGGGCGGAACATAATTAGCGGTCCTTTACCATATTGAAACCGTGATTTTTTTCAAGAGAAATAATACAGCATACAAAAATGTTTGATTATGAAAACTTGGTTCACTTCTATTTTTCTTTGCTGCTTATTATTTATATTGATGACAACAGTGTGACAGCCTACACCTTCGAAGAACACTATGATTAGAGAAAACTAAGGGAGGGTGGGGCGATTCGTAACAGATTTAGGAATTTCCTTACAAATAAAGTATATTTTTCATATCGGTGCCAAACCTATGCCAGGTGAGTAGTCTGGCCCTTTATCTGGTGTCCACAGCTCCATTCGATACTCTGGATTCCGTAAGCTTCGAGATTTGAGACGCTTTCCAAACCCTTAGAATCTGTTACGAATCGCCCCGGCATGGGGTTATTTGTAACGGCCATGGAGCGTTTCGTAACATCCTTTATATTAAATTAAACTGTTTAGGGAACTTAACCTCCATCAGTTGTTCTTCGAATGCCCTGCCGACGTCTTAAAATTTACATTGTTCGACTGAAAGCTGTCGTAGACCGCCGCTAGCATTAACCGACCCTCTGTGTGAACCCTAACCTCACTTTTGTCAATGTCGGAGGATGAAATTAGAGTAACTCGCTTTATAAAGCATTTTGTGCTGCGTGAATGTCATTTCATATGGCAGCGAGTGACTCGTGAAATAATTCAAACATTTAATTACAAAACTACTACAATACTACTACAATACAATGAAAAACAAAGTTTGTTACGAATCCCCCCCCCCAATGCGTGTTTCGCAAAGAGCAAAATGGTTATATATATATATATATATATATATATATATATATATATATATATATATATATATATATATATATATATATATATATATATATACACACTTTTATGTACATATTGGGGGCAGACCGTTTGTTCTACCAGTATTTTGTTCTACCAATATCAATATTTTTATTCATTTTCTTGTGAAGTATGTTCTACCATTATTTTGTTCTACCTATATATATATATATATATATATATATATATATATATATATATATATATATATATATATATATATATTAACAACCCCGTCCCAACCTTGCTAACACATTACAACCATATGCTTCGACGTCACTTCCACTTCCGCGGCGGTATCGTGCACCTTACGCAGGCCACGACGGCACGGCATGGGTCCTCAGCCTTGCTGCGGCAGCACGATCAGTCTTGCATTCTCTCTTGCATTCTGCTGATGCGCTGTGGCACTCGCTTGAGTACTACGGCGCGTCGACGCATACCCACGCACTTTAGGTTGTACGCGATGCTCTGCACAATGGCCGGCCACCACGATGGCTCAAAGGGGTCGTGCAACCGGCAGGGCTTCGTCGCGAACGACACCCTCTTCGACGGAAAGGCTAGGAGTGGTGGTGGCAACCCGCCGGACCCACTCACCTTCACAACGAACATGCCGGTGGCGTCGTCGCTAAGAACGCGAAGGAAGTCCAGCACGTTCGCCCTGGCACTAGAGCGGTTCGTTTTTCCTTCATGTTCTATTTTTGGAGTTGGGTAACTTTCATTCGGTGCCGCTTTCCAAATGATGAATTTTGGCACCTCAGCCGGCAAAATCGACCCAGCGGAAAAGGTCGCACTGGTAAAACTAAAGCGTAACCCTATGCTTGAGTCAAGCATAGAGTTACGCTTGAAGACGTTACGCTTGAAATGAAGCATACTCTCGAAATTCCCCCATGCATTTAGATAGGGGAAATCTTGGTGGATGAGACTGTTACGCTTGATTTCAAGCGTAAACTGATTACGCTTGAAAAAAGAGGGTAACACTACGCTTTAGTTTTACCAGTGCGCGCAAGGGGCTTAAGTGCGCCTTAACAGCCCTTAATGACTCAACGTCTAAGTATCGATAAAGGACCTTCGCCATATTGTAAATATAGTGATTTTGACGCCCAAGGGTCAAAGTTTTGACCGTTTTCCCGTACCTTTACTCCTTAAGGGCGAAAAAAGCGAAAACGTGGTCAAAAATATTGTTTTGAGCTTAATAGGATGTTCTTGCAATGTTTTCGCTTTTTTCGCCCTTAAGGAGTAAAGATACGGCAAAACGGTCAGAATTTTGACCCTTGGACGTCAACATTACTATATTTACAATATGGTGAAGGTCCTTTATCGATACTTAGACGTTGAGTCATTAAGGGCTGTTAAGGCGCACTTAAGCCCTTGCGCGACCTTTTCCGCTGGGTCGATTTTGCCGGCTGAGGTGCCAACATTCATCATTTGGAAAGCGGCACCGAATGGAAGGTACCCAACTCCAAAAATAGAACATGAAGGAAAAACGAACCGCTCTACCGTGGCACGTTGGGCTGCATGGACGTCAACCTTCGCGACTTCAACAACGCTACTGCCCTTGCCACGCCGCGCCCGCGGAGTGGCAGCAGGCACCCTCCTTCCAAGAGACACGCTGCCTTACTGCCGAATTTCCCCCGCGGGAATCTGTTTGCACCGGGTCTTCCTTCTTAATAATTTCCTCTTTCTCAGTTAGTTCCCATTTATATGAAATATTTTACAGAAATTTGTCGGGGAACATTTCCATAAAATATTCATATAAATGTACATTTTCAGGTAGAACAAAATATTGGTAGAACACAAAAAAAAAATCAATAAAAATAATATTTAAAAAATGGCAGTATTTTATAATTTTTTATCATATTTTATTAATTTAAAATAATAAAATATAATAAAATAATGAGGTAGAACAAAATATTGGTTAGAACAGACGTTGTAGACCCTATATATTTATTTGCATTAGATTGTGAAAAAAAATGCATAATTCAATGCAATTTTTGGCACACACGCTTAAAACCTTGCGAAATATTTTGAGCATGTGTAAGGGATAAACTATTCACTTTGATAGACGAACAAATAGTTTTTAAATTACGAAGTACTTTCACTACAAGCTTGCGTACGTACTTTGTTACATCAAGCTCCTTTACTTTGTAAGGACTGCACTACGTACTGTGGGTTGCCTACTCGCCTCTTGGCCCTTGGTCCTTGGCCGATTCCATGCTTTCAGAGGAGGGTAAGAGTAAAAATTGTCTTAGAGATATGAGGTTTTCGCCATTCGACGCGTAATAAAAAGCTGATTCTAACCACATAATAATTATTTTTTGATCATTTAAGGCATTTCGTGTAAAGGAGCATGAAAACCCTTATTTATCAGCTCGAAGTTATAAGAAACACATTTGTTAACCTCAGTAGTACGTTAGGGCGGTCGGGACCGTATGGTCAAAATTACTAAAACCGTAACCCCAAATGACCTACGGTAGGTCGACGTATCTGCAACGCGGCACCCGGATGCTTTTTTTGCTTCGCAATTCTCTTGTTCCAATAGTTTTGAACTCATTGTATCGCTTCCATACTAAATTGTTTTGACATCTTGCTTAAGATCCTTGTATTTAAAGTTTCAACTATCGCCATGGCATCGAAGTACTGCGAGTTTACAGAATGCAATTGAGGCCGGCGGAGCAGCCGAAAGGCCGTTTCGAAACAGTTTTTTTAGGGGCCGGTTCGAAGAAGGAGGTTATCGGCCGTTTTTGGCTCATTTTGAATTTAGTGCCGAACTTGGAAGGAAGAATTTAGAATTTAGACGGGCGGTTTGTGCCTGTGCCGCGCCGGGGCTGGTGTGTTGTTGGCGGGGCTGCCCGGGCCGGGTGCCTGGGGCAACCAACACTGCCACAACAGTGGCACTGCACTGCACTTTCGGTTCCAAGCGCCTGGTCGGACCCCTTTTCCGTGGAATAGGTCAGGATCAGGTTCCCCAACGGGCAGGGGATTACCTCGCCCATCTGCAGGGGGCTACGAGCCAGCCCAGGCGCACGGAAAGTTCCCTTTGCTTGCGTGCGGACGTAATCTGGCGGTTTCCCCGAAAAGGTGGTACGGAATCGCCCGGTGGTGGTACGGTGGTACGGGGCCCGAAATAGTGGTACATGTACCACCAAGGTGGTACGGTTGGCAACGCTGCTCGGGCGCGACCGCAGCGCCACGAGTCTTCTTCTCCTTCTCCTGGTAGCGGCCATCTGGAAGCAATAAGCCTCGCCTCACAGGCAGCACACCACAAGCGTGCACTTCTCAAAGAGGGAGAGGGGGAGAGAGAGAGACAGACAGACAGACAGAGAGAAGGGAGACAGAAGAGAGGGAGAGAGAGAGAGAACAATTTTGAAAGATTCGGTAACATTTGGTTCCCCATATTCTTTCGTACCGGAAGGAAGTGTAGATGTGAAGGGTGGTTTCATATTGACCCGCACTCATCTTTAATGGAGGTATGATCGAGGGCTTAGCAGGTAAAAAGTTGTGGGGAGGGAGAGAGAGAGAGAGAGAGAGAGAGAGAAAGAGAGAGAGAGAGAAAAAGAGAGAGGGAGAGAGAAAGACAGAGAAAGAGAGAGAGAGAAAGAGAGAGAGAAAGAGAGGGAAAGAGAGAGAGAGAGAATTGGACAGAGAAAGAGGAAGAGCCTATTTAGTCCTGGGGAAGGGAGGAGGGAGGACCTGAGACGCTGACGACGCGGTATGCGAAAGCGGAAGCAGCCCATGTAGGCACGCAGTCGGTATCGTGCAGCCGTGGACGTCACACCACTGAGCTGCTGAGGAGGGCTACCTTTCCACTCTGCGTCCTTCAGCGCGCTCCCTCACGCTGCGCATCCCCCAGGCTGCTGAGGCTCTCCCAGCCTGAGAACGTGAACCGAAAACCGGATCCCACTGCAGGAAGCCCGCCGCTCCGCGTCTCCTCACTTGAGCAGAGGTACGTGCGAGGGTGACTCACTAGTGTGTACTCATGGGTACAAATTGGCCCGTATTCACTCAGAGTACTCTCATCCTTAAACAGAGTGATATTTGCTACTTTTTGGAACGATTTGGCGTTGTGTGTCATCTAAAACGCTAAATGAAGCCTAACAACGTTGGAAAATTTTTTTTTTTTTTTTTTTTTTTTTTTTTTTTTTTTTTTTTTTTTTTTTTGAAAGGTGTACTCACCCTTACTCATGTACTCATGTGTACACCAGAACGCTGAGTGATTCACCCCTCGGTTACGTGCCGGAAAGCGTTTACTGGAACCATGGTGTGGGGCTGGAACGCACCCTGGCCTGCCGCCTAGATGCTCCCCGACCGTCCGCTCTCAGTAAACACGCTCATTTTCTTACGATCATTTTTATACATATTACGATTATTTGTCACCGTAAGGTACGCATAAATTTGCACATACGTAATATGCATAGTTGTCTTCGTAAGGTATGCATGATTTAACTGTATTACGCATGTTTTATGCATAAGGTACGTATGATTTCATCGTATTACGCATCATTTAGCGTAAGGTACAAAGAATTTTATTGTAGTATGTATGTTCTCATTTCAACGTATGTTACGCAGATCGTTTAAGCGTAAGAATATGAGAGTGAAGGGAAAACACACAGTTGGGTGAAAAAGAAAATTTAAAACTGTATAGCGGGAATCAGGGCCGTTAAACCCTTGCTCTTCAGACCCGGCTGCGCGATCGACTTCAATTTCTTCCCATCACTCCCGGACTTCTGGTCTACCTCTTCTTTGAAGTAGCCTACAGTGCTTAGTGGCATCGCGGAATCATTTCGCGCATGCTAGACGTGATGGTTGACATTGAACCGACGGAAATGTCACAAGTTCGTCCTGCAGAGCATTTCTCGAGGTTCAACCGTAACTCTGCACACTGTAAAGAAAAATGTACAGTTTTTGCCGTTAATTTATTGACAGGATTTGCCGTACTTAGAATTACGGTGTTTACCGTACCTAGAACTACAGCGTTTACCGTGCCCACAAAAGTACGGTGTTTTCCGTACCTAGAAGTACGGCGTTTACCGTACTCGTAAGTACGGCGTTTACCGTGCCTGGAAGTTCGGCGATCACCTTACTTCGTACAATGCACTTGTCAAAAGGCACTCATTCCTGGACATCACAGTCAATTTTGACGATTTTGAAAATTTACTCAAACTCTTTGGAATTAAATTTAAGGCGAGATCTTTTGTACAATGTAGAAACTACGGGAATCGCCGTACTTCTAGGTACGGAAAACACCGTACTTCTATGGGTACGGAAAACGCTGTACTTCTATGGGTACGGAAAACGCTGTACTTCTAGGTACGGGAAACACCGTACTTCTAAGTACGGCAAATCCTGTAATTATAAAAACGGCGAATACCGTACATTTTTGTCACAGTGCATGTTACGCTGCTACACCTGCGTAACGGCCCGTCTTTTGTAGCCTCAAGTTTGATCGTGGCGAACCTGACCTACTAGCGACTTGACGTAAATGTTCAGAAGTGTTGGAAAAGTGGCCTCACTTGCAACGCACTCAAAAGTATGTACTAAAGATTTTTCTTTATATTACTAAACAAAGGTTTGCCCGAGTCTTTACAAAACTTTCTTTCGTATTATAAGAAAACACGGTGCAGTTGTATTACAAAACTATTTTCTAGTGATACGAAGCTGTCTGATTTGTATTACAAATGTTTTCTTCGTAATACGAAACATTTTAGATCACGGTACAGTACGAAGACGTGACAAGAACCACCAGAAAATATTAAGACGCAATTTCTTTTGTAATACAAAGAAAAGTTTCGTATTACAAAACTCAACAACTGCACCTTGTTTTCTAGTAATACAAAAGAAAGCTTCGTAATACAGAAGTCGTTCGTAGTACAAACTTTTGAGTGCGGATGTCGTGACCTAGAGCCTCACGCCCGTGTTTATTGCACAAAAAAGTAATCGAAACCGATTACGTCGTCGACCGTTAACGTCGAAGTGTTAAAGGTGATAGTATATTGTACTTAACCGACGAAACCGCCATGGAAAACGAAACCATCCCCGGGGAGAACAGGGGAAATCGCTGAAGGAAATCAGGCTGTCCCGTAGGAAAGCAAAAAAACTTGTCCCACGGCTTTCATAGATATCCCACCGTAGGATGGTTTTCTAATGGTCATGCATTCTTTGATTCAGCGTCATTTGGAGTCGGTTCTGAAGACCACGTGATCCTGCCGACAATGTCTGACAACGCCCCTCTCAGCCACAGTGAGTAAAATCCTGTTAAATCATAGCTAGAATGGGGAAAATTCTTCCTGATCTCCGACAAATTTAGAACGCTATAATAGGTTAATTTAAAGTAAACTGCTACACTTCTGTTATCGGAGTGTCAAACTGTTACCCTCACTCATGCCCCCTTAACGATGACTCGAATCAAAGCGTCTTACCAGCTGTATATGAGTAAATTGTTACTTCAGTGTTTTCTTGTATGAAAATCATACGTGGTGTGTCCACTCTTTTTTCTTATCCGTTCAAGGAGATGTTTATTTTCTGCTTTAAACCGTTCCGCACCCTCAATTAATGTTGGGAAGAATTTTGAAGAAAGAATAAAGCTTGTGACTATTCTTAAGCCATTCACCGTAAGCTGGAGTTTTATTAGACTATATCGGGGCTGTTTGAGACGCATGATTTTAATCTTTTGAATCATAATAAATAAACTTCCCACATTCGTTGTACAAAATTTGAACACATTCCAAATTCAGGTGGCAACAACGCCTGTAAGTTGGCAACAGGAGTGCCAATTACGCCAGAAATCTTGCACATTCTAGGACTTTCCCAAAATTATTGAATTATTGATACTGTGGGTCACTTCTCGCTAACCCTACCCCTAAAATCTAATATTACCCCGAAATGGTTTTATATGAACCTTAAATTGTGTCATATTACCCTGAAAATGTCTAACATTACCCCGAAATTGTCTCATATAAACACGGTTGGAAATTTCCGTTCTCAAACGGAGCCCGAAGCAGTCAAAACGCTGTTGCTTTTTGCCGCGAAACAAGGAATATCTCATATGTTTTGGTAGTGAGTTAAGATCAACAAAAGGCCGGACCGAGGGGTCCACCACTAGCTCAGGAGTGTACACAGGATTGCTGATTCCCAGTGATTACCTATAAATATTCTTACATAACTATAATTTTGGCCAGCTAGGAGCATTTTGTGCCTATTTTCATAAGAAGAATCCCCGAAAGCCGATGAGAGCAGGGTAAATATCCAGTTTTGGCATGTGATTACCAATGATTACTGGACGAAGTGTACACAAGATTACCAGAGTGGTGGACCCCTCGGGCCGGACGCCCATATTTGACTGTCATAGCATTAATTACTGTAACCTGTTCAGTGAAAACCGCGAATTAAGGAGGAAAGTGTTCAGACCATTTCCAAATGGAAAAATTGACGCAAATTTGAAATAAATTGCCCTCTGTTAAAGGAGATAACTGAAAAATCGTTATGCCAATGATGTGTTTCCGTTTGTGAACACAAAACTCTTGTTTACAAACTGATTTTTCTACCGCTTAGTTTTGGAACACGTATTTTCCGTTCACAAACGGTATATTTTTGTTCCCGGATTTATTTTTTCCGTTTAAAAACAGTGATTAGCTGTATGTGAACGATAGGGAATATTATTTTACTTTGCGTTCATTTTCCATTCTGAAACGGCTGGAATTTGAACAGTGTACTTCACATTACCCTAAAACTGTCTCATTTTACAAAAAAAGAAAAAAAGTCTCATATTATCCCGAAATAGTCTCGTATGATCCCAGCACATTGGGCCAGATGTCTAAAACTGCCCCATTTTACAAAAAAAAAAAAAAAGTCTCATATTACCCCGAAATAGTCTCGTATAATCCCAGCACATTGGGCTAGATGTCTGGTGTGGCGGCCAAAATTCTAGACGAGTTTTTAACAGCAGAGTCGCTAAAAGGGACTCGAACCTAACGTGTGATCCCACCAATAGATTGTTCTCCAAACGAGGAATCCATTGGTGGGGGCAAACGTTCGGTTCGAGTCCTGTTTAGCAACTTCAAGAGCTCAAGACGCGTCCAGAGTTATGACCGCCTGCGCCGCTCCTCTGGTCCACTGTGCTCAGCTTACGATACTTGGCCGTTGATTCCGAGATGGGTTGTCTTCGTTTTCCCAGACGCTTCGTCTGCGCCGTGCGCCGTGTGCGGTGAGGCGGGACGGCCGTGCGCGCGCTGCCGTATCCACTACTACTGCGGCAAGGAGCACCAGCGGCAGCACTGGCCGAAGCACCAGCCGGGCTGCGGCAGCGTGGCGCTGCGCGACGGCTTCGTGGTGGCCACCAGGGCCATCCCCGCCGGCACCGTCGTCATGCGGGAGCAGCCGTCGCTCACCTTCCCCGCGTCGCCGCTCACGCTCTTGACGAACGGCGACTTGAAGGTACACTGAAAATGTTATGGTCGGACACATGACTCAATTATTAAGGGACAAAAAGTCACGCTAAAAATTGGCGAGGCAGGAAATTTACGTCGGAAAACGGCATGACATGTGAGTCACGCCGTCATATGGCGTGAGCGACAATGCGTTGCATGAGAAAAGTCATGCCAAAAACCGCCATGACAAGAAATTCACGCCAATTTTTGGCGTGAATTTCTGAGTCACGCCGATTTTCGGCTTCTTTTGGCGTGACTTTTTATTCACGCCCCTAAAACGGCACGAAGTCACGCCGATAGATTGTCAATGTAAGTACAGTTCAAACCTAACTTTCTAAGGACATACTCAAAAATGCATGTTTGCAAGTTTACAAACGCATACCTGCTCTGCAAGCCGGGTTCAAGAAATGCGTACCAGTACGCACTTTTTGAAGCGTAACTTAACGCCTTACACTCTAAATGCTTATGTCTAGAATATTGTACGTGTGACTTGCACAATTTTGTGCGTGCGTGGAATTTGCATAATATTGTGCATGAAAACCCTTAAATTTATCCAAATTTTAGCACTCTTTTATGCAAAACGTTACGCAGGTTGTATGCATCACCTTCTTACAAAACTGTTAATATACTATAAGCGTGTAATTTTACCAGTCTTTTCGCCAATAAATATATAGCTTGGGTTGACTTGTAGTGAGAGGATGCCAAATTTTCTTTCTGATGCAAGTTGGAAAGTGTCGATAACAGTGTGATGTGTGACCTCTTGCAGTTGCTGTGTGCCGGGTGCTTTGCTGATCTCTCCACGAAGAAGTCGCCCGAGCAGTGCTCCCGCTGTGGCTTCCCCGTCTGCGGCGACAAGGACGACATGTGCAGCTGGGCCAGTGGTCATCAGGTGGAGTGCGAGGTTTTCCAGCGCGCCAAATACAAAGTACCCAGATGTGAGTTTACTGAATACCCTAAAAATGTTATAGTCGGACACATGGCCACATCATGGCGTGGGAAAAAATCACGCCGAAAATTGGCGTGACAGGAAATTCACGCCGAAAAACGGCATGACATGGGAGTCATGCCGTCATGTGGCGCAAGTGACAATGCGTTCGTCAGGAAAAGTCATGCCGGTTTTTGACGTGACACGTAATTCACGTCCCTAAAACGGCATGAAGTTGCGCCGATAGATTTTCAGTGTAGGCGTTTCTCAAGGGGTCCACCACTTAAGGGGGCAGAAGCGCCATCGTCATCTGTTTTTTGTCAAATTTTAACGAAGTTTCTCCTATTGCTAAATCTTTTCTGTTAATCGAGGAGAAAATCACAAGTTACCATTAAAAGAGGGTTCCTTAAGGATTATTTAAAAAAAAAATTGGTTGAGTTATGGTCATTTTTGTGGGGTGTGGGAAGAGCAGAAGACAACACAGCATATTTGCCTAATAATTACTAAATATCACTGCGCGCAGGGCTACTCAGTACCCGCTAAAAGTTTTTCATCCAAATTTTAACCACTTGTTTTACATACTTGGGCTGTAAAAATGACCCTCTAGCTTTGAGAAATAATATCGGGAAGTATTTCAAAACTCAAATTTTTGAAAATGTTCAAAACCATCACTGTTAAAAAAATTTACTGAAAATTCATAATTTTTTGTAAGAAGCCGATTTACTTACTTGCAGTATGAATTTTCATACTAAAACTTTCATACTACAAGGTCTTAAAATTCAGACAACGTAATTATTAATATTCAGATCAATATATTGTATAAAAAATCGTACCTATCGGTCTTACTTATCAGACTTTGATGTCCGAAAAAGAAATAACAGAGATAGTCTCACTTACATTACCTACTCCATAGAGTGAAATATTTATTGTGTCAACGTAATCTTTTCCTACGGACGAGGATGTGAACGCAAAAATGTAGACAACTACTGCAAGTTGCAAGAAGCGACCGAATCGCAACTGCTCTAACTGAGGAGAGATCGACCCGAACCCAACCACACGTCGACCCGTGGGCATGCGCGAGAGCGAAGTTGTATTCTCTGTTGTTTGGCGAATACTCTACTTATTCAAATCAACCTTGCTGTAGTACACTCATGCCATCTCAGATAATGACTTGAAATAGGTTTTTAACTAAATGTTCACCTCATTTTGGCTGCAGAGGCAATTTTAACTCCAAGATATCAATAATGCGACACTAGCGCCACCTAGCGGCTATAGCAAAATGTATCTGTTTTGGAGCTCTGAAACACTCTCTTTGCTCGTACTACAATAAACGAAAGTATTATTTGAAATAAAACAATAGTATATTCTTTATTTTTAAGAATACCGCAAAATGTTTAAGGTTAATGGCGATTTTTGGCCTGTTTGCCGACTTCACAAGTCTGAATTTAGATTTCGGACAACAAAGTACAATATTTCAGTCCACCGGTACGAAACTTGATATTCGCCGCTGTAAATTTTCAGACTTGCCAGTCTGAATCCAAATTTCTGACAGCAAGTCACATTTTTCAGACAGTTGGTCTGAATATTCGTTTCATTTTATGAATTTGCGATTCAGACCACAAAGTAAGACGAAATCGGTCTGAATTTTCATATTTTTTTTAACAGTGATATGTTAAACAAAAAAGCTTTAAAATGCTTCAATCCCGAAACCCAAGGGTCATTTTGAAGGATTTCACTAGTACTAACACCCGCCAAATTTTCAGGGCGATATTTCAAACTGTTTTCTCAAAATTCTGCGCGCAAGCTCCAAAAATCTACAATTTAGAAAAACGGCCTAAAAGATTGAACATGCCTAACCTAACCTGTATAAATAAATTTATATAAACGACTCTGGAGCCTAAACGATAACGTTTTCCGACAAAATCTTGTCACATTCTTAAAGAGGGTTGCCAACAGATAAAATCTGGTTAAAAAAACGAAAAATCGATTTTTTGAAAATTGATGGCGCTACTGCCCCCTTAATGTACTCATTGCACTCGTCCAGCCTACACTCACTCCCACTTACTTAGATTTTAGCGGCAAAACGCCTGCATGTAGGCAATTTATGAGACAAAGGTGAAAGCATTGCATTGTAAGAAACTCGTTATACACTCACACTCAATTGTACATAATTTTAGTCAGTGGCAGACCTTTCGACTATTCCAGTCGTCGTCGACGACTGAGGAACAAGAAGAATCACAAAACTTGTGATGGGGTGGATCGGGAGAAGGCCGCAAGCAAGAGGGAAAAATGTTAACAAGTATGTTTCTTTCCGTTGTCTTAAAGTATTATTGACACAGGCTTAATTGCTTTTGAAAGAGTGACGCAACGAAAAACCCGTAAACTCATGCACCCGAAAGGATGAGTAAGGTGTTGCCGGACCCATTTCCTCTTTTGTGGTTCCTCTTGTTCTTCACCCGACGACTTTACTACAATGTATTTTCATAGGAAAGGCATCCCGCCAATTTTCGGCGATACAGAAAGTATAACCGAAAAAAATAATCTTATGGGATATTTTATGCTAAGTAATGTGGGCAGATTTTAAGTTAACTAGGATGCTTTCATGTCGTGCTCACGGGGCATTTGACTCATGAACATAACAAGAAAATGACCTCGTCTGTCTTCGTTTTCAGCGCATCTTAGCGGCACTCGCGGTGCCATGCTCGGGGCCGCTGCGGCGACGCTGCGAACAGCCCTGGAATTCTCCAAGAATCCACTGCTTCGGAACCTGGAGCAAAACTTGAACAACAACAAGCGGTCGGTTAAGGTAAACACTGTACAAGCGTTTTTTTTTTTTTTTTTTAAAAAAAGAGCTTTTAGCATGGAAAGCATTCTCTTTGTAACACAATTCATACGATTCGTGCTGTGAAGGAGTTCGCTTCTGAAGCTTAATAACTCGGCTTTGTTAACGTTTCAAGTCAATGTAATTACGGAGCAAATTCCTCGTATGAGACGCAGGCCCTTCGGAAGGGTTGCAGCGTGCAAGGTAACGCAAGTGAGGTAACGAGGTGAGGGGGCAAGAAAGTACTTCGCGTAAATACGAACCGGATTCCTTACACCGATTAACCTCATGCTTGCTCAGGTTTCTGCCTGCGTGTTATCTTTACCGGATATACAAAATGTTTAATATGAAAAGATTTACAATGGTACTTTAGACATGACTTTTAGCCTTTTAAAGCCCGCATCATTTGGAGGCTGTTCTCAAAGGTCACTTGCAAAACCAAATTAAACTCGTGCCAATGCAGTGAAGTAGACTCGCCTGGCTTATCGCCTTGTGAGAGAGTCTCTTACAAAGGGAAATAACGTCAACCATATATGTTCATCAAAGTTCACAATATATTTCAAATTCATCAAAATTCATTGGAATGTATCGAAATTATTCTCCAAAATGAGCAGCTCTGGCCCGAAATTCGACTAACCGAGAGTCGCAGTAATTTCCCCTTGCACAGTATAAACCCACGAAGCATCGCCTCGTAATGCGAACAAAACGAAGGCACTGTAAAATCGACGAATAAATGCGTCGTTTTGCGAAGCATACTTCTTCATGAACGAAGCATTTCTTTAATTCTCCAATGGCTTCATTTTCTTTGTGGTTACGAAGCAGATTCTGCGTAGACTTTTGGAATGTAAACCCTCATTTTGGCTCCCTCTCCGCGTTTTTTTTTTCAGAAGCCGACCAGGGGTGCTGTCTATGCAGACGTGAAGCAGGAGGTGATCGCGGCCGTGGTCCGCTACCTGCGCACCACAGTGGGCATCAAGTGGCTCTCCGAACGGGAACTGAGCCGAGCGGCACTCATCGCGAGCATGTACTCGGAGGACATCCAAGGACCCAGCCCGGATAGGTGGGACGACGTCGACCGGCAGGTCAGTTCGTGTTACGTCACAGTCTACAAAGAATGTGCTTGGGAATTAGGAATAAATGCTTCGCATTGGGAAGAAGTTCGCTTCCTGCTTCCTAGTACAAAGCATTTCTTCGTAGATTTTAAAACGCCTTCGTTTTCTTCGTATTATGGAGTGAGGCTTCGTAGACTTTTAATTCAACTGTGTGCCTGGTGCGTGGTAATGCTTGATTTTTAACCTATGGGACGTTTTGCACAAACTTGTCCTCAAATTTGCATTAATTTATGTACGCAAACGCATCTTACTATGCCAATTACACGTGTGCACAAAATCTTGCAAGATACATGTAATAAACCCTACGTTAATATTCAGTGTGTCGTTTAGAAAAATTTTTGGCGAAGAATTCCCTTTTCCTAACACCTGTTGTCAATTATTAGTGAAATGTCTGTCGAAAAGTTCCCCTCATTTGTTGCAAATTCCTATGTATTAGAATGGGTTGGGAATGTGAAGTATTGCAGCAAAGTGACATAAAGCGAAATGAGGTTAGGTTAGGATAGGACGACTCTCGGGGTAAACGGAGAGTCTTTTGTAATATTTTAATAAATAGACAGCCTCACAATTCCTAGGCCTACTTTTCCTATGAAAACTGTCTTGGTCTTCTCTACTTCATTGATTCAGGAAGTGACTGGAACCACTGCATATTTTTTGATTTTTTTGTTTCCTGTGGTTTTTAGTTAACATAAATCTATGGAATTTTTAAAAAACTGGTTATTAGTTGTTAAAAGAAAGTTTCAATAGCCCTAAAAGTTATAATCGCCTTAATCTTTGTAAACTGCTTCACAAACTAGTTTCTTAAAATTGATGGATTTCTTTTTCGCAGTGTCACTGGGGTTGTCTGTTTGCTGGAATGATATTGAGGAAGCACAGCTGCCACCCAAACAGTGGGGAAACATGGTTAAACCCCAAAGCGAACGAGTATGTGGTCGTCACAGGAAGGGACGTTGCTGCAGGCGAATACATCACTAAAGAGCATCAGGTAAGTTTTTTTCCCGCCAAGGGGATTTGTGAATTTGTCTTTCTGCCGGTCGCTCCAAAAATGTCTTTAAATTAAGCGTCATTGTTTTTCCTATCACGGAACTTAATGATACGTCTGGAAGTTATTAGTCAACTGATCTCAATTTTAAGAAAGGAACAAAATTTGTACTTAGCGCAATTTGTTCTATTATCGATAAAATTAGTATAAAGAATAAACACCCCTGAAATCGGATGCGTCTCGTGAAAAACAAAGTCTATCTGAGAAATGTAATTTCTGGTCGTTTTCTCCATAACGACTAAGGTCATTTAAGGTCATTCTTACATAAGCTCTTCTGCTGTCTATTAGGGCTGTTACTGGGTGGACAGTACGCTGCAGCGCCGCGAGGCGGTGCTGATGCGCTGGGGGTTTGTCTGTGACTGCGAACGCTGCCGCGACCCCACCGAGTTAGGTTTGTACGTGGGGTCACCGTGCTGTCCCGACTGCAGAGGTACGTACCATATTGCCGCCACACAGTGGGCCGGAACACCGGCGCAGGCGGCCACAACTTTCCACGCGGTTTGAGCTCCAGAGTCTCTAAATGGGGACTCAAACCGAACATGTGACCCCAGCAATAGGACTCCTCGTTCGGAGAGCGATCCATTGGTGGGGCCACACGTTCGGTTCGAGTCCCATTTAGCGACTCAAGAGCTCAAAACGCGTTTACAGTTTTGGTCGCCTGTGCCGGTCTTTTGGCTCACTGTGCGGCAGGGGGCAGGTAAATGAATGTACTGAGAATGAAAGAGTCTTGATCAATACCCAAGGGCGAGATACTCTTTATCGCTTAAATGTGGGTGAGGAAACTTTTTTCGTCCAATTTCGCGTGACAAAATGAGTCTCATCCAAATTTAGGGGAAAGGATACCTAGCCCAAAATTTTAGTCCTGATTCATTCTTAGTATGTGTCGCCCTCTTCAGGTGTCAGATAATTTGTATCGAGAACCAATAAATTATCAGAATATTGTAAAATTTCTTGTATTGTTCCCGATTGTTCCCTTTGAAACCAATACAAAGTAAATGAAATTTCCGAAAGAAATCCCTCTTCTCATTTGAACCCTCTCCTATGTTGACAGGCAAAGGCAAGCAGTGCTATCTGGTGCCCATCTACGACAACCAGAGCCACTGGCGCTGTCAGGGCTGCGGCAAGAAAAAGACGGTTGCCCAGGTGAAGAATCTTACGAAACGGGTGGAGGAGGAGCTGGAGGACCTGAACTCCGCGGGTAAGTGGTGGCAGTTACCAGCAAGTTTGTTTGAGATAGTTGTGGGTGTGAAATGTCGTAGGATTTCCGGAAGAACCGCATTTGATGTTGCTACATTGCCAATAACCATACTCAATTTTCGAAAGTTTTTTTTTTTTTTTTTTTTGGACATTTTTATGGGACGCCTCGTCAGAAAATCTGTAAACTGAAGACGGAAGCTTTTTCTGGATAGCTTTGATCACTTTGAAGATCTCAACATCTTTTTCCAGTGCTTGCAGCTTCTGAAGAATTTCGCAGCAATGTTAGGGAATACAGTTATTCCATAGTAGAACTAGAAGCGAAGTTCAGAAATCAAGTATTACATGAGTGGAACGAGACTTAGTAGTGAACGGCATTGCCCTTCTTGTGCCATTCCGAAGCCCTTTGCTCACCCTCTGCACCCTGTTACTATGATTCTCGATATTCTCACCGTCCCTATTTTGCACTCTATTAAAGATCGCGCCCTTGATTATTGCTTTCGTCAGTTTGCTTGTTTTGTGAAAATCTTGGAGTGTTCACTGTTCACGAAGTTGAATGTCATTTTGCCGGTTCCTCCTGCCCAGGTTCTTCGCCGGCCAAGATGTTCCAGTTCCTCGAACGTGTGATGTACCCACGTGGCCCGGTGCACCCCACCCACGCCGTAGTGCTGCGAGCACACGACTACATCAGGGTCGACATCTTCAACCGCAGGGCCGAGGAGCAAGCCAGCCCGGGTGAGTTTACGCTACACACGTGACTGCACTGGTAAAACTAAGGCGTAGTATTACGCCCTTCGTGAAGCGTACAGTTTGTACGCCCTTCTTGAAGCGTACAAGAGCTTATGCGCTACTTTCCTCCTATCTAAATGGATGGGGGAATTTCCTTGAAGCGTAGTTGTACGCTTGAAAAAGGGCGTAGAGTCTTCAAGCGTAGTTGTATGCTTGAATGAAGCGTAGAACTACGCTTTTGTTTTACCAGTTTGTCTACTAAGTACACACTTACTTACAAATGCATGCTTGCAAGAACACCCAAACGGATACTTGGCCAAGTACACACTAAAACGTGTGTACACTGTTACATCTGCATGTTTGGCGCCACGCAACTCTTTCCTACGCATATGCATTTGTTAGTGTGTTCTCGTG
This sequence comes from Stenchaetothrips biformis, assembly GCA_030522485.1. Lineage (NCBI taxonomy): Eukaryota > Metazoa > Arthropoda > Insecta > Thysanoptera > Thripidae > Stenchaetothrips > Stenchaetothrips biformis. The sequence continues at coordinate 1,626,836 of CM060101.1, forward strand.
AAGTTTGCAATTGTGAGTGCGGAATTAGCATTCTCCGCTTGGAAGTGGAGCGTTAGCAGTCTCTACACTTCACTATGCTAAGAGATACGGGCTCTGTGAGCTACTCCCTTGCAGTGTGGAGACTGTAAACTCTTCACGTTTGAGTGCAAATGTACTCTGCTCCAGGATGCTAGAAGCTCTCCACTGTTGGTTAGACGGCGTTCACCTTCATCTTTCTGGCTCACTATTTTGTGGCGAGACATTTTTGCCTGACCAAATTTTGGCGAGACTTTCAGGGGTGACCAAAACCGGGGGGTAGGCACTCCCAAAACCAATGACCCGACTGTTACGCCTCAAGATTACTCAGATCTAGCTGAAATTAGCTTAAAACGACACAAAAGAGCCCAAAACAACCCAACAAGAAACAATCCAGAGAATTTCGGTTATTACGCTACTATTACGCGCACTATTATGGATGGAGTGACCCGACTTCAACGCGATTGCATATCCCCGCAAGACTTTTTGTCTCGCGCTAATTCTCTCAATTTTATTTACAGTGTTGCCAAGTTCTTAAAAAAAATTTAACTCAGTGTTACGTGTTGCAGCTGAGGTGGATCGCTGGGAGGAGATGATCCGTGGCCAGCTGCGCACCCTGGACCGACTGCTGCCCGGGACCAACGAGTCGCGCATCCAGGCGCTCCTCGAGCTGCGTCGGCTGGTGCTGGGCCGCCTCAGGGAGGCCGAGAGGAAGTCCTTCTTCAGCGCGATGATGTTCCAGTTCATCGGGGTGGAGGTTGGTGCGCTCTGCCCCTTGTTATCACTGAAAATCAAATGGTGATACCTCTCACCCTCTAAGGGGTGAGACCTATAGGGTCTCACTGAAATGGAGTGAAACACTGTCATTCAATTTGCAATACTTTAAAGATAATATTTTAGAGAAAAATCCGAGTATGCGATTCCCACGATTTATCATACCCTGGAGTGCCAAAATCTAGTTATTGAATAATTTTGCAATATAAGCCCTTCACTGTTTAAAACTTGTGAAAATTCAGACCAACTTTGTCGGATTTAGCTGTTTGAATCTAGAATCAGATTTTTTCTGGGAAAAAAAATCAGGGTGCTTGTCGTTGTTTTCAGACCCTCAGTCTCAAAGCTCGGTTCAGACTCGAAGTGAATGCTGAATATTTGTACTTCATTCTCGAAATTCAGATAACCTACGTCCGACTTTGGAGTCTTTATTTCCGATTCCGACCCCCTGTGCGCTGGTGTGCAGTGTTGTTCCTTACGGGTTTTACGTTTGTTGTAGGCGCCTGGGAAGGAGATAAACCAGTTCAAGGATGCCGTGTTGGAGGTCAATAAAGAGCTCTGCCGCCACCACTTCAACCGAGACGAAGATCAGCCGAAGCGCTCTCTCATCGAAGACCCCTTCGGAGGAAGATAATGAGGTCACGTCTCACTGCCTCTTTGGTCTTCTCCGAAACTCTGACAGAAATTTTAGAGCTATTTTAACTGCTTACTAACATCATATTGAATATCTTCTTTTATTTTTATTTTTTCAAATCCGATGTATGTAGATTGTGACATCTAGCTCACCTTTTTTTAGACAAATTTTCTCATTGATGCAGGTTAAACTGTCTGAATGAGAACCTGGTAATAATGTTTGGTTTTAGCTTATATGCTATTTGTGTGGATTCTTGATAGCTGTATTTTGAAGTTAAACGTTGGTGACTATGAAGAGAATGAACAGAATAAATGAAGAGAATTCATTTATAACTTCGAAGGGCTTATGATTTTCATGTCAACGATCTGGATCAAAATTTGTAAATCATCATTATTTATGGTCTAGTTGAACACTGCAAAGTAGCTCAGCTCAAAACTGAGCTGTTTCAAACATATGGGCATGGGTCATTTTCATGAAATCGTCCCAAAGTAGTGCACACTTTCAGCATTTCGTCAATATCTAAGCTAGTTTTGAAGATAGCTCGAAACTCAAAACAGATTCGGAAAGAGGGTGGAAAAATGAATCAAAAGACACGTATCCGAGGTTTGCGGGACGAGCCATTAACACAGGGTAGGTGCTCAGAGTTAGAAAACTTTGACAATTTTTATCTCGAAAACCTAACATTATTTCTTTTTTCAAATTTGGTGTGAATGGTACTCAAATTTAGAAAAAGTAACGTGCCAAAAATGACGCCAAGTGTTCGACTCGGTCGGGCCATACAGGGTCTAATGTGGCCCGATGCACCCAAAATCGCTCAAAACGACCACAGCTGCGCAAGTCCCACAGCTGCCGCCGTGCCGCACGACTCGAATCACGAGGTACTGCGAGTTAACAGAATGCAATTAAGGTGCCCCCACAATGGCCGGAATCCGACCGTCAGTCACTCAGTCACTCGTTTTAGCTTCCCACGTCCGATATTTGACATGATGTTAAACTGAAATGGCATCTTTTATATGAAAAGTCTAGGATTTAGAAGTTCGGATGGATAGAACTGGATAAAACCAGTGTAGAGGTGTGACTGACGACTGACGGGTGGATTCCGGCCATTGTGGGCATCACGCTTACGCTGTGATGTTTAAATCAGTTGGGAAAGTAGTGGTCTTGTAATGTCCCCTACCTGAACCAAAAGACAGTTGGTTCGCAACAAAACAGACGACAAACGCGTTCATAATGGCCATGAAAGTGGCTAATCATGTGTGCGTTATGTCCAGGAGTCGTCCGGGAATCATAGGACTCGAATCCTTATCACGATGAAGACGCGTGGAAACCGTGTACAAAACCGGTTCAATGGGCCAACGATCCGCCAGAAGGCAGATATATGGTCTGTTTTAGTTTTCAACGACATATTCACTATGCTCGGGAATCACGGCAATCTCCAAAGTCCGGAATCATTTGTACGCTTGAATTCTGAGTGGTGAACCCTGGACCCCTCGGTTTAACTGCTGCCAATCCTGTGGCAAAATCAGCCATTTGGCAACAAGTCGCCACATCTGGCAACCCTGGCCGCAGACCGCAGACCACTGGCTCGGGCGCGACCGCAGCGCCACGAGTCTTCTCCTCCTTCCCCTGGTAGCGGCCATCTGGAAGCAATAAGCCTCGCCTCACAGGCAGCACACCACAAGCGTGCACTTCTCAGAGAGAGATAGAGAGAGAGAGAGAGTGTACAATTTTGTACAGGAACATTCGGTAACTTTTGGTAACACATGCCCTTCCGAAACCCCGAATGTAAAGAAAATCTGGATGTAGCACCTGACAAAGTTTACTTGTCAGGGTGTCCAAAGAAGCCTAGCAAAATGATTTCTAAAAGATCAGCCCGCATATTAGAAAATAGCAATCACATAACAGAGGGAATGCTATTCACAATCTCAGACTCGAATCGAGTTTTTTTCTCTTGCCAAAAAGTTTCCCGTGTAACGTATATGTACTATTTTCTCTTTAGCTTTGCACGTTTCTGTTCATAATATAGGGTATTTAGTCCATTAAACCTGACTTTTTGGCAATTGCAATGTACTTGTTGATTTGAACACGATCTATTGACAATTTTATCTTAAAAATGATCAAAATTGTGAATAGCCAAAGAGAAAATAGTACAATTAACGTCTGCTCTAAAGACTAAACAATTTATTTGGCAACTTTGGGACAGAGCGGTGCCGAGGCCACCGCGTGCGGGGTAGGCCACCTGTCAGCACACGTGTTGTACGGGCTGCCCACCCTACTTGATCACAGGCGTTCCCCGAAAAACGCCAAAGTAGCGCCTCTAGCCGAAAGGGGGGAAGGGTGGGAGGAAGAAAGAGAGAGAGAGAAAAGAAAGGTGAAGGTCAATTTTTGTCCAACTTATCCGGTCTGAGGTCCATTATCACCACTGTGGCGGGACTGGGACGACAGGTAGTGTAACATTTTGTGTATATTCTCGTGTTTCCCCGTCCCCCCCCCTCCCCCAGGCCAGTTGGCGACCCTGGGGCTTGGGGTCGAGCACAAATCATTGCAGAGGTCAGTTTTTGTCGGGCCAGTATGGCCTGGGCCACGCATGGCCATTGGCGTGGGCCGGGAAGCCTAAGTCCACTCTTTGTACCATTTAGTGCAAATTTGTGTTTTTTTGAAACTTTGGAGGGCTGTAGCGGCTAAACTATGAGTACACCCATACTATTTGGCACCGTCCCTCTAAAGCGTTCCCCGAGACCTTCAAGTAACCGTCAAGAAAAGTTAAAAATTCGTTTCCCTTCACCAAAAGACCCCTCCCCAGAGTTGACGAAAATTTTGACGTGGTCTAAATTTACTTAATCGCTTGGATCACCGTGAAGATGGGGTCGAAAGTGAACTTTGACCCCTGGAATCTCTTCCTCTACTCAATACGCGTCGTTTAAGCACAAAATCATTGAGGTGGCGTTAAAATTGTGCCGTGGAGAGCCAAGAAAGGGAGTAACGGACGCAATTTCAACAAAAACAACAAAGCAAGTTCAGAGAAATCGAAAAATCGCCACCCTGGCCTCAAAAATGGACTCAGGGACCTAAAAATTTATTTTATTTGCTTTCATCTTTGTTTTAGCTAGTTTTATCTTATAATATTCTGCTCACATTCTTGAGCTCTTGCATAGTTGTGTTTTTTCCCAGTGAACTCTCCTTTTGTAAATGTTTAAATGTTACAATATTGAAGCGTTAATGAACTGATTTTCTGTTGCAGGTTATGCCGGCGACGCGAGGTGCAGAACCCATTTTGATGGTAATATGCACCTAGCGGCGTGACGGCCTGGAACAAACGTCTGTGCAAGAATGAAGCAATGCAACGAGGCTCCAATTTCACATTGTTTTTGACCAACTATTTATTCAAATACTTATTGATTGTTATCATATGAAATACAGGTTCGTTTTTATTTTTTTAAATATATAATAAACTGCAGTGATGAGGCTTGCGACATGTTTTCATTCCCACTCCGTGGTCCCTGGAGGCTTCGATGTGAGGTCATACATTACTCTTGAAACGCCAGAGACACCTTGAATTTCCTGAACCATCTTTTCTACAACCTGCAAAAAGCAAGAAGGTTAGTCTTCCATACAAGCAACAACCAAATTATCTTGACACCTAGCTAAGAATCAAGTGCACCTAAGGTAAGATATTAGTGGTGGGTACTTGCCTCTAGCGGGAGATGTTTTCCAGGGATTGCAGGAATACCAGTCATGAAATCTTGAGTAAAGAATGGTCTTAAGACAACAGAATGCTGGAAGGAAGGGTTTCGGTTCACTGAGTCCCTATCAAAGTGGATAGGTATTAAAACCACTGGCATTTGACTGATAGCACCCATTGTATTTGAAGCAATCAACACCTGAAAAACGACATGGAGACATTTAAAAACATAAATTTAAAAAAAGACAAAATTTAATTATGAAATTAAAAGGGAAAGAAATATGAGACATACTTGGGTTGCAGCATGGTCAGCTTGCCGAAGTGTACTCAAGACATTAGGCGTAAGACAAGTTGGAGTTATGTCAGAGACCTCGTCCTTTACAATACCCCCAAACACATAGCATACTCTGTTGATATTGTGACACACTCGGGGAATCAGCTTTGCCAAGAAAAGCATATCCTCCCAGTCAGGACTTCCATCTGACGAGATGCCAAGAACATAGCTGTATGATCGACAGTCCCCCTGTAAAGCAGACATTTTCAAATAAAAGTAATTACATAAGAAAGCTTGTTCCAAATAAGCAACAGTAACAGAAAGTTAAACTGCTCACCTGTACACCAACACTTCTGATAGGCAAAAGTGTTGCTGCTAAACGTTGCTTACTGGACACCATCTGAAGAACTGCGCGCTCCGTATCAGATGCGGCACTTGCAACTCTGTTTAATAAGGCGTGACTTTTTTTCACCATTTGATTGTAGCCGACTATGATTTTTACCAAAACTTGTGTTTCAGAGAAGTCCTGTCCCATATATGGTTCCTCTGCACACAGAATCCTGATAGCTAGACCAGGTCCAGGGAATGGGTGTCTCATGACCAAGTCAGCAGGGAGTTGCAAATCTCTGCCCAGCTGCCTCACCTACATCAAAACACCAATTTCAGCTCAAAATAAACATTACAATTTGGCTGCAAATTAGTTATAGGGGCACAGTGAGCATTTACCTCATCCTTGTGGAAGTCCTTCAACGGCTCTACAACGCGGCCCAGATCCCTCAATTGCCGAATGAGCTCCGTGTCATTGTGGTGAGTTTTGATTACCGCAGCCTTGCCACTCACCATGGAAGAGGCTGATTCAATTAGATCAGGTCTTAAAGTACCCTGCCCGAGAAAAACATCCTCTGGTCTCAGATTCATTTCTTCAACCACCTCTTGGGCAATCTGTGAATGTAAAAGATAACATATGTTACTCTAGACAAACATAAACAAGGGGCTCAGTTTTAATTGTTTCTTTCTGACCAGGGCACGGACAATAAACACTCAGGTGACTTGGTTTACGTACCTTTGCAAATACATCACCAATAATTTTCCTCTTTTCCTCAGGAGCAGTAGTTTGGCAAAGTATCTTGGTAACCTTAAATGCAGGACTTTTTACATTGGACTCTCTTTGATCAATATTATCAGGTATGTTAGTGCATCCCTGTTGAAACTTAAATCCAGCATCAATAACTGCAAACAAGATAGAAATAAAATTAATCCTGAGTGTTTATGAACAAAGTTAGACAATTGCCTTGTGCTCTTTTAATACCAGATGCTTACCTTTCAAATCTAAACCAATCTTTTTGAGGGATTCCTCAACAAGCAGACTTTCATTTTTACGCATGAAGCCATTGTCGATGTGCACAGCAATCACTTGGTCTCTATGAAGAGCTTTATGTAAGAGAGCTGCACACACCGTTGAATCCACTCCTCCACTAACAAGAAGCTGGAAGAACACAGGAGTCAATTAATTTTAATAGCTTTCAAGACAGAATAAGACTATTGTCATCGTTTTTCTGCACTTACCAGGACTTTACTTTTTCCAACAGTTTGCCTTATGTAATTAATACATTCCTGTTCTCTGCCTTGAATGGTGAAGCTTCCAGTTAGTCCACAGATGTCAAAGAGAAAATTCTTTAACATGATTTTACCATTCACAGAAAGATCCACCTGCGACATAGATACAAAGATAAGTACATTAACCTGTTTGATCACTGGAGCTCAAGTTTCAGGTTAAAAAAAAAGAAACATTACCTCGGGATGAAACTGGACACCGAATAGGCGCAACTGTTCATTGGCTATACCAGCCACAAAGTTTGATGATCTAGCAACAACTTTAAAATGATCAGCAACTTTGTGTATACTGTCACCATGTGTTAGAAGGACGCTCTGAACATTTTCTAACCCCCTAAAACAATGATGAAGAGAACCATGTAAGTAATTTGATTGACTGCACTTGGCCACTTGGCAAAATTAGTCACACTTACTTAAATAAGAGACAAGTGGCATCAACATTAATGTCGAACTGGCCATCTTCACGACCTTCTTTTCTCTGAACTTGACCTCCAAACTCTTTGTTAAGCATTTGCATGCCATAACAAATACCTGTAATTTCAAGAGACATTTAGATACATGTTACAGAAGCATCTAAGCGTTAAGAAGGCAACTGAAAGTTTTCGTTCGTGAAGAGGACTTTAATATTTAAAGACAAAAATTAAACTTTACCCAAAACAGGGACGCCTATGCTGAAAATCATCGGATCATATGAAGGAGCATCTTCGGCATACACGGAATTCGGACCACCAGATATAATAACAGCCCTACAGAAGAATACAAGTGTGTTATATGAAGTTTCACTAAACAATGACTTCACGAGTTATTTTAAAATCCAAAAAGAGATCAACAAAAAAATTAAAAAATGAAACAACACTTACTTGTATCCTTTTTCATTGAGGATCACTGCAGGCGTGTCAAGAGGTAGAATATCACTTTCCACACACAAGTCTCGAACCTTTCTGTCTATAATTTTCCCATACTGGGCACCAGCATCAAGGATAGCTACTTTTTCAAATCCATGGGTTCCATTGGAACGGTGGTCGTTTGCACCGACTTCGATATTCACGTTCTGCATGTTCACACCTAGACCCCAGCAGCACTGAAGAAGGAATACTATTCATCAGTTCCAGAGGCAAACAGCTCTTGTCTCACTCCACATGTGGCACACTGGAATCTGATAGCTTCTCTGGGTTATGCAATCCCATGGCCACAAGGGGTTGAGGAGGCCATGTAGTTTGAGGTATAACGTCCAAATTCCACTCCGTTTAGGAAAAACAAGTTAAGATGACTCTGTTTCCCATTTTATCGGAAAGTGATCAGTCACAGAAAACCTCTATGGAGTGATCTGGCACTTTTAAATTTTTTCACAAAATTTGACTAAATAATTAACTAAATTAATAAAATTAATTCAATTTAACTAATGCTTTTAGAACTTGTTATCATCTACAATATTCATTTGTTTCGTTTAATATTTCGCTGCTAACGGTTTTTTGTTCCTCCTGAAAAATGGCCGAAATGGAGTTATCCCCTTCTTCCGCTTCCTGGATCATATGTCCGTGCAGAAATTGTAAGGATCATAGCAAATAGTACAATTTACGTTTGCACAAAACAAACAAACAAAAAAAACTATATAACATAGAGATAAAAAGTCATATAGCTGACAAAAATGTGAGTACTACGCTGAGAGTGTACAGTTCAGCCACCAAAGTTAACACCAGTTACTCACAGTCTCGTTGCTGATGGTGAGTCCGTTCCCCGAGTGTCCTATCCGGCGAAGACTCGACTGCAGAATGCCGTTGCCGTGCAAGGCCGAGCGCTGCCAGACTCCGAGTAAGCCAGTGCGCCACCAGAGCGCACTCCGAGCGCCACAGAAGCCAAGTCGCCACTGATCGTCACTGGAGCGCTCACGTCGCCACTCTGGCGCCAAAGGTTACACTAAGTCGCCAGCGACGCGCTCGCATCGCAATTCTGGAAACTTCCGCTCGGGCCGGCCGAGGAGCGCGGAAAGGACCCTAATCCCTAATCCGCCGGCCGACTCGGCCCGCCAAATCGCCACTGATCGCCACCGATTCCGCGAAGTCGCCACTCGGGTCTCTGGGTCTCTTGAGCGCCAATTTGACGCTTTGGCGCTCCATCTGGCAACCCTGCTCGCGTCGCCACTCTGGCGCGGCGTTGCCAGAAGCCGAACGGCGCTCGGTGGTACGGGGAGGGGAAAATGTGGTACTTCGGGGCTCGCCGTATGCACTGCCAGAAAAAAAAACGATTTTAATACGGTCAATGTACCGCTTATTATTTTCCGCCCACTAGCGTTTAGATTACGGCTTAGGAACGGTCTTTAAAGAGGTACGGTGAGGCCAAAGAGAAGGCACGGAGAAATCGTAAACCAGAACGGTGAAAAGGAATCATCATATCTTAATACGGAAACCTTGGACGGACCGGCAGACTGTCAACACCACCGTGCCTTCTCATTAATCTCACCGCACTTACCTCTTTTTAGACCGTTCCCCAACTGTAATCATAACGCCTGTGGGCGGAACATAATTAGCGGTCCTTTACCATATCGAAACCGTGATTTTTTTCAAGAGAAATAATACAGCATACAAAAATGTTTGATTATGAAAACTTGGTTCACTTCTATTTTTCTTTGCTGCTTATTATTTATATTGATGACAACAGTGTGACAGCCTACACCTTCGAAGAACACTATGATTAGAGAAAACTAAGGGAGGGTGGGGCGATTCGTAACAGATTTAGGAATTTCCTTACAAATAAAGTATATTTTTCATATCGGTGCCAAACCTATGCCAGGTGAGTAGTCTGGCCCTTTATCTGGTGTCCACAGCTCCATTCGATACTCTGGATTCCGTAAGCTTCGAGATTTGAGACGCTTTCCAAACCCTTAGAATCTGTTACGAATCGCCCCGGCATGGGGTTATTTGTAACAGCCATGGAGCGTTTCGTAACATCCTTTATATTAAATTAAACTGTTTAGGGAACTTAACCTCCATCAGTTGTTCTTCGAATGCCCTGCCGACGTCTTAAAATTTACATTGTTCGACTGAAAGCTGTCGTAGACCGCCGCTAGCATTAACCGACCCTCTGTGTGAACCCTAACCTCACTTTTGTCAATGTCGGAGGATGAAATTAGAGTAACTCGCTTTATAAAGCATTTTGTGCTGCGTGAATGTCATTTCATATGGCAGCGAGTGACTCGTGAAATAATTCAAACATTTAATTACAAAACTACTACAATACTACTACAATACAATGAAAAACAAAGTTTGTTACGAATCCCCCCCCCCAATGCGTGTTTCGCAAAGAGCAAAATGGTTATATATATATATATATATATATATATATATATATATATATATATATATATATATAAATATATATATATATAATATATATATATATATATATATATATGTTGTGTTCAGCTGGCCAAAGGGCGAGAGACGACACAAGTACTGGGTTCTCTGGTTTATTGGAGGGGTTCACAGTTCGGGGCTCGACCACAGACTGTTGGTCGTCTGAATCACACTGGTATTTATAGGCTGGGCAACAGTGGCACTGGTCGTAGGGTGTTCAAGAGTGGTAGAACCCTGGCTGTTGTTGGTGGTCCCCAGTCCAAAGGAAGGGAGAACAAAATAAAAAGAATTCGACCACTTGTTGATTCTCATTTTACCATTTCACAACACCACTCCCTCCTTTTAAAGGACTCATAATTTCTGACACTTCTTTGCTCCTGTTGCCCTTCCTTACAGTTCCATTTTCTACTTAAATTCACATTTGCTGCCCTACTTCCACTCTGGCCTCTCAGGTCAAGGGTGTCCAAGCCTTCCCTGACTCGCCAGTAATGGTAAAAGAAATTAAAAATAAAAGCGAAGCTGGTTGACCCTCAGAAGAGTGGGTTGCCAGTGACTCTCATGGCACGTCCTCAAGCTAGCATTTGGGAAGTCATCCTGAGGTCCTCTGACTAGCCTGGTCAACGAAACAAAAAGCGTAGCTCTAGTTAGGAAAGGAAATCGATTAGTCTGCAACGCTGGATCTCGAGACGTGGTGCTCTGCCTCGGACAGTTGCAGTGGAGACATGAACCGCGAACTTAGTCTAGAAGATCTGGACGATCTGGAAGGTCTGATGAAACCCCTGTGAAACACAAAAATACTGGCACAGAATTTTATCCTATTCTTCCCCTGTCTACTACGGTAGGGGTTTTGCCTTGGTGTTTCCTGACTAGCTAGCTAATTTCCCTATTTCTCAAACACCACAATTGTTTTAAGTAAGTCTAATTAGCTAAGAAAATGAAGATACTTAACTCTTTCGGAAGACGAAATCCTGCTGCCGAAGTTCTGCTGGGCTTACACCGCTGTCACAGATGCTGTAACACCTTTTCTATGGAGCATAATAAACCTCTTGAGGCCCTTGAGAAGCGTCGATCACTGCGATCAGCTTTTCCTCTTGAAACATCATCGTTAAAATTTTGAAAAATCCAAAATGGACCGAGTGAGTTGCGCGAGGTGTCGTTTCCGAATGGTTTTGACGAAAGGAATCGAATGGTACCACCGGAAATGCGATCCGACCACCGGAAGTGCCTCAAAAGCCGCCATCTTTGAAATTTACGGACTCTTTTTCTGTTTCCCATATGGACCTCACATATGATCATGATGGGTGTCGGGTCATAAGTTTTCAAGGTCCAGTAGTTCAGCCAGGCTACCGAAAAGACGCTCCGGGCACCGGAAGTGCGTCCCACGCACCGGAAGTCGCATTTATCGCGCCGGGGAGCACGCCCTGTTACCCGTATCAACGCGCGAGGGCGCGAGGTGTCGAAAAATACGTTTTCGGGGTCGGAGAGTTCGGCTGTGCCACCGGAAATGCGATGCGGACACCGGAAGTACGTCCCACGAACAATAAGTGTAATTTTGAGCGTCAGGGGCACTTCCGGCTGCCCGTCTTGACGTGTGGGGTAGCAATTTTGCAAACAGAAATGCGCTGCGGGCCAAAAAATGCATCACGCACACTGAAAATCGGGTTTATGCTTGTCTCGTTTTGCGAGTATGTGGCCCAAATTGATTCATACCTGAGGTCCTTTGTGACAAAATTGGGAGTGAAGCGAGTAGATGTTGCATGGGACCTGTATCTGCGCAACAGTTTGAAGCAGGCCACCCGAAACAGTCGAGGAGCTGGAGTGCGTCGTGTTGATCTTCCAACCAAAGGGATTTTTTTTTCTTTCACAACCTTTAAGTACAATAAAAAAAGACTTCATAAAAAATATTCTTTATTTTTAGGGAAACTTTCAACTAACTAGCCAGACTATTTACGAAATGACTTCAATAAAGAAGAGCTCTTGCAGTATTTGAGCAAGGCACTATTGGAAAGGTTCCAGAATATGCAATTTGTGACAAATGTAGACTCGACCATCAGAGCCTCAGATCCTGAAACGTCCTCGTTGCACGGAGTCTCCTGCACTTCCATGGAAGAAGCTGACGGTAGAATCCTGTTGCACCTGCAAGTAAGTTTTATTAGAACAGGATCATGACCTTACTACATGAAACAAGTATTACTTACATTTCTTGTCATGCAGGATGCTGTTGAAGGCGGGGCCCAGAACATGATCGTGCGAAGCTCAGACACTGACGTTCTGGTACTTCTTGTATCCTTCTTCCCAAAACTTCGCCAGAAAGGGCTACAACAGATATGGATGCAATATGGTGTTGGCACAAAGAAGAGGTACATTAATGTACACAAAATTTCAAGAACCCTTGGAGACCGCAAATCTGAAGCCTTACGCGGATTTCACGCGTTTACCGGGTGTGACTTTACATCATTCTTCTGTGGGAAAGGAAAGCGCACGGCGTGGGCTGCGTGGGACGAGTCTTTAACTGACGCCTTTGCTAGCATAGCTTACCCACTTGAAGACGTTGATGAATCAGTCTACTCATCTCTGGAAAGATTCACAGTGAAGATACGGCGCCCGCGCTGAAGCTGGGGTAAAGTAAAATCTGGTATAATAACAGGAAAAGTAGCGATATACATCGGCAACTTTGGCCCGTCCCGTTTCAGAAATGTGCGAATTTCGCCTATGTTTAACCCTGGCGGGATTTGAACCTGAGTCTGGGGTCAAAATAGATGTTATTTTCGTCATCAGCACCCTGAAAAACATCAGAAACAACGCAAAAACTCGAATAAAAAGAATGTTCAAAATATACCCCACTGGGATTTGAACCCGGGTCCAAACTTCTCCGATTCGCTTGACACTGGCACCGTTGCTTTTGTCTCGTCGCCCCGATTCCAAAAATACCCCTACATGCCCTTCTAGCCCCGACACCCATCATGATCATATGTGAGGTCCATATAGGAAACAGAAAAAGAGTCCGTAAATTTCAAAGATGGCGGCTTTTGAGGCACTTCCGGTGGTCGGATCGCATTTCCGGTGGTACCATTCGATTCCTTTCGTCAAAACCATTCAGACGACACCTCGCGCAACTCACTCGGTCCATTTTGGATTTTTCAAAATTTTAACGATAAAATACCCCCACCCCCCCTAAAAATACCACCCGCACGACATTTCGAAAGAGCACTGCGGGTCAAATCCTTCATTTGGTCATTAGGAACAACTGCACCAAGTGGCACCTTGGTATCACAAAATGCAGGTAATATCCTATTATCCCGTTGTGCCGCTAGCACCAGGCTCCGGAGTGACAGGAGTGACATGGGAGTCAAGCATCGCGAGAGCACCGGTCGGATGTGTTTGAAAGGCGTAGTTCGGCGTATTGCCTGGGATTACTGTTCCCAGTGTACCCCCCTCCAAGTAAGTCGTGGCAACACCTTTTTTTTTTTTTTTTTAAGATATTTGGTGATTTGGGGTCAACACAGTGTCTTGTTCAGGTGTGCGAACCGTGCTTGAAGTGGGCCACCAGTTTGCCAGGCCCTTGCCGAGTTTTCCGGGCCTTAGACCTCCTGCTTCATGAGCCCGCTACGGTCAGCAAACCCCTTCCTCGCTGCGCGTTTTGGGGTACTCATGAGTCCTGCCGCGGCCGTCGTCTCTTGGATCTTTCTCCTGGCGACTGCGACCGGATTCAGCTCTTCGAGTATCATTCTCCCAACCTGGCCGTCGACGGACTCGGCGATCCTGACTCCTGCTGGCGCTTGCCGCCTCTTCGTCCTGAGTGGGAGTACTTTGAGCCCGAACCGTAATTATTTTTTTTTTTTTATTAATCCGTAATTGGTATTAATTATTTCATTATTAATTTGTCCAATGTCCCATTTGCCATTTGCCGACTAGGTTGGCAGCTCGCACAGTGGCGTTGCCTAGGCAGCGCCCCGCTGTTGATCTCGAACCTGAGCGCCTGGCGTCCCACTCCGAACGTCTTCGGCGACTGTTCCTGCTTGAACTCCCCTGGCCAGCGATACGCGTTCGCCTCTTGTCCTTCCTGCGCTCTATCCTTGGTCTTCGGTCTTCTTGCTAATCTTTCCTTCTTCTTTTCTTCGCTGCTATCGTTGTCTTTCTGTCTTGGTTCCTGGTCTTCCCTTTTCTGTTGTTGTCCGTCTCCTCTCGGTCTTTCTTTCTTTTTCGTCCCCCGTCTCTTCTTGGTCTCTTCTCTTTCGTCTTGTCTGTCTGTTCCAATGATTCCATCGTCCGCCTCCTGCTCGACTCCATGTACGTCGGGTCGCCAGTGCCTCGTGGGACAGCTGGCTCGGCTACAAATTCCGGATACAAATCTCGTGTTTTCGGTAAGTGGATTGGTCTGACGATCGTGGACGCGCTTAAGTGGGGTTGGTGTTTCCGTACTGTGCATCTCCAGATGTGCCGCGGGTGCGTGGAGTGGGCGAAAACCTTTTTCAAGAAAGGTGACCCCCTAAAAAGGGACTTAATCGAGCTGGAGGACTTGGGCTGCCATCGGTATGCGGAGGCCGCCCAGCTCTGGGTTGACAACTGCGACTGCATGGCTGCCTGGCCTACCCCCGGCAAGTGCCCGTACTGGGGGCGCAACCGGTCCTGTTGCGGCTTTATTTTGAGGCTGGAGGACTGTGATTGTCCTGACCGGCAAGACGCCGAAGAGAACAGTGACTGGCGGTCCGAAAGTCCCGTGGACGGGGTTCCGACACCAGAGGCCCTGAAGCTCTTCTTGCAGTCTCCACTCTTGTGGAAATGCTGCATTTTTGAGTGACAGAGGTTGGCCCAACTCTCGTGGCGAGGGTGGCGACGGTTCGTGGAAATTGCATCAATTGTTATTTTGTGATTTCAGCCTCCAGTCGTCGCTCCTCATCGTCCGCCGCTTCCAGACATTGATTCACCTGCCCCTTCCTTCTGCGTGGTTGGCGAGCTCGTCAAAATAGGCCCGAGTGATTCCTCCGCCTGCAAAGTGGTACAACACAGTTCCCGTTTTTTTTTTTTTTTTCTTGTACAAGTCCTTGCAGTAGGTGTAACGGTTGTTATTCTCTGTTTCTAGATGTGCCGCCCCTGTTCCATCTCCGCGAAGATATTCTTCCCCGAACTGGGGTTGGTCGACCGGGAGGTGGTGCCCTTCCTCGAACCGGCCGAATTGGCGGAGGACGCCCTGAGTAGAGTCGTGGGGGTTCACCAGGGGGCGGAAACGACCCAGGGAGCGGGTGAAACTATGCTCCCCGCTTCAGCAACGGGGTTCAGGAGAACTTCGAGATCATGAAAACTGGGCCGTTGTTTGAAACATGCTTTGCACAGATCGAAAGAGCATGAAATTTGGGGTGCATTAGGCTTATTAGCCTTCTTGAAACACTGAATCTTACCCACAATAAATGTAAGTTAAAATGCCGAAAACTGCAATAAAGCCTGAAAACCGCTGAAAACCCCCGGTGACGCCGTCAATGTGTCTACATATCCTCTGTAGTTGAAGTTAAATTGGGAACATTTGGGAAGGCTAATAAGTCTAATGCACTCTAAATTTCATCCTCTTTCCATCTGTGCAAAGCGTGTTCCAAACAACGGCCGTGTTTTCATAATCTCGAAGTTTTCCTTAACCTCTGCAGAAGCGGGGAGCATAGCTTCACGCGCTCTCTAGGTCGTTTCCGCCCCCTGGGTTCACCACGTGTGGGAGCATGGCTTTGTATGCCCCTTCGTGAGTGTCTCCTCGGCCTGCCAGGGCGTCTTGCTGTGGCCGGAGCTCTGCAGCTGTCTCCAGCGGGCCAGGCAGACCCGGCGCAGCCGCGAAACGGCCCGGCGACGGATGGAGGCGGCGGCGGAGAGAAGAGCAGGAGGACGGCCGTAATTTGCTCCAGTCGTGACAACTTTTGGCTCCGAAATTTTGGTTCTTGTTGGCCTTCTATCGTTGGTATTTTGACGTTGTTTAAAATTGTTTGTTTCTTTTGTATCGCCTGCGCTTTGATTTGTTGAGAGTGTTTTACTTTAGTTTGGTTTTTTGTATCGTCTGCACGTTTGATTTTGAGAGTGTTTTAACTACTCTTCAACTCGCACATTCTGTACAAGTCCTGTATCGTCTGCACTTTTGATTTTGAGAGTGTTTTAACTACTCTTCAACTCGCACATTCTGTTCAAGTCCTGTATCGTCTGCACTTTTGCACTCTTGTTTCATAGCATCGCACTGTTGGTTTCTCCTTGGTGGAGTAATACATTAGTTTCTTAGTGCTTCTTTTGCAGTAGTGTGTAGCAATAAAGATGTAGAACCTGGAGCGACTCATTTGTTTGTGTGGACGGATGGTGAGTGTTCCAGTTCAAACGACAAATGTTCCCAACGGTTCGACATTTCTCAACCTCGTCGAGCGAATTTCCTGTGTTGTTGCTGTGGACGTGCGTCTTTCTTCCCGAACGTGGGGTAGCAAGGTGAGTTCAAATTCTCGCGGTTGTCGCGAAACGGTGATTTGAGTCGCGTAGTATGAGCAGCGCTCGCTCAGTTCCGTCGTTCTGATTCGCGTAGTAACATGGCGGTGCTGTCGTACCGACGAGTTGTGTGAGTACTGCTTTGCGGGAGCGAAATTTGTGAAGTTTTGAAGAAAGAACGTTCCAGGAAGTCGAACGCTTCTTTTGTTTTTTTTTTTTACGGCCTTGTCTTTGGACAGGTACTCGAGCGTTGTTGTATATTCTGTGTCCCTCGTCCTTTGAAGTCGCTCTCTGCCTAGCCTGGGTTGTCCGGAGTGTAGGTTATGTTGTCATGTAGTTGGGTGCATTTCAAAGCTCTTATTTCTTTAAGAGTTCCAGTTTAAACACTTTAAATGGGTTTGAACACTGTATTTATTTTGCTAATTCATTTCGTCTCACATTTATCTCTTTATCGTTTTGCCGTTTGATATGTAACTAATTAATTGGAGTTGGATTCATTAAATGTCACAGAAAATTTCCGTTACTAATATTTTTGTTTTATATATCTTGTAGATTTCTGGCCTGTCTCGAGTCTCCTGGCTGTTATCCGTCCAGGATGTCGCTTGCGGGATCAAGAGTCTGCTGCGTCAAAGAAGGTGGGGCTGGGAACAACGACAGTAATTGCTGGAGTTCCATCGTCGCAGTGGTTTGTTGAAGGTTGGTGAGTGATAGATCCAAGTTGCACGCCAGTGCTAATTGCTTGAGGCCTCGACGAGTTATGTTGGTACACTCAGACCGTACGTGGCCTCGTCCACTGCATCTCCAGCAGCGTCTCCTCTTTGGTTTCAAAGGACCAGGTTTGGATGCGATGGCTTGTGGGACGTAAACAGGCGTATTCTCTGTTAAGTCCATAGGCTCGGGTACATATTCTTCACAGGCCTTTTCGAGGGTGTGTTCGGAGGCAGGTTTCTGCGCAAACTGTTGCATGATGTCGTCTATAGGAGGGGGGGTAGGAATTTTCAAAACCTCTTCAGATATCTGTTGTAGACCCTCCAGAGCCCTGGAAATGTTGTTGATTTCTAACTGTAGGTCCTCTTGTTGTAGGAGGAGTGTTTCTTCGTCGGCCTCTGAAACCTCCGTAGCTGCGGGCCCTTGCAGCAGGATGTCCTCCTGTTCCTGCTCCGTTGGCGTCAAGTAATTGGAGGACATCGCTGCGCGGCGTCTGGCCGCCTCGGCATCCCGTTGTCGCCGCCGGTCCGTAGTGAGTGCGCTTTCATTGCCTCGTTCCAGGGTGAGTGGAACTCGCTTCCGTTTTTCCGGCGGCTGTTGTGCAAAATCACGGGTTTTCAAAATCGCTTTTCTTTTTTTTTTTTTTTTTTTTTTTTTGTTTAGGAATTCATTGCACTGCTTCGTACCTTCAAAGCACTTGACGGTGGTGGTCTCCTGTCACCGAGGGGAGCGTCGTATGTCTTCGGAGGCGGCGCTATCGGCTCGGTCACTGGCGTCAAGTTGCTGGTACTGCCGGCGGACTCCGGCCCCATTGTACTCGTCCTCTTGGGAATGCGATACCAGGCCAAATACTCGGTCATGGTCAGTTTCTTGACGGAGCTCATGACTAAGGGCCTAGCCTTGCAATTGGGTTGCTGTGGTGCCCCCCCGTCTGTGTTGGCTAGCCCCTCATTGTTACAAGGAGTACTGTGCTTTCTTTTGTTTTTGTTTTTCTTCGTCCTTGCTGAATTTCAGATGAGAGTCCGAGTCTTCCGCATCCATCCAGTTGAGCCAGGCTCCAATTGGATCTCCTGCAGCTGGATATGGCGCCAACCGGTCCATGTGAACGATTTGCACATCGTCCGGTCGTCGGTCATTCTGGATCCGAGCGTCGCAATCGTTTATGATGGTGAGTACTGTGTAGGGCCCTGACCACGGTATATGGAGGGCCTTTGAAGCCTCATTTAATTTTAAGGCCTTATTGAACAGGAAAACTTTACTTCCTGGCACAAATGGCGCCAATCCCGCCGTCAGGTCATAGTACGCCTTCATTCTGGCCGCCGCTTCGTCGCGAATTTGTCGCACCGCTTCGTGGATTTTGAACAACGCGTTTCGAACCGCCCAAGGGTATGGCTCCACGCAAGCTGGGAATTGTGGAGGGGGTCCCTGTGATAAGGACAGTGGCGTCCTCATGGGCGCTCCAAACATGATCTCATAAGGAGAGAACTTATGTTTGGCGTGTGGGAGTGCTCGGTAGGCTTGGGCTATGAACGGCAAGTATTCCACCCATCTGTAGTGAGCCCCGTCACAAAGCAGTTTCAAATTTTGCTTCAGCGTGCGTACCCATCTTTCGGCTTTGCCGTTCGCCGAAGGGTGATATGCTGTCGTTCTGTTTTTCTTTATGTGGTAGAGGTTCATTATCTCATGGAACAGCTGGGACTCAAAAACTGGCGCTTTGTCCGTGAGGATGGAAATTGGGGCTCCGTATACCGAGAAAACATGGGTGATGAGCGCCTGGGCTAACTCCTTTGCCGTTTGGGTTTTTAACGGTGCCAGCACCGGCCAGCCCGATAACGCCTCAATGGCGACCAGGACATATTTGTACCCGTCTTCTGTTACAGGTAGTGGACCGGCCGTTAGGGGCGGTCATAGCATGCTTGTTGTCGAAATTGCTAATGCTTCACATCAGGAAAGTTGGCCCGTCCTACCAAAAGCCCAAATTATTTTTTTCAGATTTTTCGGATCACTTCTTGCGGTTCCTCAAGAGCTGTTTATGATGAGAGTAGGCAACCCGCCACACACCACCGTTTTTTCGACTATTTTCGTCGTAAATCGCGAGAAGGCGGTAAATTTTCGGTTCTATCAGGGTCGGGTCATGTTAACATAGTGTCTAGTGAGTGAACCAAGCCGGCAGGTCACGTGATGATGTCCAGTGCTGCCAACCTAGTCCAAAAAACTTAAAAAATAACCATAAAAGTCTATTTTTTTCAGCTTTTTTGCTTTGCACCGCAGTTTGAGCACCTGTAAAGGTAAGGAGAGTTATTTACCATCCATGTTATGCTCCATCTGGCCTTCGGAGAACAATTTGTCGCGTATCAACTAATATCTAAGCGTACTGCACAATACATGCATGAGGAATTTAGAACTAGGAAAATGTTGCAGCTTGCTCACTGTTGTACGGAGGGGAGGAGAGGAAGAGGGGGGAATGGAGGGGGAGGAACGGGGGAGGAGGGGCGGGCGGCAATAATTAGGCGCGCCGGACAAGGGCCGGCTTCCTTATTTTGCTCACCACCTCCTCCCCCCCCCCCCGTCCTTCCGGAAGGCTTATAACGCACCTGATATAAAAAGGCACAACAGAATCAATCAATATTTTTCAATCATTTGCCTGTTGCCTTTGCCGAAGTCAAACAGCTGTTGAGCGTCATCCCGGAAGCGGCTGATGTCATCCTGATTTTTTTTTGACACTCGTTTCACATTCTTCATGAGCTTCATGAACTTCTGATGGTACCTCAGTATGCTGTTAACAATGCTCTGGGTACAAATCGTGGGCACTGAGGCAGTACGCCACACTTCCTCAACTCTGGCTGCAACCACCCGCGCGATCAGATGGGCTGATGGATCAACCCCGTTGCTCTCTTCTTTTTTCGTCTCTCCACATATTTGTAAAATCTCATCACATCTTGGTACGAAGGCAGATTCCAGAGCATTGTTAACAGCATACTGAGGTGCCATCAGAAGTTCATAAAGCTCATAAAGAATGTGAAACGAGTGTCAAAAAAAAATCAGGATGACATCAGCCGCTTCCGGGATGACGCTCAACAGCTGTTTGACTTCGGCAAAGGCAACAGGCAAATGATTGAAAAATATTGATTGATTCTGTTGTGCCTTTTTATATCAGGTGCGTTATAAGCCTTCCGGAAGGACGGGGGGGGGGGGGAGGAGGTGGTGAGCAAAATAAGGAAGCCGGCCCTTGTCCGGCGCGCCTAATTATTGCCGCCCGCCCCTCCTCCCCCGTTCCTCCCCCTCCATTCCCCCCTCTTCCTCTCCTCCCCTCCGTACAACAGTGAGCAAGCTGCAACATTTTCCTAGTTCTAAATTCCTCATGCATGTATTGTGCAGTACGCTTAGATATTAGTTGATACGCGACAAATTGTTCTCCGAAGGCCAGATGGAGCATAACATGGATGGTAAATAACTCTCCTTACCTTTACAGGTGCTCAAACTGCGGTGCAAAGCAAAAAAGCTGAAAAAAATAGACTTTTATGGTTATTTTTTAAGTTTTTTGGACTAGGTTGGCAGCACTGGACATCATCACGTGACCTGCCGGCTTGGTTCACTCACTAGACACTATGTTAACATGACCCGACCCTGATAGAACCGAAAATTTACCGCCTTCTCGCGATTTACGACGAAAATAGTCGAAAAAACGGTGGTGTGTGGCGGGTTGCCTACTCTCATCATAAACAGCTCTTGAGGAACCGCAAGAAGTGATCCGAAAAATCTGAAAAAAATAATTTGGGCTTTTGGTAGGACGGGCCAACTTTCCTGATGTGAAGCATTAGCAATTTCGACAACAAGCATGCTATGACCGCCCCTACCGGCCGTGTCCACATGCCAGCGTCCATGGAGCACCCCATCATGAAAAATTCTAAGGGGCACCCGTGTGGTGTGGAGCGGCCCTTTTACCCTGATGCACAACGTGCAGTTGGCCAGCACGCCTGCTACATCGTTGGCCATGCCGGGCCACCAGAAGAACCGTTTCAGCGCATGCAGAGTCTTGTGAATGCCATAATGGTTGGTCTCTCCCAGTTGTGTGTGATACATCATGATCGTGGCGTTTATGTGACGACGGGGCAAGATTAATAACATCTTTGCCTTTTCAGGGTCTCCAGAAGGGTGCTCCTCTCTCCGGAAGGGCAAATTGCAATCAATGACAAGAGAGTTGAAATAATGCCACAAAGTCCTGGTGACTGTACTGTACTTGGAAACTTCCTGGAAGTGGGGTTTTTGGCCTTCATAGACTGCCAGGTAAATAGGCATTATGTCTTCGTCTAACCGTTGGTCCTTGACCATGGTCATAGAGCTGACCCCATCTGGTGCTATGGTGGTCCAATTCAGCATTAGTTCTTCCGGGTCGGCCTTTAGGCTTTCTCTGTCCTCCACTTCGCAGAGATGACAATGCACACTGCATGCCTTCCAATGGACGTCCGTATCTGGTTCGTAGTGGTACATAAACAACTCGAGTTCTAAGTCTCCAAAAACCTTGTAAAGGAGAGTGATGAGGTCTGGAAGTTTAATTTTATCCAGACCGCATGAGAACTCAGGCATACTCAGTTGTTTTATGTTGTATTTCATTAGCCAAGTCTTAAACGTTAGTAGCGATTGTTCTATATCTTCCAGAGTGGGTTTGTCATAGTACCGAACCTTCGTTATCACGTGCGCGAAGACCCAGTCTTTGGTGTGGGAGATAACTACTCCCGGACATCCTCGATCTTTTTGTTTCAGGAAGTCTCGCCTGACGTGGTATCTGCTCTCTATTTCCAGTGCCAACCCCTGCCCGAACTTTCCGTCATGGCTTACGGCGTGGCATATTGGAATATTTGTCGGGCTGGAGAATATGGATCCCTGGACATGGATTAACCTGAAACCATTGGAGGGTCCAGGCCTGTCCACTTCGGTCCAGTTCACCAGTGCGTCGCGTTGCTCCAGCTTGGCGCACTTCTGGCAACCTGGCATGCACGGCCTGGCGGGGCGCCGCGCCGGCTTAATGCGTCGGCGTGTCCGATATTTATTCCCCGCTCATGGACCACTTCAAACTTGTAAGGTGCGAGACGCTCCAACCACCTGGCCAATTTTCCAGTGGGGTTCTTAAAGTTCTTCAACCACTGTAACGCCGCGTGATCTGATCGCACTGTAAACGGCGCTCCCGCTACATAATGGTTGAACGCCTTAAGCGACTCCACTAACGCCAAGAGTTCTCGGTGGGTGGCGCAATAGTTCCTCTGAGCTTGGTTCAATATTTTGGACCAATAGGCGATGGTCACTTCGACTCCGTCTTGTTCTTGAGTCAAAACTGCTCCCAACCCGGTTAGGCTAGCGTCACAAGTGATTGTGGATTTGCCCTTGTCTACTTTGGGGGTTCCCAAAATGGGAGGCGAGACTAATTTCTCTTTGATTTGTTTGAAGGCCTCCTCACACTCAGCTGTCCAACGGAATTCGAATCCCAGTCGTGTTAGTGCAAAAAGGGGCGTCGCTAGAGTGGCCAAGTGTGGGACGTACTTGGAGTAGTATTGCACCAGCCCTAGCCAAGATCACACCTCCTTCACGTCTCTAGGGGTCGGCCAGTGAGTTATTAGATGGATCTTCTTTTTGTCCACTTTTATTCCTTTATGGGAGAGAACATGCCCCAAAAAGGACACCTCTGTTTGGAACAGCTCACATTTCTTTGCTTTTAGCAGGAAACCGGAAGCTCTGACCCGATTGAAAAATGCTTGAAGTCTTTGAAGCATCTGCTCCACTTCTTCTCCGGCAATGCAGACGTCGTCAATATAAACGGCCACCGTGTCGCCAATGTCGTTATCCGGAGTTCTTTCCTCCGGTGGCGTCACGAGTCGATCCGTTACGTATTGGAAAGCTCCGGGGGCCGCTGATAATCCGAAGCCCAGCCTGGTGTACTCATATTGTCGACATGGGAGTGCCAGGTCTTCAGGTAAGATTATCGCTGTTTTTGGCTGGTCATCTGGGTGTATCATCAAATTATGGTATCCATTTGCCAGGTCAAACGAGTGGTAGTACGCTGGCGCCACCTGAAGACACCCCCATCACGGTAGTGGACGCCATGCAGTGGCCCGCCGTACCAATAATGGTGATAGGCACTGCTGGCTATGGAAATATACCCCAGGTCGGTGATGATACCCACCGCTGCTGCCTTGCTGGATTTCTTGTGCAGGCTTGCCACCAGGCACGGAGCGGTAGACTCCTTTCATTCAGGGGCTGGAGAGGCGGCTGCTATTGTCGGAGCTACCTGGCTGCTCACGCCTGATGTTCCCTTTGCAAATGTCAATGTGCCATATCAACAGGGTATAAGGAGGCATGAATTCGACGGAATTCGGAACTACGCTGGAGATGAGGAACAATTCAGGCGAGCTGCAAATCCCTGGCCACCCCACCCCCAAGCACGAATTGGGATTAGATTCTACACTACTGAAGGCAGGCCTGTGCGCATGCGTGCTGTCCCACTATTACCAACCATGGAAGTGGTTAATGTGTTGCACGTACCTGAGCCCGGCGAAGTTTCTGCCTTTCAGCTGCTACTTGGATTGATTCCAAGGAATGAACCGTCTGACTCAATGAAAATGAGATCTCTGCCCACCTTTGTTGACTGGGATAGATTGTTAATCATCTTCTCAGCCGTGATCTCTTCAATGTCTTCTACATTGTTACGCAGTATGAACCTCACTGGGCGTGACATCTCAGCTCTGTTGCTTCGGTCTGCTGATCTGACCCACTCATTGATGGTTATTGAAGCTGGAGATGAATTCGGGGGCCATTCCATAAGTGGTACCAATTTGACATGCTCTGCATTCTTCTTACGTCTGAAAGCTCTAGTTGAACGCACGACTGGAAGTGTGCTGCCCTCTGGGTGTTTTGGCACTCGCATATGGAATAATCACAGGAACCAACAACCCAATCCGGTGCTTCCCTTGAGTTTCAGGCACTTATTCAACATGCATGTGCCATCCCAAGGAAATGCGTTGGCAATAGATGCCACTCTCGTGCTTAGGCCATGCGAATGGGGCTTATCTGCTGGCCCTGTCAATGTGGATTTCTCTCTGGAACTTGAAAGAGGGGTCACTATGCAAGTGGAGTCGTTGAAGGTGCATCTGGGGACGTCTCCATATTCAGATGGTGTGAAGGGGAAGCTGGCGGAGCCGTGGAAGTGGCTGCATCATGTTTCGCCTACAATGCAGACAGCGCTGCGCAAATTGGTGCAAGTGGCAAATGGAATACCAGACTTGCAGATCCATGAGGTCCACAACCGCGTTGGTGTTATAACATCTGAAGTTAATGTGACCACTCGCCTGCACCTTGCGAATGCCCCCAGAATTGGCAATACTGGCTATTTGGCACGTAATTGTCTAAGATCTTACAATCACTTAGATCAAACTGTAACATGCCCAGTGCTGCAGGACCCTCGATTGAGGGCTAATGCTGGAGTTGTGCTAACTACTGTAGTGGGACGTTTCAACACCTACATACCGCTAAGCTTAGCTCCTATCCCACCGCTGTCACCAGTTGTTGTGTTCAGCTGGCCAAAGGGCGAGAGACGACACAAGTACTGGGTTCTCTGGTTTATTGGAGGGGTTCACAGTTCGGGGCTCGACCACAGACTGTTGGTCGTCTGAATCACACTGGTATTTATAGGCTGGGCAACAGTGGCACTGGTCGTAGGGTGTTCAAGAGTGGTAGAACCCTGGCTGTTGTTGGTGGTCCCCAGTCCAAAGGAAGGGAGAACAAAATAAAAAGAATTCGACCACTTGTTGATTCTCATTTTACCATTTCA
This sequence comes from Stenchaetothrips biformis, assembly GCA_030522485.1. Classification (NCBI taxonomy): domain Eukaryota; kingdom Metazoa; phylum Arthropoda; class Insecta; order Thysanoptera; family Thripidae; genus Stenchaetothrips; species Stenchaetothrips biformis. The sequence continues at coordinate 1,652,156 of CM060101.1, forward strand.
CAACAGTAGAACATACTTCACAAGAAAATGAATAAAAATATTGATATTGGTAGAACAAAATACTGGTAGAACAAACGGTCTGCCCCCTATATATATATATATATATATATATATATATATATATATATATATATATATATATATATATATATTGTATATGTATATTGTTGGCTGAGCGATTAGCGAAGCCAGTTACTCCAGTGGGGTTGAAAAGTTTTGTCTGTCTGTCTGTCTGTTTGTCTGTCTGTTTGCGTGTCCGCACTACTCCTCCCAAACGGCTCGGCCGATCGCGACGAGATTTTGCAGGGTTGTTAGGTATATCCTTGGCTCGCCACACGCCGAAATTCAGCTCTCTATCTCAAATAAGTTAGTCGTACTAACGAAAAAACACTAAAAAAACGGCAGAAAAAGTGCAACTTTTCAGTGACTTTATATTTTAGAGACATTTTTACATGATTTCGTAAGTTTTTGAAGGTGCTGATGACGAAAATGAGATCAATTTCGACCCCTGACCAAACTTTTACCAGCGAATTGGCTACCTCGGCCCGAATTTACTAACATAATCATCTTTGACCCTTCATCTTGAAAAAAGGGGGTCGACCGACTAAAAAATTTTATTGCAGATTTCGCTAGATCTCGGCAAGACCTTTTCAAAGAGGGGTCGGAAGGGGGGTCTAGGAGCCCGACTTCATCAGTTGGCCGAATCAGGATCTTGAAAAACGGGGATCGACCGACTAAAAAATTTTATTGCAGATTTCGATAGGTCTCGGCAAGACCTTTTCAAAGAGGGGTCGGAAGGGGGGTCTAGGAGCCCGACTTCATCAGTTGGCCGAATCAGGATCTTGAAAAAAGGGGATCGACCGACTAAAAAATTTTATTGCAGATTTCGATAGGTCACGGCAAGACCTTTTCAAAGAGGGGTCGGAAGGGGGGTCTAGGAGCCCGACTTCATCAGTTGGCCGAATCAGGATCTTGAAAAAAGGGGATCGACCGACTAAAAAATTTTATTGCAGATTTCACGTGGTGCATTACTCAATGCCTCAAAAATCCTTGAGACAGCTTGCCGAAGGCAAGCAGGGAAGCGCCGCAGGCCAAGGTAGGTGAAACGCCAGGCGTGGATTGTCGTAACTGGCATAGCATCGCGAAGCCTGTTACGACAAGACACGGTCTGGCGTAAACCTACCTTGTATATATACAGATATTTTTTCATGCTTTTTCAAAATGGTCTCTCTTTGCAGAACCAAATGATCAAAAAGTTAATGACATTCTTAATATGCTGAAACATGGTGCCATTGGTAAGTTAACCAGCTTTACATGATCTTCGTTTTTTTTAAAAAAATGGTTGGATACCTGATAAACTAATCTCCTATTGTGCAGGCGAAGAAATTTCAGCCGCGGCCTTAGAACTTGAAATAAAAAATAAGAATGAAAAAGATTTTATGGATGATAGCAGCAGTTCAGAAAATGATACACCAAGCAATAACAGAAGTAAGTTCACGCAGTGGTAACAAACCATAAGCATTGTTTTAAGCCTAATATTATTTTATTTAAATATTTCAGCTGCCTCTAAGCAGAAGAAAGTTAACTTTTCTCTGCAAGATATTGAAATGTACTTGAAAAATAAAGGTTACCCGGCCAATCTTAGTAAGAACCAGAAGGGAAATCTACGATTGCAAGCTCAAAGAAGTTTTAAAATTGAAGATGGAAAGTTACTGCATTAGACGCACTCGGGAAAGAAATCTGAAAAGGGTCGAGACAATGACACATTTCCTAAATGGGCTCGTGTCCTCACTGACAGGAAGAAACAATTGAAACTTATTAAAATGGCACACGAAGGCAGTGATACCAGTGTATCAGCCACTTCGGTGTCCGCTCATCGTGGGAGGCAGACCATGAGTGACTTATTAGGTTGGAGAGTCTGGTGGCCAAATATGACAAAAGATATTTCACTAGTTTTTTGACAAAGGGGCTTAAGTCCACAAATTGGTAAAATTCACTTTTTTTCATAAGAGTATTTGTTATGCCATAACACGCATACTGGTTTTTGTAAAACTGAATTATCTCAATTAGTTTAGAAGATACAGAAAGTGTCTAAAGGGCGTAAGTCCATCCCTTTTTTGGCAAAGGGCTTAAGTCCATCCGTTTTGTGACCAAAAGGCGTAAGTCCAGGTGAAGTTTTGACAAAGAGGCGTAAGTCCAAGGGATTTTTTGACCAAAAGGCGTAAGTCCATGGCTCATTTTGACAAACAGGCGTAAGTCCATGGATCATTTTGACAAACAGGCGTAAGTCCATGGATCATTTTGACAAACAGGCGTAAGTCCATGGATCATTTTGACAAACAGGCGTAAGTCTATGTATTATTCTGATAACCGAGAGGTAATCCACCAGAGATGTATGTCCACACAACAGTGGAAAGCAAGAGGACAGTGTCAGCCAACCGCTGAATGCAATACGCGGATTGTTTATAGTGTGGTCTGCTCTTCTGGTGGTTCTCGTTGTACGATTCGGTTCTCCAATGACCTTGTCAACTCTTCAACTTGTCCATGGCATTTATTTGTTGTCAGTGAAATCAAATAAGCGACAACAAACGTGTGCGAAATGCCGGCTGTGTTTCTTCCACCCAGCTGCTGGAGGGCCCAGAAAAGACAGTGATGTAGCTGTCATCAAGGTGCCGAAAGGAGGTTATCAGCTTGAATCAGTCTCCTTAACTCCAGCCAGCCCATGACTCTTGGGCCAGATGCTGCCTGAAAAGATGAATACAACGTTCTCCACCTTCGTCGTACTCTGGTGAGGAGGAATGTTGGTTTTTAAATCTACTGCTGCTCGCAACGATTTAAGAGCTCCAGAGAGTCCGTTGAGATAAGCATTGTAAGCTTGATGCAATGTAAGCTAATGCAAAAGGCCCTCATTCATAATAATTATAGTGTTGGGAAACAGAGTTGCAAACTACTCAGTGACCTCATGAGTGGACATTAGCGGTTGACATACATACATCTCTGGTGAATTACCTCTGGGTTATCAGAATAATCCATGGACTTACGCTTGTTGGTCAAAATGATCCATGGACTTACGCCTGTTTGTCAAAATGATCCATGGACTTACGCCTGTTCGTCAAAATGAGCCATGGACTTACGCCTGTTTGTCAAAATGAGCCATAGACTTACGCCTGTTTGTCAAAATGAGCCATGGACTTGCGCCTTTTAGTCAAAAGATCCCTTGGACTTACGCCCTTTCGTCAAAAATTCACCTGGACTTACGCCTTTTGGTCACAAAATAGATGGACTTAAGCCCCTTTGTCAAAAATCACACCTCATTTTTAAGGGTTTTTCTGACATTGTGGGAGTTACAAAAGAGTGACACACTTAATTTTTGAACCAAAAGATTCACAATTTCTCAGAGTATTTGCCACAAAAATTTGAAAGCGTTGAAGGCGTTTTTAGATCTTAGGAACTAAAAACAGTATGTTTTTAGTCCGTCCTGAAAAATTTGGTTTTGTGGACTTACGCCCCTTTGTCAAAAAACCAGTGATTTGCAACTACCTGAAATCTTGCGACATTTGCCGAAGGGTTGGTTTTAATGAAATTTTATCTTATCCTCCAAGTACTGTGCATGTTTAACATGTATTTTTTTTTTTTTTAGGTTGATCTTGGTGTATTGAAGGCTAAAGACCCTCTCCGCCCAGTTCCTCCACCTCGTCAAATTCTGAACCAGTTAGGTATTGATTTAATTAAAATGCCCAAAGTTGATGGATTTGGATACGTTGCTGTGGCAATTAATTACATGAGCAAATACACAGTAGCCAAAGCTCTGATTAGCGCATCTGCATCAGAAGTGGCTAGATTTATTTTTGATGAATGGATATGCTACTTTAGTTGCCCAAAAGTTGTTGTCAATGACCGGGGCAAGTAATTTGTGAATGCGGTCAGCAACGAACTATACCTTTTAACCGGTACCCACCAAAGAGTCACAAGGGCATACAACCCACAAGCCAATGGGCAATGTGAGCGCCAAAACAAAATAATTAAGATTGGCCTGCTAAAGACACTTGCCTCTGAGGACAACATTTACAGGTGGCCACACTGTTAAAAAAACCGTACCAGTTTACGACATCTGCTACAGTATTTTTGGTACGATACAATACGCAACAGCACCGTACCAAAATTTTGTAATCATTTAGGGCATACGATCCAATCGTATTGGCCCAAGTACAGCCCATACCGTATTCCTCAACGTGCTTTGAAAATGCATTATATCCATTATCGAAACAAACAAACCAAACGACAGACCTCAACTTTTTCCTCTGTTAAAATATTGCACTGAGTCTAAGTAACCGCAGCTCTAACTATATTCTTAATTTTAAAAGACGATGCACTCCTTCAATAAGCGTGCACAAAGGTTGTTGAAATTGTTTTGATCTATTCGGTTGTATTATGAACACCCTAAAGCAGTTGATCAGTTGTGACAGAAAGTCTAAATAAGAAGGATAAGAAGATAAAGAAATATACAAGAAGAGTTGTTGCCTTCTTGTCTATTTAATTTAGAGCCTCAGCATTGATATTGAACATTCTATTAAAACAATCTTTTGGAGTTCATTCCTGTAAGATAGACAAACCACCAGTCTCTTGTGATCTCAGAATGGCTGGTAGGCCCACATTTTGTTATATTGATCACATCATATTTTTTGCAGCACCTCCAAAGTGTAACACTCCTCAAAAACACACACTCTTGATTATTTGTCAGCAAAGCATTAGAACTTGAGATAGATCACCACCATTTTGTTGTTGTCTGCTAGAAACTGAAAATAAACAAGCGCTGCTGCCAACCTACCAATGTGAAGATAGCTGCTGCTACAGAAACTTTGAGTGGGAGAGTGTTGGTACGAGTGTCATCATGTTTACATTGGTTTATTGGCTGAGCGATTAGCGAAGCCAGTTACTCCAGTGGGGTTGAAAAGTTTTGTCTGTCTGTCTGTCTGTTTGCGTGTCCGCACTACTCCTCCCAAACGGCTCAGCCGATCGGGACGAAATTTTGCAGGGTTGTTAGGTATATCCTTGGCTCGCCACACGCAAAAATTCAGCTTTCTATCTCATTCCATTCAGTCGTACTAACGAAAAAACACTAAAAAAACGGCAGAAAAAGTGCAACTTTTTAGTGACTTTACATTTCAGAGACATTTTTACATGGTTTCGTATGTTTTTGAAGGTGCTAATGACGAAAATGAAATCAATTTCTACCCCTGACATTTGTTTTAACTGCGAATTGGCTACCTCGACCCGAATTTCCAATTAAATTAACTTCGACCCTTCATCTTGAAGAAAGGGGGTCGACCGACTAAAAATTTTTATTGCAGATTTCGATAGGTCTCGGCGAGACCCTTTCAAAGAGGGGTCGGAAGGGGGGTCTATAGGAGCCCGACTTCATTAGTTGGCCGAATCAGGATCTTGAAAAAAGGGGATCGACCGACTAAAAAATTTTATTGCAGATTTCGATAGGTCTCGGCAAGACCTTTTCAAAGAGGGGTCGGAAGGGGGGTCTAGGAGCCCGACTTCATTAGTTGGCCGAATCAGGATCTTGAAAAACGGGGATCGACCGACTAAAAGATTTTATTGCAGATTTCACGTGGTGCATGCCTCAATGCCTCAAAAATCCTTGAGACAGCTTGCCGAAGGCAAGCAGGGAAGCGCCGCAGGCCAAGGTAGGTGTAACGCCAGGCGTGGATTGTCGTAACTGGCGCAGCATCGCGAAGCCTGTTACGACAAGACACGGTCTGGCGTAAACCTACCTTGTATTTCCACATGAGGTGGAATTGTTTATTTGAAAAAGGGTTGTAAACATGCAGTGTTCAACTGGAAATACAGCGCCCGTCTTTATGAATGAGATACTAGAGTCGGATTCAATCCCCAGGTGAGAAGTTTGGCCTTTGACTGTCTGTGTAAAGTTACTTGTGGGAAGCGTTTTGAGGTTAAGTAACATGGTTATGACATGGTTCACACTTATTTTTGAACTGACTAGGCTAGCTTGGATTATTTTGTGTCAAGACACTTGTATGTCTGTAAGAAAATAGTTAATTACTGGTTTATTGGAGTATTAACATTAAGAGCTCCTTTCGTACCTTTGCCGCCCAATCCCAGCCTATGACAAGAATCAGCGCAGAGTGTTGAATGTTGATTCATTCAGTTTGTCTATTTTTTTATTTTTTTTCCTTTTGCAGAAGTTTAAGAAAGCTGAGGTCATGACAATGGAGATGTTCATTTTGGTCAGACTTACATAGAAATAGTACTCGAGTCTTACATCATCATCAGAGTACAACCAGTCGGGACTGTTCTTCACATCTATCTACTCGATACAACTTGGAATGTTGCATGTCTAAGGTAACTGTCTTACAAATTTGATAATCTTGAGAATTTTTCTTCATTGTTTCCCTTTCAATATTTTATATTTAATTTTGTTTTGCAGAAGTTTGCTGCGCTGACAACAAAGCCGAGGCTATTCTTTTGGTCTAACTGGAAAGGACAATGCCAGACGATGCGCTTTGAGTCCTAAGCTATCACAGAAGCATTTCAAAAGCTATTCTAAAATCTTTAATGCTGTGTAGAAGGTATGCATTTTTATCTTATTATTTTTAGTATAAAGATAATGCCTTGTTTTTCTCTTATAATGATTAGAAACTTCAATTCTGTATCTTTGCTTTCTTTTTCAGCTGGCTGTTGTTGGAAGTGTCTCTTTTGCCCAGATAATTGAAGATCCACGATTTAATTTGATAAGAAGAGTAACATCAGTATACCTCAGAATGAAGTCAAGCATCGGTCAAAGATTGTTGAATCTGTATTTTTTATTTAAATAACTATCTTGGAACAAACTTGTTCTCTATCATGACCTTGGTATTTGTTTTATATACTTAATCATACATGTCAGTTATATGATCAATTGTAATTATTTATAGCGTTCCTCATGACTTTAAGTTACTTTTCCCACAAGCCTGTGGCGGACATAAATTTTTTGCATTGCTTATGAATTTGACACAATCAACCAGCACAAAAAATCTAGTACAGTGACAGCCGGTGGAAACTCCCAGGGCAGGGCTGATCCCATCCTCAAATCAAAGATGGCTGCCAAAACGGGCCATATTTCACGGTTTGTTGAAGAATTTGTTCGCAGAGAGGTTATAAAGGCCATAAAACCTGCTTCAAGCCATGCGAAATTTAATTATGTACCATAAAATCACCAACCTTTCATGTGAAATCCAAATATTTTTAAGTTTGAAGCTTTAAAAGTTGACGCCGCGACACTCGGCCCGGAATAGCCGACACATAAAAAAGCTTCAAACTCGAACGCGACGTCATCAACCGTGAAATCCTTGTACCAGTCAACACTCAACACTTGTCCGGGTGGCACGCACACATCGTCCTTGCGCCGATTCACTCGAGAAACTTGTAGAGTTCATTGTAATCACACAGTAGCATTTCGCACATTTGAATTTCGTGCGTCGAGACGCTAGCCCAGACACAAGCCGCTACCGGTATGAAAAATTCACCGCACCCTCATTTTTGTTTTGATCGGTGAGAAGCCGTCGATTGCGCTACGCGAGTCGGTGCTGCAGCTCCAAAGAAAGTGTTGGAACAATATTTTTATTGTCCATATTGCTTCTGAATCATGGATGAAGGAAAGGTGAAGACGCAGGCAAGTGCCAAATGATTTAGACAGGACCTTCCACTTTTAAATGCGATTGTTTAGAGTAGAAATGTTAACTCGACATCGTGCAGTCCTAACCTGTTACGGTCGTCTTTACCAAATGCTTTCCATTCACCTATCTTCGATTTTCTAGGAGATTGCAATCAAAGAGCCAAGCAAGATCCGTGCATTCCCGAACAAAATCCTCATGTAATTTTGTGCTTTAGGTGGAGGCTCCCAAGGCATTGAAGGCTGCTAAGAAAAGGAGGAAGAAAGGCAAGAGAGCATCATTATTTATTGGGAGGCAAAGGAAGAAGCAGCCTGGGCAGCAACAGAAGGTATTTTTGTAAATGCGATCCTTATTTCTCCTTACTGTTTTCCTATTGCTCTCTATAAATACTGGGAATGGGCTGGTAATTTTTTTTTTAGGAGTGATTGGGTCTGTTGTTGACATTAGATTTGTTTATGTTGTTGATGTTGTTATTTTTATCAGAGAGAGGAGAGTACGAGCAGCACAACAAGCACTACGAGTGGTGATGATTCTTTAAGCTCCACTGGTACCTCAGATGCGACAGCATCTGATGCAGAGAGTCCACTGGATTCATCTACCACTGAGGTAACATACTGTTATTTTTATTACCTTTTCTTTTTAAATTAGCAGAGAATGTTCCATAAAGATATTTTGATTTCTTTTCCAGAGGCAACCATTAACATCTTGTGCGATAAACATTGAAGAGCCTCATATGTGTTACGAGTCAGACAATCTTGTCGAAACTCAGTCAGAACTAGGAGAAACAGAGGAGAATGAGTCAGATAGAACATCAGAATCAGGAACTGGTACGGAGGACATAGAATCAAAGCAGGTATGAAGTGAGCTCTTTTTTGTTGTACTTTAATTTTCTTCGTTCTTTTAAAAGTGTAGCTTTATGTCAAATGTGTTGTGAATTGCCTCCCTCCAACACTGATAGAATATTTTGTTGTGTGTTGCCATTCAGACCCCTGTCTTTCGAGCACCATCTTCTACGCCAAGGCGCAGAAAGACAGATTTAAGTTATAGAAGGAAAGGCAGCAGTAATACCAGCAACAGCCAGAAAATTCAGGTGATCTTTGAAAGAAATTTGTCAGCTGTATTCATTTGATTCACAGACAAGATAAAAATTTTATTTCATTATTATTATTTATTTTTAATTCATTTTGTATAGGCACTGTAGTTTGCAAAGCAGAGAGTGAAAATTTTTGCCATAGTCACTCCTTATCTAGTCAAGCTGATGCTTTCTTTTATAGGAAAAAAGGGAAACTTCTATTAATTTTGATATGTCTGTTTCAGATTGATCCCTCATCTGTCAGTGACACAACAGAAAATGTGACTGGTGATCCATCAACATCTAGTGACGCAGCACAGCAAGATCTTGAGGTAAATGTTCTATTCATTTTAAAAAGCTTTTTTTTTTTTTTTAATTTATAGAGTAAAGTGAGTGTAGACTTTAGTTTTTGTTATTTGTTTTTTTTGTTAGGAAATGCCATCTCACCCTTCTTTTACCTGTATTGTTACAGAAATCTCTCAAACAGTTTACGTCAGTTCTGGTCCAGAACTTGACACTCTTATTACCATCAACATGGTCATTACAAGTTGTAAGAAACCATATTGTGCGAGCAGTCAAGCTTAATGCATTGGAAAATGCTGGTGTTGTGGCAAGTGTATTCTGGAACTGGAAAGATAATGCATATGGATTTTTTATTGAAGGAAAGCCATTGCCTCGTGACAATAGTCTAATTAAATCCATTGCTCTCCCTGAAGCTGGCAATATTGGGAGCATTTCTGACTTTCTGTCAAGAGTTGTGAAAAAAATTGACGGTTCAAATGTTTGTTCTGGTGTCAAGGAATATAAGAACTTGTGGAGTAATTCCAAACGAGGGTTCGTTGATGAAGTTCCTTTTCAAGAATCTTCATGTTTTCGTAGTTATAGTTGTGCATTATTAATCACCAGCCAGAAGACCATCTGCTCTGATTGTCAACATGAAATCAAAAAATTTGAAAGGGAACAGAAGAGGATAGATGAGGGTAATCAAAAACCCACAAAGGTATCTGATAAGCATTGCACCTTGGAGGAAATGAAATTGAAAAAAGATTATTATAAGAAAGAGCACAAGAAAGAAAAACTTCGAGCTAAGAGACTGGAAGAAAAAGTGGAAGGGCTTCAGGTCAAATTGGATGCTGCCTTAAGGGATGAGCTCACTGCAATTCTGGTAGCAAATGAAAGCAAGATGACTGATTTGCAGTTAATGTTTTGGGAGTCACAGAGGCAAGCTTTTGCTGCAAGTGATAAGAGAGGAATAAGATGGCATCCAATGATGATTCGTTTAGCCCTTCATATCCATTCTAAATCACCTAGCACATACGAATATTTTCAAGAGACTGGAATACTGCAATTGCCATCTAGTAGACGATTATATGATTACAGTCATTTCATAGAGCCAAAGGAGGGCTGCCAGGGTGAAGTTTTGAATGCAATTAAGAAGAAAATGGAAAATGCCGGATTAGAGGAGTATTTTTCTTTCATTAATCTTATGTTCGATGAAACGCATATAAGGGCAGGGCTGGTGACAAGACGTTCTACTGGAGAGCTCATAGGTTTCACTGGTTTAAATGAGACTGAAAGGGAACTTATTGAAATGCAACATGAGCTGGCCAACAGTACCTACAAGCCAAAACTGGCCAAAAAAGTGCTGGTGTATTTAGCCCAGGGTATCACTTGCGAAAGTGTCAAGGATGTTGTAGCAGTCTATACTACTGATGATCTGACTACTGTTCAACTTTACAACCGTACCTGGGAGGTAATCTATCATCTTGAAGATGCTGGAATCCGAGTATTAACTGTAACATGTGATGGCGCTGCAACTAACAGAAAATTTATTAGAATGCATCATTCACTTGATAAAAATTGTGATGTTGTGTACAGTTCTTTAAATTTGGTGTCAGGAGATTTTCGGCCAATCTACTTCATCATTGATCCTCCCCATCTTCTGAAGACTGTAAGAAATTGCATGGCTAATTCGTACAGGCACAGAAAAACAAGAAATTTATGGAAAAATGGAGAAAAGTTATCTTGGGAAGTTTTTGAACAGCTGTTTACTTCAACAAAAGAAAACAAATTTAGAAATCATAAATTGACTCAGGCTCATGTGAAACTTAATAATTTTAGCTGTATGACTGTTCTATATGCCACCCAGACTCTCAGCAACTCAACAGCAAATGCCATCGAGGATATGAAAAGTTCCAATCATCCAAGTATGGAGTCCCTGGATACTAAAGAACTTGTGAAACTTGTTAGGCTCATGAACAGGTTTTTTGATTGTTTAAATGGAAAAGAAGAGGGCAGTGAACTAAGAAATTCTGATCTTGCAGCATACAGATCCTCAACTGACGAAAGGTTTGATTTTCTGGAGAACACCTTTTTGCCATATTTTGAAGAGTGGAAGAACGATGTGAAGCAAAGAGAAGGAGACTTCTCTGATTCCCAGCGCAACAGAATGATTTTAAGTCATCAATCGCTTGATGCATTAGTCATAACTGTAAATAGTTTCATAAAATCCACTAAATATCTTCTGGATGTAGTCAAAGCTCCAAAAGTAAATGCCAGAGCTTTTAATCAAGACCCATTGGAGCAATATTTTGGTACGATCAGAAGAAGTTGTGGGGACAATCGTCAACCTTACGCTCATAATGTACTTGATAAAAGGCTTGCCATTGCTGCTCAAGGCCTCGCAGCTCTTCCACCAAGGAAAGGTAACACTACTGTATCAAAGAGAAGTTTGGAAGTTGATGATTCGCCATTACAATCCAGAAAAAGGGGGAAGTAACATAAACTGTATTATTTTTTTTGTGAACTTTTTACTGAACTGTTTGTAAATCAGGAAATGTGCTTTAGAAAAGAAGATGAATGTTAAGCTTGTAAATTTACATTTATTCAGAGACTTTTTTCTTATATTTTGACATGTCAAAGTACCTTTTAGTTTTAGAATGTTTTACATTTTAGTTTATCTAACAATAAAAATCAACAAAAAATAAAATTAAAAATACAAACATTTTATTTTTTGGACTTAACACTTTCCCTCAAACATTAATACAAGGAAACAAAATTTAGAAAAAGAATAGATGTTATTTCTTGGACTCAACATTTCCCTCACTATCTACTTTTTCAGTAAAATTTTTCTGAAGGTGTGTCCTGAGGGCAACTGAACTTTCCCTGATACTTTTCTCTTCTAGTCTATTTTTGACAGATTCTTGAAGCCTATTAGAGACAACCACATAAGAGTTCAGAAGTTCTTTCATAAACAATATTGAGTCTTCCTCAGAAAAATAATTATTGGAGAGCAAATGCCAAGTGTTCAAGCCATCCAGATTATTAGCTAAAATTTCATCACTTATTTCATGAGCAGAGGGCAATTTGTTCTCAGACTTACTTTGAATCAACTCCTCCACAATTTTGAAAAAGCATTCAGCATTTTCACTTGGCTGAATACAATTATCATCACCTGAAAACCAGTTACTCTTATCTAGGAACAAACTAGTAGTCATAGGATTTGGTCCAATTACAAACATATCCTTCAGACATGCAGACTGACTCTGCCACAATTTTGAGGAGCTTTTCTTTCCTTTCTTGTAAAAGGCTCTAAAAATATTTCCCAAAGTCACTCTGAATCCTCTTTCCTCCTGTTCGTTAAAACTGAATGTCTTCTTGGATGAAACTAATGTTGTAGAAACAGACCTCCTCTTTCTCATTTCTTGAGCCACCCACCGTTGAGTGTGATCCAAAAGTTTGAACGCAAACCTTGAGATAATCCTTCCTGCTTGTTCTGAACCAATATCTTGGGCGCAGACTTCAGACAAGCTTGACCGTAAACTATTTATGTTTTCTTTGTCACAGAGATAGGTATTCAGTTTGATGTGGGCCTCTTCATACTGATTCATGGGGAAAATTTTGTTGTGCCTTTCACAAACGTAATTACAAATGACACCACTGAGATCATTAATAAATTGAGACTGAGCCCCATTGGCACTCAAAAATTCTCGAAGGAATTTAAATTTTGATTCACTTTCTATGCCATAGTGAGGCTCCTGCAGCATTTCGTTGACTATCTTTTCCACTGTTTCCACTTGGATCACCCGAAACTCCTGCAGGGTCGGCTTCCTGACATTTGCAGCTGTGAAACAAAAAAGAGTGATAAGAACCTACCAGGAACTTCAGAACACGCATGTTACCAATGTTTGTAACCAAAGAAATAATAGTTTGTTTTTTTTTTGTTTTTGTTTTTTTACAAACCTTGTTGAGCATGGAGTGACTCATGTGCTAAAAATCTGGTCCTGGTCTTGTAGGATTTATTGCAATACTTGCATACATAACGTTCCTGGCTTTGTTGCGCCCCCTGTAAAGTTAAAAATTTGACACCTTAAATATCATTCTAATGTAGACAGGCTCTATTCATTTAAAGATTTTGGCGTTACCTTGGAGGTATGACCTTTCGAACAAGAGGGTTCGGTGCTAGAGGAAGGTTCATCTGCATTGGGATGTTTCTCTGTCATGTGCCTTGTGTATCCCCAATTAGTTTTATAGGTCTTGGGACAGAGGTGACAGCTGATTAATGAGCCCTGCGTACAATGAAACGGTTAAAATCAACACAGCACCAGAGGACCTTGGCAAGGCAACATGATAAATGTTTTCAAAATACTAACTATTGTCTTTGGAGTTTGAGGAGCCTTGCCACAGGGTTTGACAGGGGAAGATAACACCGAATGGCTCGACCCACTCACTCCACTCGACTGAACAGGAGTTCCCGGGTCATCCTCTGATTCTGATCCCTCCTCAAGTTCGTGGAAAATGTCTTGACTCATTGTTTTAGATGCAGAAACACTGAAAACAAGGTACATTGGTGAACAAACCCTAGCCAAAAACTATCACAGATGCAAGACATAATTTCAGAACTTTTCCGAGCAGCGGCAAAAGTTCTGATCGTTGAACCGGAACCGAAATAATAAAATACTCACATGATAAAATCAATGACAGGTAGTAGCTTGTGGTAATGTCACGTGTACCTCGGAGCAGAAAATTAACATCCGTGCCAGCCGATGTAAACAAAGTCGAGGTAAGGGTGCGGTGAATTTTTCATACCGGTAGCGGCTTGTGTCTGGGCTAGCGTCTCGACGCACGAAATTCAAATGTGCGAAATGCTACTGTGTGATTACAATGAACTCTACAAGTTTCTCGAGTGAATCGGCGCAAGGACGATGTGTGCGTGCCACCCGGACAAGTGTTGAGTGTTGACTGGTACAAGGATTTCACGGTTGATGACGTCGCGTTCGAGTTTGAAGCTTTTTTATGTGTCGGCTATTCCGGGCCGAGTGTCGCGGCGTCAACTTTTAAAGCTTCAAACTTAAAAATATTTGGATTTCACATGAAAGGTTGGTGATTTTATGGTACATAATTAAATTTCGCATGGCTTGAAGCAGGTTTTATGGCCTTTATAACCTCTCTGCGAACAAATTCTTCAACAAACCGTGAAATATGGCCCGTTTTGGCAGCCATCTTTGATTTGAGGATGGGATCAGCCCTGCCCTGGGAGTTTCCACCGGCTGACAGTGAGCTAGTACAATAATTTTTAATCGTGGTCCAATCAGGTACGGTATCCTTGTACGGTTGAATTGTACTCTCATCGTGTCTGGTACGATACAGGTACGACATGATTAGGCAAGGTGTCTACCATCAAAGTACCGTAGCATTTGTCGTGGGTTTTTCCAACAGTGCAGAGGCTCTGAATGGTGTCTTGTTTGCACATCGCACACAAAAGCAAAGATCTACCAATTACTCGCCATTTTATGTTATTTGGTCGAGAGCCTATGCTCCCCATTGACCTTGAAGTAACTGATGAGAATGGTCAGTCAGCACTGTAAAAAATGATCGGATTTTTACAATACAGTGGCCTAGCAAAATTCCTTTACATGTATAGGAAACATGGATATTCCGATACATGTATTGGAATTTTCCGATTTGTATAGGTTTTTTGGTATTCAAGCCGAAAATGTATAGGAAAATTCCTATCCATGTATAGGAACGCCCTGAAATCCTATTCATGTATAGGAACTTTCCAACCCGTGTATAGAAATATGACTGACTGAAAAAAATAATTTTGTTCTGAAGTGTTTTAGCAGAGATTCAAATTTTTGTGATCTGGGTACTTCTTGAACATGGTTTGCATGGATGAAAGAGTAAAGAGAAAATGATTTGTGTCATGTATTATATTTTGATGAGTAAATCTAAAAAGGGTAAGCAAATTTTTATAAATGAAAAATTATCATGGTTCACGAATGGATTCCATTTCTACGGGGAGCAAGCAGATTCATAATTGGGATTCGTAAAGTACAGTTAGCATTTCTTTACGGAGAAGGTTCACCGTAACATATGAGACCCTTCATTCGTATTATGTTTGCGCAGCAAGTACCGTAAGATACCATAATGTTTATTCGTATTACGAATAGATTTCACCGTAGAACACTTAGTGTGAAAACAAGATGAAAAGTGAATTTGACAGGCGTCACGTTGGTAGCAAAAGTTTTAAAGTTGGAGACCTTGTTCTGAGACGTAACTTACGGCGCGATGACAGGAAAGGAGACTGGTACCAATTTCCATGGAGAGGACCACACGAAATCATTTCCATTGCTGACGGTGCCTACAGAATTAAAAATGTTAAGACAATATTAGCTTTAAAACAAACTTTCCCAGCACGCAATTTGAAACATTATGTGGAGAGAGCAGAGGCTTTGTATCCAAACGACTCTGATAGCGACGGTGAAGATATTGATGAGCTGGATGATCCGCCTTGTGGAGGCAAAGGTGCGTAATATACCATCAAACCGTAAATATATTTCACATTTAAATACACACCCAGCAAAATTGCCTTTATGGTATTTCAGACAAATTAACTTGAAAAATAGGGGTAATTATTCCAAATAGCGGCTGTACCTACCAGGGGCATGTATTTGGTATCGGTAGATAGGTATTCATGAATACTAAACGAAACTGCAGGCACGGCTGACCTGTTCGACATTAGCGTGCGCGACACGTTAATCCACATTTTTAGCGATATCCTTCAAGACCGCTGCACATTTCTTGCAGTTTCGTTCATACTCGTGAATATATAGTTACTGATACCAAATACATGCCCCTTCAAGGTGGCGCCTCTATTTTGAATAATTACCGAAAAAGTTGCAAAACACTGCGAAATTTATGTGTATTATATCACATCATAACTCAATTTCTCTATTTTTAAGGAGATAAGAAGAAAATCTGTTCTTCAACTGCCAAAGCAAAAGAAGAGGGTAACCCAGGTAATATTCTTCATGGTCTTATTTGACGTTTTCGGATACTTTATACCGTGTCTATGTGATTTATTTCAGGAAAATCTGGGACAGAAACTGTTTCTTCAGACGACGAGGATGTGACTAAGCCATTGCTTCAGTCCCCACGCTTAATAGAAACCAAGGTAACGTTCAATTTGTTTCATTTTCAAAAATTGTGCCGATAAAATGTATAATTTTGATATGTTTTTATTGCAGGAGCTTCAAGAGCTTATGCTACATGACAACACTAAAATTGTTTTGGAGACCAAGGAATATTCTCTGACGGTTGCAGATTTAAAACTTCTAGACAGTGACAAGTCGTGCGATGGTCAAAATAAGTGGCTTAATGATAAGGTAGTTTCTATTAAATGAAGTAAAGCTTTAAAAGTAATGTATTTGAAACTAATATTAAATTTCCCACATTTCAGATTCTTAATGCTTATCTAAGTATCATCAGCAACGAAAGGCAAAATGTATTTTGTTTCAACACTTTCTTTTTCAAGCAACTTTGCATTTCATTTGAAAAAGTGGCTAGGTGGACAAAGGATGTAAGGCGTAGGATTTTTCTTTAAGCGTATACTTTGTCAATTGCTTATAATTAACGGATAAATGTTTGCAATGCAGGTGGACATATTTGAATCATTGTTTGTGCTGGTACCCTTGCACTTGGAGGAAAGCCACTGGGCACTTTGTGTTGTAAACAACCAAAGAAGGGAAATTTCATACCTTGACAGCAACCCTAAGAAATCTGATGGAATGGACTATAAGTTTGTAAGTCATTTGTCAAGTATCTTCCTGGAATGCTTTTATTCTATTCCACATTTTGTTTTAAAAAAATAAATTTTGGTTTGAAGGAAGTACACGCCTATCTGGAACAGGAACACAAACGTAAAAAGTCAGATAAATTTGTGGCGTATAGCATTAGAGATGCTGAGTTAATCACGTCACAAAACATTTCATTTGACTGTGGCGTGCTTCTCTGCTACTTTGCAAGACAAGTGACATCAGAATCGTCCACTTGTGATAGTAGCACTGCAGTGGAGCCATTTACGGCACCAAATGCCTTTTGAGCTGCTGTCGTCAAAGCTAATGAACGACAACCACCTACTGGTGCTTAGTTTTTCTGAAGCTGCTTTATTTCTGCATGCCAGTTGACATAAAATCTTATATATTTACTTTTGTTGACAGGAGAAATTCTACCCAAATGGACCTTTAAAGGCACCGCCTCTTGTACTGTACAAGACAGTTCCAGATTGCAAAAGCAATTTTGATACACCTGGATCCGGCTTAACAAATCTGGGAAACACATGTTACATTAACTCGTGCTTACAGGTATGGCCCTAAGCCAACAGGCTTTGAATTATTTTTTTTTTGTTTTGTTTCTGGGCTCCAAATTATACAGCATTGCATGCTTTCTGTTGTATTTTATGCCTGCCTACAAGCCAAAACTTAATATGTTTCAATAACGAGGGGCTTAAGTTGCCTGTGTTTAACACTATATTCAATACTTTCTGGAATTCAGATGTTATTTCACGTCGTTCCTTTTAGTGCATTCCTGGAAGAAAACAAAGATCACAGGCTTACATGCTCCGTAGAGGAATGCTTGACGTGTGCAGTAGCCAAAGTTTACGAGGAGTGCAAGAAAAATGAGGGTGCTGTAACACCAAATGATGTTATAATGGCTATAAGAGGCAAGTGTTTTGACGACATTTTGTAAATGCCCGTAACCTTAAGAAGGACAGAATTCTTTATTTCAAACTTTGTTTCAGATTTTTGGAAGGATTTTGAAAGTGGTAAAATGGAGGATGCTACAGAGTTCCTGAACCTCTTGCTCCCAAGACTTGCACAGGAGTATATTGAAAGATGTTTCTTGGAAGAGTGAGTCTTTCTATAATAAACTATTAGTTTTATTTTAAAAAACATTGATTCATTTTTTTTCTTGCATAGAATCGACACAAGCAGCCGACATACAACACCCATTGGACAAATATTTGGTTTCTTCATAAGAACAGAAAGTATGAACAATAATGTTTTTTTTTTCTGCTTAGATTATTTGTAATTTTTTTTTCCTTTTACAGCAAAGTGTACCAACTGTGCCTTTATCTCCGTCGCATTTGACCATTCTTTACAAATTACGTACCCCATTGCAAAAATCAAATCAGTAAAGAATGGACTTGACTCCTTTATGGCACCTGTAAAGGTAGAAGGCTATATTTGTAGCGGTTGCTACAAATCTGTGACAGCGGATAGTATTATGAGAATGGAGACACTCCCGCGAGTTCTCATCATATACCAACAGAGGTTTGTAACAAAGCAGGAAGACCTTTTCTGTTTAAGATGAAGTAATACGTTTCTAAGTTTTTTTGCTTTTCTTGCTTCAAGGTTATCAGCAAACAAGCCAAAGGTATAACAAACTCATTTCTGCACCGACATACATTGATCTAAAAGACTACCTCCCCCAGTGGCTCTTTACTACCTCATTACTACCTCATTAAGTCCATGCTCATCAAAGTCTGTGAGGGGACCACTACGCTGATCAATCCCAATCTGCAAATATCCAGGAATAATAATCATGCAGTAACTACGATGCCATTCACAACAAGTTAAAAGACTTACCATCAACTCATTGTGAACTGAGTTCAGGAAAAAGGTCAAAAATTCTTGTGCATCCATTTGAGTACCTCTTCTGAAAGGAGACAAATTCTCCACAACAGTCTAGAAAAAAAACATAAAACATGTTTACAACTACTTAAGTATCATAATAAAATAAGAAAACGCTTCTTTGTGCATGAAAATGCTCACCACAAATTCAACCATTTTAAATGGATCACCATTATCACCACTCAGCGATGACACCACTTCTAGAAACTTATTGAACACTTGCCCCTTTAGATGAGTGAAAGCGGCAGTGCTCAGGCAAAATTACTTAAATTTTGTCCCTATAAGGGATTGCACTGTGGCATTCATGTAGCATGATTGTCCAAGGTTGGTGAGACCCCTTGGCCGACCAGCCTGTAATAACAATTAAAAATAATGAATTTTTTTTTAATTATTTAAAAGATTATAACCTTGGAAGAACTTTGCATCCTTACTTGAGAAAACATATAACCCGAGTTGGAATACATGTTTAATCTTCACCGGATGATGAATCATAGCCCGTAAATACCACAGATCGGTATGAATTTATGAGAAAACACTCAAAACATACGTTTCTGTCTCAACCGTTAAGAAAGCAAACGGTTCAACAAGTTCTTCGGAGCAGGATCGCACGATCTTCTGAAGTTTAACCCGTCCTCACGGCAAAGAATCGCAGCAATTCTTATGATTATGGTATTTCCACTTCTCAAATGTTAAAAATAAGCATGCTATCGTGTCGGGCGTGAAAAATTACAATAGGAACCAAAAAACCGCATCGAAATCAGAGCTAAACTAACAGATCTAGCTAATGTCGCTACTAGCGCTGCGCCGCGCGTCGCGGAGCTTCTGCTTTGTTGTGGGTCCGCGCTACGCGCCGCCACCGCGCCATGTTCTTCTTTTCTTCTTCATACTAGGCGAATCGCTCATAAGACTAAGCCAACCTAAATTTTATGCTGTTTCGATCTGTGCAAAGCGTTTCGCAAACATTGGCCTAGTTTGGATGATCTCGAAGAAACCAGTAACTTCTGCACCGAAGTGGGGCGCATGGGCTCACGCACTCCGAAGGCCGTTTCCACCCGCTGCTTCACAAGCCATCTGTGTGTGATCTTGATCTTGTGTTTCATGGCCACCATGTAATACATGGAAAACAAAAATTGGTTTTTATTTTGACCGCCGCATGAAACACTGTAAAACTTAAAATCATTAACACTGCTCTTCACCTCATTCTCAATATAGTCAAACACAAAACTATTTATTTCGTCTGAGTCTTTTAGCCCAATTGTCATTTCCCAGAAATAGTTATGAGGTTGCTTCACAGTGCAGTCATACAGTGTAAAATTATAGCAGGATAACTTTCGTTTATAAAAGAGCTCAGCTTTTTCTGCCTTGGAACAATATTGGACAGTTGAAACAGTATTTCCTGTAGGGAGCGAAAGTTGTTTGTCTCTACTTAACAATTTGTTTCCTTTTTTTAATGATCGAACTCTTTGTTTCTCTTCATGATGCAGGTTTTACTTTTGAATTTGCTCGTCGCTCCTTTGGACTCCTGGACTAACTGACTTAAAATCAAGGCTTAGGGTGCACTGGCCCTTTTTTGGACGGAAGGACAGATTAAAGCAGGTATTGAATATATCCCGATACTGTCTGATTGTTGCTGTGTGAGGATCATTTGGCTCCCTTGTCAGCAAGTACATTCTGTGCATCTGGGCAACGCTTAAATTTTCATCAAAATACTTTTTCCTTGTATCAGCGCTGCAATAGTGGCTTTCTACCAGTGGAAATTCCTTGATGTGCTGTTTGACACTATCCATTAGGAGAGGTGACAATCTTTCGTTTCCTTCGCAATGCTTTCCCGAGCGATTCTCACGTTTCGGGGTAGTTTTGACGTTCCTGATTTGCCGAAAGTAAGAATCATCGAATTTAGTTTTCGTTATTACTGGAGTCCTCAATGATACTAGAGTAATGGCAATGGTATTCATAGTCAAGACCTTGTGCTACCTTCTTAAAACAGTAAGCCCTTAGGTATTCACATGCGTTTATACGGGTGTTTAGATCACGGAAGTTACAAAGTGTGAAAATCGACCTTAACGGCTGACTGGGGCTCGCTGTGGCTTATTTGTCGTTTCATGGTCAAATGATACTCCAACGCCGACATTCTAGCGATTTTTTTTTAACCTAGTGCCGCTGCAACATTGGGTAAAGGGTGCCACGGAAGTAACATGTCATTGTTGATACACGCCATTTTTTGTAGCTGCAGCCCGCCTCGCGACCGTGCAGAGCATCATCGACTTCGGCGTCCCACGCAATTCTTTCTCAATCACCCCATTTTGATGGCTGACGTCAAGAAAAGTTTAAAATTTGGCATTGGGAGAAATCCAGAGCGGCTTTTTTGTAATGTGTACAGTGAAATTGAACACACGGTGGACATTTTTCGCTGCAGCAAAAGAACCTTTGAAAACTGTCGTGTGTGTTAGTCTTCCGTTGAAATCAGCTCGAGAGATGTCAGGTTTTGAATGACCATCGACAGTTGGCAGAATTTTTATACCATTCCTCTACATTGGGGACGGAAAATTCGAGTATGTTATCGTGGGACAATCACGGAAGTTACATTTGGGTTATTCTGAAAGCTAGGGAAACCAATCCAACGCAAGCGAACTATTCGAAACATTTGGGTTTAGTAGGTAATGACCCTATCTAATCCCACAAACAAACCCCATGTCGATATCTGCCCTCGTTTGGGGACAGGGGCCAAAAGAAACGAAACTACCCCGAAACGTGAGAATCGCTCTCCCCTCTTGTCGGGACTATTTTTGATAAGGGAAGTCTTGACCACAGATACACTAATGTCAAATGTTGAGAGAAACATTTTTTGACAAACAGGAATGAGGACAGGAATATTCTCATCCAGCTCGCAGAGATAATAGTCATAATTGTGCTTCCGCAAAGCTTCATCTTCATCTTCCAAATAAACTGTTCTTCTTTTAATCTTTACTGGTTTTGGCAATTTTGAAAGGAAAATCCACTGAGATACCTTATCTGGAAGAGCCCAGTATTTTGTCAGTAACCTCTGTCTCAATTCATTTGAAATTCTGGAGGAGCATGTTCTTCTGCATTTATTTTCACATGGTGGTTGCAAAGCTCTTGCTCTCTTTTGAATACCTCTCTTACTAACATGTGGCTGTCCTGATACGTTAGCCACTTTTATTTTTTCTGCTTTCCATTCATATCTATTTATTCTTCTTTTCTTAGGAGGGGTTTTCTCATTTTAACGACCTCTCTCTTCCGCTTCTTGGAGTTGTTTCCATTATTTTTAGCTTCAGTTTCTTCTGTTGGGTTATTTATAGTATTTTCAATATCAGGTTCTTCTGACAACTCTATGTCCATAGATTAGTCGTTTATGACATTGTCTTCATTTTGCTGGAATGCTGAAATGTTCGGAAGAGGTTCAAATGAAGTGTTATCTATCATGAGAGTGATGCTTCCGCCACAGCGGTCCAGGTGAGAGCTAAGAGCCTCGTTAGCACCCATAACTAATACATTCTCATTTTCATCAGGAGGAAATATTTTTTTTTAACTCTTAAGCCTCCTTTATAGAAAGAAAGAGAAAAGTTAGAACTGGGCAGTAAATAAGTAAATGTTCAGAAACAATAGTAAATGATAGAAATAAATTTTACCTTGAGAAGGTGAACTGGCAGCCCCATCAAATGAAGTTACACTTAAATTGGAATTTTCGTCCTACTGCAAGTTTAAATGGAAAGTTTCTTTATTTGGCTCTTCAGGGGTGACAACTTCCTCATTCAGTCCAACTAGATCAGTTTCCTCGGCTGAAAGCAGGAGTCGAAAAGTTAGAAATTGGAGAATTTGCACTTATCATTGAAATAGCAGAACCAAGACCCACCTAAGGTATTTGACAAAACGTCAGAAAATGAGATGGCACGCGTGATGCACTAACAATGTCAACAGGAGAAATATAATGAGGAATTTAGCCTGAGATCTTCAATGACTTGGATAGATTATCAATATCAACATTCATACAAAGATGATCATGCTCTGCAAAAAAAAAGAAACAAAATTACTAGGCAGACACAAACTAAAGGGGATCAAACACAAGAAATAGAAGTTCTCACCTCAAGTTTCCTTCAAGTTCTGAAGTCTATCCATGAGTACCTTTGAAACACGATCAGCACTGTCTGAAAATGTTTAAAAAAACTAAGAGAATTAACAGGAAACAATCACAAATGAAGCTTTAAAATGGTATAAAAGATATTTCTTTACTTGATTAGTCAGGAACGTTCTTAGGCTTAAGTGAGGTTTTCATAGAAGAGCCAGGACTACATCATAAAACCCTGGACACATTAGCTGATGCTGCCAAGCGGCCAACCTTATGAGATTTCTCAGTCTCAGCATTAACGTTCTCTAAAAAAATTAAAAAAATAAGAATTGGTACATAAAAAACAAAACAGCCATGCAAATATGTGACATCAAAGATCATACTTGATCTATGAAGCGGAAGAAGGGGATAAGTCGACTTATTCCAAAAATAACTTTTTCATGAATTATAATACTCCAAATAATTTCGAATCTATATGTTTTAAACTTTTGCCTGAACTCCCCATAGAAAGGGAGCAAATCGACACAGAAAAAGGGGATAACTCCCCATGGCTCCACTTACGATCGACTTGTAGTCCCAAAAAGGAGACAAGCCACGGAAAATCCACATGGCTCCATTTGAAAGTCGGAAAAGGAGATTAGTCAACTTAGGTTGTTATTCATCGGTTGGAAAAAGGAGTTACCTCAACTTAAGTCCAAATGTCAAGTCTCGTTTCAACAAAATTTGACTTGACTCCAAATGTCGTGTTGCAAAAAGAGTCAAGTCGAATTTTTGTGCAGCGTTTCAAGGACACTTGGAATTCCATGTAATAAATGAGAAAAGAACTCTTCTTGGCGAGTTACGAGTGTCAGTAACACATCCAGAGCGATAATACTTATCACAACATTGCAATAAGCAGTGGCTTACTCACAGGTTAGGTTACCATATTTTGGACCATTGTAGCTGCAAAAAGGGCTGCCCACTGATTTGAGCAGATGAATACAGTCGTTGAGCCTGGCACACCGACTTGAGGGCGATAAAACAGGGTGACATGATCGAAACTTAAGATAAAAACATACGTTTTTCTGAATTTTTGAACTAGCTGTTGAATCCCAAGGCAGCAAGCAGAATACATTTTCAAATTGTAGCCAGTGTTGACAACCAACTGTACAACATTTACTGATGTGTTGTTGTCAACGTGTACATTTTTCTCGGTTTGATTCGCGCACATCGTTTATATTTTTTCCTTTGTTTTCTTTTTTTAATCCGCAAACGCAACCAGGTTTGTATGGGCATAGACAAGATCACTGACACTCGTAACTCGCCAAGAAGAGTTCTTTTCTCATTTATTACATGAAATTGTAATACTAGCAATACTAGCACTTACAGGAACTATAAAAATTACTCAACAGCATATAGAAGCAATCTCTTCACATATTCATCAAAGAAAAGTCCTGTTCATAGGTCTTTGGGGAACTAAAAGAAGAGAAGATGTGAAAGATTTAAATAAATAAACAAGCTAGCTTAAAAATGACAAGAAAGTTTAAATAATCAAAACTTAATCAGGGGTGAATCACAGCACCTTACAGTCTTTAGTTTCATCTCAGTCTTAATTAAGAAATAAAACAAAGAAAGATCAGAATCATTTTTGGTAAATAACAAGCTGGTTGAACTTACGAGTTTTGGCTGGCAAGTTCATGCCCCTAGCTAGGTGGCTACTTTACTAATAATTCTGTTGATAGCAAAGTGTCAAAAATTATTTAGTAAAAACACAACACAAAAATCAGTTTAAGTCCTCTTTTGATTGAACGTCCAACTTGCACAGTGCTCTCCGATCGAACACATTTTGACAACAGACCTTCGAGACGACAAAAATTGTAACAGAATACTGTAAACACGCGAGGTTAAATCTGTCCTGCTGTAAACAAAACAAATCCATCCGTTCCTGGTCGGGTGAAATCGGTACCAACATGCAGGCACGAAATCGCCCACTGGAGGACTATCTATCTTGTGTATAAGCTGGTGTCTTAGGTTGGCAGCAGAATCACACAGACTAGCAAAGGGGGCAGCAACAGCAGAGAGAAAACATCTGACTTGACATTTATTAAAATTTTGGTTTGTGATCCAGTTAGTTTTTCTTATTATATTAGTATGTTGTTGTTATTAAAATGTCTAAATCATATTGTTGGTTACCAATTTTACTTAAAATTGTGATGTACGGCACCTTTGGTATCCTGTCAGTTTGAGAGGCGAACCTCAGTACAGGTCACGAGGATAGTGTGTACCTGAATAATACATTAAAATCTTGATTAACACATTGTTTGATGGTACTTTGACCTATTTTGGAGGTTTAGGGGTCGTGCATAAACCACGTGACCTATTTAGGGGGAGGGAGGGGTTTCGAAAAAGTCACAGCAAGTCACAGAGGGGGACAAGGGGGGGGGGGGGCAAAAGTCATGTGACATCCAAATTTCCGAACTAAACTGACTACACTGCAAATTGTTTTAAAATGAAAGATGGTGTATCGTTGCAACACTTCATATTTGAATTAATATCACAAATTGCACAGTGTAATCATAAAACTTTGCGAAGAATGTATTCCCGTCAGAAACTTTTTAGTTTGTAGCTTGCGAAGCAGTTGACTTGACGGTTATAAACTGGGAGCTCGTAATTATGCAAACAGCCTTCTCGTAAGATTTCATACTGCAAACTACTTCCTTGCAAATAACGAACACGGAGTTTGCAAATTGCGAGGTTTGTATTCCGGAAAAAGTCTTCACATAACGAACAAGTTAGATTCTTCGCTAGCTTGTGAACACATCTGTTCGCCAGGTTTTAAGCAAAACTTTGATCGTGCAAGTGAATGTTATTTATTTACCTTGGAAGTCCTCTGCAGCGCGGCAAAGCTTTCTTTCTCACATTCGGATCTTAAGCATGGCCATTCAGTTTACATTGAAACGACGACCAAATTAACGTGGCATCCTTATTTGACAGCATTTATCAAATTTTAAAACTACCACGTGACTTTGGGGGGAGGGGGGGGGAGGGGTCGGTAAGACGTCACAGAGGGTCACACAGGGGGAGGGAGGGGTTCAAAAGTGGCCTATTTTGGGTCACGTGGTTTGTGCACGACCCCTTATGTGTTTCAATCTGCTCTAACACACATTCAAAATATCATCCTGCATGGGGAAAGTCTCAAAAGTACAATGAGCCTGCTAAAACACTTGGATACGAGTCGATTTGGGTGAAATTTGGAGGACGCAGAAACTGTTTTTTTTTTGTTTTTTTTTTTGTGTAGTCTGAGTTTACTGATTGCCGTTGAGTTTGTGGATCAACTATGGTAGGCCACTATCAAACCTTGGAAAAAAAAGTTTTGTGAAAAATTTATTTGGGTATTTAAGAAACCATATTGGTCTTCCACATATTTTCCTCAAAAAGTGAAAAATTGATCGGTTTTGGTTTTTTTCCTCTTAAGCATGATTAAATAAAGTTTAAAAAAAATACAATTTAGGTGGCAATTTTTTTTAATTTTTTTTTTCAAAACCTTTAAGTTTTGATTTAAAAAAAAAAATTTCTATGGGTTCAAAAATTCTGAAAATGAACAGAGATGTTCCAGGGCACCTAGAGAACAAACCCAGCGAGTTTCATCAAAATCCGAGTCATGGAAATCGAGGGTCCAGGTGACTTGAGAAAGAATTGCCCTAACTACGATCTTCCCTTGGAAACTTTTGCGGCAGCACTCGTTTTACTGACATTGAGTGTGCTAAAACAGCAGCGACGTGGTGGTATCCGAAGGTGGTGGCGGCACCCTACTCTGATTGAAGAGGATGAGGAGTATGCCAAACTGTTCCTCCCCTACAAACATACTAGTCATGACCGTTTCTTGCGGTACACCAGGATGGAAGTGTGGCAGTTTTATGAGTTACTGAAGTTAGTGGGGCCTCGTGTAAGACGTTACTCTTTGCGTAAAGCAGTAACTTCTGAAGCAAGGCTTGCTAGGACAATCAGGTATGTTTTCATCCTACTTTAACTGTTTAAATATTACATAGATATAAAATAAGATTTTATTTTCAGATACCTTGCACATGGTGGCAACCTCATTACCTTAGGCGAGGCCTACAGGCGAGGTCAATGACATTGTCCGAGAGACCTGCAATGCAATTTGGAAAACTTTTAGCCCAATCTATGTGAAGACTCCTTCAAAGGACGATTGGCCTCGAATCTCAAGGAAATTCTGAGAACTCTGTAATTTTCCAAACTGCCTGGGTGCTGTAGACGGGAAGCATGTTGAAATAAATTGTCCACCCAATGCTGGCTCTGTGACATTCAATAACCATTACAGCAGCCACCGGGACGCCCCATTTGTCCTACCTTTCATTTGTCCTACCATTTTTTATAGTACTAAATTTAGTGTTAAAATAGTCGTCTGTTTTGAGTACGTGCAATTGTCCTACCTGGCGCTTGTCCTACCAGATTAAAAATATTAATTTTTTTAATCACAAAAAAAAAGGCCTTACCTCCGAACATCATTTGTCCTACCAGTCCGATATTTTTTAGTCGTCGACTAAAAATAGTCGTCGACTAAAAATAGTCGTCGACTAAAAATAGTCGTCGACTAAATATAGTCGTCGACTAAAAATAGTCGTCGACTAAAAACAGTCGACGACTAAAAATAGTCGTCGACTGAAAAATGTCGTCAACTAAAAATAATCGTCGACTAAAAATAGTAAAAAATAAAAAGAAAAAAGACCTCAGCCAAGGCAAGCCTAGCCAAGCGGTCTTTCCGCGCGCGCGCGCGCGCGCGTCTGCTGTGCTGGGGCGGCGGAGTGGAGTGGAGGAGGGAAAGGGTGGGCCGGCAGGCCTGGAACAGCGGCGGCGTGGCGTGACGCGTTCAAACGCGCGCTCGAACCACGTTTGAATCCAGTGCGGGACGGCGCCGGAGCGGTGGAGAGTGGACGGGTTTTGCCTCGGGGCAGGAGGTGCGGCTGGTCCCGGCAGGTGGTGGGGGCGGCATCGTGCGTGGGGAGCGCTGCGGCGGATACACATTCCAGCTGGATCCATATCGTGCAGCCGACCCGGTGGACAAGGTGTTCCGCGTCTAATCCACATGCTGCAGGCGGTGTTTCTACTCTACGTGCCATTTTGCTTTATTGGTCGCGATTGTGTAAAATCGCTCACGATAGGGAAAGATCTGTCGCGATAGGGTAAGATCTGTCACGACCCCGTTAGGTTAGGTTAGGATGGGTTAGCCCTGCTGGGAACAGCCGCAGTCGGGTCCGTGGGGACGGCTAGGCAGCTGCGGCTCGCCACGGTCCGTCCTCTCAGGTCTGGCAGTTTGGGGAAGCGCCGGCTGCAGCGCTGCCCAGCAGCCGTCCCCACTCCACCGCTCCGGCGCCGTCCCGCACTGGATTCAAACGTGGTTCGAGCGCGCGTTCGAACGCGCCACGCCACGCCGCCGCCGTTCCAGGCCTGCCGGCCCACCCCCTCCCTCCTCCACTCCACTCCGCCGCCCCAGCACAGCAGACGCGCGCGCGCGCGCGGAAAGACCGCTTGGCTAGGCTTGCCTTGGCTGAGGTCTTTTTTCTTTTTTTTTTTTTTTTTGACTATTTTTAGTCGACGACTATTTTTAGTCGACGACTATTTTTAGTCGACGACTATTTTTAGTCGACGACTATTTTTAGTCGACGACTATTTTTAGTCGACGACTATTTTTAGTCGACGACTATTTTTAGTCGACGACTGTTTTTAGTCGACGACTGTTTTTAGTCGACGACTATTTTTAGTCGACGACTATTTTTAGTCGACGACTAAAAAATATCGGACTGGTAGGACAAATGATGTTCGGAGGTAAGGTCTTTTTTTTTTTGATTAAAAAAATTAATATTTTTAATCTGGTAGGACAAGCGCCAGGTAGGACAATTGCACGTACTCAAAACAGACGACTATTTTAACACTAAATTTAATACTATAAAAAATGGTAGGACAAATGAAAGGTAGAACAAACGGAGCCACCTCGCAGCCACAGCACTGTTTTAATGGCTATGTGTACCCTGGTAGTTTTTTTTTCATAAATATGAATAAGAAAAGTTATCAATATTTATTGACATTTATGTAACATTCATAAATCTGTATGAAGCTCTATAAGAGAAGCATTATTGGCTGAGCGATTAGCGAAGCCAGTTACTCCAGTGGGGTTGAAAAGTTTTGTCTGTCTGTTTGCGTGTCCGCACTACTCCTCCCAAACGGCTCAGCCGATCGGGACGAGATTTTGCAGGGTTGTTAGGTATATCCTTGGCTCGCCACACGCAAAAATTCAGCTTTCTATCTCATTCCATTCAGTCGTACTAACGAAAAAACACTTAAAACACGGCAGAAAAAGTGCAACTTTTTAGTGACTTTATATTTTAGAGACATTTTTACATGGTTTCTTATGTTTTTAAAGTTCCTGATGACGAAAATGAAATCAATTTCGACCCCTGACCAAACTTTTAACTGCGAATTGGTTACCTCGGCCCAAATTTACTAACATAATCAACTTCGACCCTTCATCTTGAAAAAAGGGGGTCGACCGACTTAAAATTTTTATTGCAGATTGCGAAAGGTCTCGGCAAGACCTTTTCAAAGAGGGGTCGGAAGGGGGGTCTAGGAGCCCGACTTCATTAGTTGGCCGAATCAGGATCTTGAAAAAAGGGGATCGACCGACTAAAAATTTTTATTGCAGATTTCGATAGGTCTCGGCAAGACCTTTTCAAAGAGGGGTCTAGGGGGTCTAGGAGCCCGACTTCATTAGTTGGCCGAATCAGGATCTTGAAAAACGGGGATCGACCGACTAAAAAATTTTATTGCGGATTTCGACAGGTCTTGGCAAGACCTTTTCAAAGAGGGGTCGGAAGGGGGGTCTAGGAGCCCGACTTCGTCAGTTTTCCGAATCAGGATCTTGAAAAAAGGGGATCGACCGACTAAAAATTTTTATTGCAGATTTCTCGTGGTGCATTACTCAACGCCTCAAAAATCCTTGAGACAGCTTGCCGAAGGCAAGCAGGGAAGCGCCGCACAGTGGGACGAAACGCGAAAAAAGCGATGATTATTACCAAAAAAACCTAAATCATCGCCAAAACTTCTGTTTAGGTTTTTGAAGGGTCGAGAACTTTCTTCTTACTGCATTGAAAAAAAATCCTGGCTATGTTACGCCAGTTCTAACATGTTACGCCAGTTCCAACAATCTACACGTTGTGTTTACATGTTCCTTGGCCTAGGGCACCAACGTGCCGTCCACAGGCTTCTTTGTCAACCATCGGCAATAAAACCAAAGTGTACGCAAATCGAGACAGCATTTTTCTGGTTTTTTTTTTGGCTGGGGGGCTTGCCACCGCACCGAGGCGCCGGCCCATGACGCAGTTTTAAAGAGGATTTTCTCAAAACGCAGATCATCGCGAAACATTCGGTGGTATGGAGCTCAAAGTAGAGTTGCTGGACTATCTTTGACACATCTCAGAACGGTTCGCCAATGTTCGCAACTCAACTTATTGCACCGTGAAAATATTTCAAACGCCAATTTTGCAACACTTTTAACGGCGTTTTACTTTTACCCACCTGACCCGAGGGTAAATCTGAGTGCTTCTTAACATTGTTCGGGTTGTCGGCTCTCCAAAAAAATATCACATGATACCTTCATCTTGAAGAAGGCGACCACCAGAGTGAAAACTTCACAACAGCTTTCATCTTTGAGCGAAAAGCTGAATATTTGTCATGTTTGGTGGTCCGCTGCAGCTCGCGCGTGTGATCTTTTGCAAAACAAATTAGTGTCACGCATAGCCCAGACCTTTCTCATGAACATCGACTAGTTTGTAGGACCCTGCCGCTTAATTTTCAAATTGCCACTTCTCATCGCTTTTTTCGCGTTTCGTCCCACTGTGCGCCGCAAGCCAAGGTAGGTGTAACGCCAGGCGTGGATTGTCGTAACTGGCGCAGCATCGCGAAGCCTGTTACGACAAGACACGGTCTGGCGTAAACCTACCTTGTAAATATATATATACCTATATAAAGACTCCTATAGGGGTGTATAAAGACCTCATACAGTCTTATAAAAGTCCTTATATGGTTGTATAAAGTCACTTTTACAGCCCGTATAAATTCATATAAGAGTTTTATAAGCATCACAAGTCGTTTATATAGAAGTATAAGGAGTTTATCTAGACTTATAAAACTCATTATAGTCCTTACAATTATCTTATAAGATTGTACTAACACTCATAAAAGGCCCGTCTTCAGTTTTATGAAATGTCTCCATACTGTTCTATAAAAGGCTCTTACACAGGATTAAAAGCCATTGATCAAAATTTTTGTTTGAACTAGCATTACATTTCAATCACTTTCTACCAGGAGCATACAAAGTTATATGGCCAATGGTAAGAAGACGAGTTTTGATTTACTGTTTTTTTTTTAAAGCCTTTTATTTGATGTTTGGAAGAAGTGTAGAATCAAGCAAAAACAATTGCTGTTTGTTGCGCTCTCTGCGTTGAAATGAGTAAAAACAATACGTATGAAGTTAGCCAAATATTTATTTCAGGGAAGTTTTTCTTAGGAGCACAACTATACAAACGATACAGAATCAGATCACAGAATGTAATGGTACACAAGCTCACAAAATGTAGCGGTAAGGTAATATAAGGTAATAAGGTAAAAGCATTTCATAGAACATGACGGTAGAGATTTGGTCTTTTATAAATAAAGGAGACAATTTTTCCCACTTTTGTTATAGATGGTACAATTTCACTACATTTGGCTACATAAATGATAGAGGCTCTTACTGGAACAATATTCTCAATGATCTTGCGTGTTTCTTGATGGAAAATTACATTAAGTTTATTAACAGTCAACAACTGGAGAAGAACATATCTGCTTTCTTTGGTTTCAGCAAAATATTTAATGGAACCATACTTGTTCACATCCTTTTCTGTCCACATGACATGAAAGTCTTCTGAAGAGAGTGACTTGTGCACCTCGGAAGTGTCTGTATCATACCCTAACTTTGCTCTCGAATACACTTTTGGACACTCGTTTGTGGAGAGAACAGATAGTAGTTCTTTTGATGGAATATTGAGTGGGCTGCCAAGAAATTCTCCTTCACTGTACCGATTTTCTTGATGAAGGCCAGCACACCCCTCCACAACATTTTGCAAGATATTTATGCCTTGACAAATTTTAATATTTTTAACGATTTCCACATCAACATGGTTAGTACCATGTGTGCTTCTTGCAATCAGGCCGTTTAGATCCTCAAATGGGAACGCACTAAAGCAATAAAGGGGGCCATAGCGACGCACACACAGTGCCAAATGGATGAGCTGATGAACATTGTGAGTGAGCTCACGGCTACCATACAGATTTTCAAAATCACTGGCATACAGTTTCAACAACATATCTCTTTCATCAATCTCTGGATCAGAAATAGGTGACTTTAGAAGAGAAAAATTCCTTTCACAAAAAACTTCCAATGTTCCAAGTAGACATCTGGAAGGTGTCCGGACAAACACGGTATTAACTCAAATAGCAAAAAGTAATAAAAATCTGAGGCTTTCCAATATTTGATTTTACTCAATTGTCTGACCTTCCTATGAACAAAGTCAGGATGCTTGAACTTTCGTAAGAAAGCGTCAATCTCGGGAACCTTCTTTGCAAGAGAAAACCTTCCTTTTTTTCGTAGCCATATATTCAATTGCTGTTTTACGACACCAAGCAAAACGCTGTGAAGATAATCCGGCACAATGCACTTAGATATGTCAACAGAAGGGATAGGACACGGGCCGTCAGGGGAAGGGGCGGAGGCGAAGGGAGGGGGTGGGGGTGCCGGGCAGAGCGGCCGGGCGGAGGCGGCGAGGCGGCCGGGCTCGCGCGCAACAACGGGCTGGCCGACGCTTGAGGGGAGAAGGGGGGAGGACCTCCGTGAAGGTGGCATCGCCCAATATTGCACAATTAACCCGACATGTCCCAAAAAATTGAGCACAAATTGAGCAATTGATTGCACTATGCCATTTAAGTTTTGACATCCTAGTGAAATCAACTTCTGGTAACATTTTTTAATATTGAATAACTGATGTCTTTGTTGTGTCGACATAAGTTCTGATGCTTTGTGCAGCATGTGTGAGCAGGAGTCTCAAGATTTCAGGGAAAACTGGCCATGGTTTTCCCCAATAATGTGACATTTTATTAGAGCATTCTCCTTTGACGTGTTTATTAACTTTTCAGTCTATAAGTTGTTGTTGGGCATATGATACAAGTGTGTAGATGTTCACTCTAAAAAAAATGCCTCTTAAATTTCATAACCTGGACTTGAAGAAAATTGTATAACTATGGATCTTAAATTTTGTAACATTTTAGCTCTGAAATTTCATAAACATTCGTTATGAAATATCAGAAGCAGTTTATTAAATCTCATAAACTTTTTATAAGTTTTCATAACTAACTGGTTATGGAAACTCATATCCCATTCTGATTCTTCATGTCACAGATAATGAAACATCATAAATGTTTTATTAATTTTTGGATTGAATTGCCTTACCTAAGGTAACCTTGCCTGTAGAACAGCAAACTAGAAAATTATGACGGGAGAGGGACCATTTGAGGTCTTCGTCCCTGTCACTTGAAAAAGTGGACATCCTTACTGCCACAGAGTGCACAGACCGGACACAATTGTCGGGTGGATCATGCGTGCACCCAACCTAATGGCCGACCGAAGACGCCAGGGAGTGGCAACATGGAAATGCGTTTTTCTCGACTTCAGTGTGATATTTCGTTCAAAACTTATAGCTAAAGGCTAGAGCTGATATATACGACGGCAATAGATGGTATGATTTGCGAAAATTACTTGCTTTCACGACATAAATTGCAAAGACTAATTGAAGAACGGTCACGGCGCTCCAAGCGCCACCTAGCGGCAGATCTGTGAAACCTGACTCGGGCGGCTGTTTTTCTGACCATATGTGGATTGTTCACAGATTGCGTTTTGTTTTTAGAATCACCCACGGAATTTTCTATTCTCATACCGAAGTTGGCACTTTTACCATACAAAGGTACAGTGGAAATGTGATTATATTTTTTTAGAGAGCAATGATCTGAATCACACACTATTTTGGTAATTTTTGGGTAAATACGTCCAAGGATGCCCTGTCAACCCACTAAGTTTGGAACCCTCACCCAACCCAAAAAATCGGCCTGTCTTCAGGTGCTGTCACCCCATTCTTAAAATTTAGAATTGGTTTATGAATTAAGCTACCGTTTTGAAATATAAGAGCGACAATCTCAATTTTCATAACTTCTGTTCTGAATGTAACTCGTTCTAAACTTTTATAACCGTATTTCTAAAATTTTATAGCCGAAATCTTAAATTTGATTACCAGATCTTAAGTTTTAGAAGAATGTTGTGAAAGTTGACTTTTAGAACGTGTTTATGAAAAGTTATACTTTTTTCGATATTAAATTTCATAACTTTTTTTAGAGTGTTTGTTTTATTTTTTTTTTCTTTGTTTGGTCCAGGTCCAGCATGATCTGTGCTGTATGGAGTCCACCAGCCCTGCTGTGAATCTGAGTGACGTGTCCATTTCTTGGAAGAGCTGAAGTGTCCGAGATCCCTGCTGGAGAAATCATATTTTGCCACTGGTCTGGTCTCCAGCTTCTTCTTGCTTTATTGCCAGAATTTCCAATAGCCCTGCTCCTGTTTTGGCATGGTAAAGAAGATGGATTAAAGGTGACTGACAACTTGTTTTCCCTAAACCAGTTTGCATAATCCTTCGTTTTTGGTGAGCCTCTTAAATTAACAATGTGTCCATTTGTCTGTCTCAGCAGAATAGAACTTTCCTGATGGGATTTTGCTTCATCAACACATGCTGCTACCAAAGGGGAATCAGCTGACATTCCAGTCTCAAAATAGGAAGGTAAGGAAGCTCATGGTGGATGCACCAGGAGACCTGATTTTACTATCTCTTTTACATTTATTTATTAGTGATCACCCTTCCCGTTTCTTTTGGTCGTCAATTTCAGTTTCCAATTGTGAACGGAATGAGGCACAGGAAGTGACAATGATGGCCATCATACTGTTTTGGTTTCTCATGTAGCTTGGAATGTGAAGTAATGAACAAGCCAGTTGAACCCCTTTTACATTCATCTAAAACTTATGCATCAAAAACAATGCCTGATCAGCTTTGCAAGAACCAAGGTAAGCTACTGAAGTAACTAGAGTTTCTGTAATTCTTGTCAGCTACGGATTGAGACTCCAATTTTTTGATCCAGTTTGCAAACAATGTTTCTTTTTCCATTATTTAAGGGTAACCATTTACGCCTTATTTTCCTGCATGTGTGTCTTTTTTTTTGCTGTTGCAGGATGAGGCATTTGCTATGGGTTTGTGTGCGTGAGAATGGTAGCTGTGTAAATATGTCAAAGAATATGAAGAGTCAGCGCTGAAATGACACTGGTGTGCATTTTATTGAATCTATTGGCTTAAGAGACATGTTCAGATTTTTAAGTCAAGGTTTGAGGTGCTTCTTTATTTACTGTGAGTATCCACCCTCCCAAAGATGAACTTGCCTTGAAATATTTTTTTTTGTAGTATTTGATGTGCGATCATGTGACACTTTTGCCTTTCAAAGGTTTATGATTAATTTGTGAATATTTTTTTCACTTGCAGTGTCATCATTTGAACACCATTAGAAATATGCTCATGTCTCATGAAGGATGTTGGCACTGTCACAAGTTATTGAAGTGCTTTTAGGACCAAGACTGTTATAGCATTCTTTAATAAGATGGCTAGATTTGAGGTGAGTATATTTTGTGTTTAAAATAACTTTCTTGAACTGAGACCGCTTTTATTTTGAAGACAAAATAAAATTCCTGCTCTTTATGTATGTGCTCCAGAGTTGGGTGAATTTCATGTGTGAGTCCGTCTTGCTTCTAGTGCGAAGTTAAAATCTCAACCAAACTCGAGTGCTCGTGTCACCAATTATGCAACTTTCACTCCTTATGTGTTACATGTCTGTGTTGCAGATTCAGAGCAGCGCTCCAGTGTGTGCTGGTTTGGCAATCCAATCTTGGCTGCCTGTATTTGCTATACTCGGCTGACAACTGGTTGTGCAGTGTGTACATAGAGAGGTGAGGCTTCAAACCCTTGGTTCAGGCTACACAAAATCTGTATTCGAGTGTCTACTTATTTTTTTTAACTCAAGTATTTATATAGTTTTGGTGCAATTGGTTTACCCTACCATTTGATGACAATCTGTTCAGTTTCAATGTACATATGACCTTTAATGCAAGATGAATTCCCATGTCCAGCTTGATGAGCTCACTTTGCATTCTTTCTTAAATAGAGTCGTAATGCCACTGTTGGTGTCTCTTACAACTGACAATATTCTTTCTAATCTAGAGTCACAAGTGTTGTAGCTTTCACTTCTAATGTTTTTATTGTCTTTGTTACAGCTCCAGTATGCTGGTTTGACGATCCAATCTTGGCTGAGGTGAAGCTTCAAACTTTTGCTTCAGGCTAACTGGTCTCTGACTACTTCTTGCTTATCTGCAAGACGGTCTCCACCTTCGTGCATCAGTGCATCTGCATCATTTTGTAGAGGCCTTGTCTATTCAGCACTAATTGACCAGTAGTGTAGAGATTCCTCCCTATGATTGCTTTACTGAGTGGTTATAAAGAAAGGCATAACTATATTCTGTATGGTTTCGTTTTATTTCTCTTGCGAGTGCGCTCTGATTGTGTTCATGTGATGTTTCTTCCACACCATTCAGATTCTTATGTCAGACGTTAAAATGCAATAAATATTAGAAAAGAATGGCTTTCTTTCATATTATGGATTCCCAAGCCCTTATCATTTGTTATTATAGAGAAAGTGAACAGTACTTTGTGAGACTACTTTAGAATCAAACAAAGGCTGCAGATACAGATGGCTGTCATTACATCAAAAGGTACTCCTTCAAACCCCTCCTGCTCGCTTTCCGTTCGATTCCAATATTATCTTTGTTTGAAAACAAATTCTGTACCCCATTTGATTAATTCGCAATGTGTTGAAAAAGTAACCAATAGGGTTGTTCATTTTTCTTCATCCTAGTGAAAGCTCTTTGATTCTTTAAGAGTCTTTGAATCCCAGCCCTTGCTTCTTTTCTTCTATTTCTTTTGAATTGAACATTCAGAGGCTGTTCGAATTGTTTATTTTCAATCTGAAATCATGTTAAAAATCGGCCTGTTCTCTGGCTGCTGCACTATTCCAGTACCTAAGATATCATCCTGTCTGGGGAATGTGGCTGAATTATGCTATGTTCATAATTGTTGCAGGTCCATAACAAGACCCCGTAGGCCAACTTCTACTGCTGAGATAGAATGGGACTTGTAGTCTTCCCTTCCTTATTCGACATTAGTTACAGCGGTCTCGACTAACCGTCGCCACCTTCTTCTTCATTGTCTACATGAATTACTGACCACTGTTGTAGTGTTTAAAATGTAGGTACTCTGGGTAGATGGGCATGAATAATTACCCTTTCTGATTGTGTCTGCTGCTTTCTGTGCTGATTATTAACAAATTGAACCTTACAAAAAAAAAAATTCCTTCTCTCTTTAGTATCAGATTCCCCTTATTTCTGAATTCACCAAGTTTTATCCGGTCATTTCATTGAATATTGTCTTATACTCTGATAAAAAGCAATTGGAGGGGAACACAAAAAACACTTCAATGTGAAAGGGTTTTATTCAACACATGAAATGTCAAATTATCGACATTAAATACCATACAAAGTCCTTTTTTTACGGTTAATTCACCTTTTCAAGGCGATTGATAACGTTCACATCGTTGACCTGCACCTTACATACAGGGCATTTAATCATTCCGGGAGTAAGAGTTGATAGGATTTGAGTACAATCTCGACAGAAGGGGCAATGGGAACAACTGAAGATAAAGCAATCTCTCTTCTCAAGATCACATCGTGCGCAGGTCAAATTGCCAGTTGTGAACTTCAGCTGCATTTCTGGTCCTTGGACTGCGTCCCCAGGAAACGTTGCCCATGGAAACGGTTGAGGCAGACCTATGAAAGACCGGGTAAAGTTTTAATTCAAAAAAATGTAGGTGCAGGGAAAACAGCGTGTGGCAAAGGAGGGTGCAAACTTACCTTGATTGTTAGGTGCCTGTTGAGCAGCCTGGTTTTGGTGTTGTACTCCAGTGGGTTAAAGTTGAGCTGCACTGGCCGCAGCGGCAGCAGCAGCTGCGGCTGCCGCGGAGTTATTGAAGCCTGCACATATGAAATGCACACTGCACGTTAATGATTTGTCCACAGACAAGGTCTGCTGCCCCACCCCTACAACTCATTAACAACACAGGTCTAAACGATCCCCGAGTTTAGGTCAAAGATTAACACCGTTATGATATCAAGTCCAAGAAACGGTCTATTATATGTCACTTCGGTTAATATCTGTAACACTATGTGAGAAGTTGTACAAACGGCCCAATTGTCCGTGACTAGGTTAGGTTCATATTACATCCCGGGCAACTGTCTCCAATTCCACTGCATCCCGCACATTAATTAAATCACACAACAGAACAACCTACCGATCGGATACATTTTCAGAGATTAAGCAGCGTTCACTTCGGTGTTCAGTAACGGAGATACGGCAGCATGCAGCAGCTTACAGCGTGGTGCACTGTTAAAAAATTTGTCGTAAACTTACGAAGATTTCACTGGAAATTTTTATAAACGAGAGCTTCGTAAAATGCTGTTTATGAAATATGTCGTGAAGTCCAAAACTGCGTCGTTAACATCAATTTACAAGATACTTAGTAAATCTACAAAATATTCCGTTAATCATTGGAAGTAACATGCACCCTCGCATGCACCAAATAGTAGCGGGACATACTGTTCTTCGGAGAATCTAAAGCAGGACTTTCTGGCCTGCTGGCAGCGTACCTACCACGGCTCTACTAGGGTGGTTCGTAATAGAACTCGACCAGCAAGGGCCTTCACAGCTCGATACCCGGTCGGATTTAGCAATTCTACGACGTATTATGTAAATTTAAAACCTGTTGCATTTCTTAACAAAATGTTCGCTAGGAATACCAAAAATATCGTAAAGCTGCTAATACAAGATATATAATGTCGATGTACGAAATAATCTCCAAATTTCAATAAATATCTTTTAAAGAATATTTTACAAAATGTATCTTGTTTAAATATTTCGTAGATTAACAAGAATTTCTAACAGTGTGTGGCGACGCGACACCGACACCGGAAGTCGTGAGTCAAAGCACAAAAGAAGAAACCAGGGGTTCCAAGCGGCGAGTTTGAACTTGTGGTGTGCTTCGTGTGCGCTTTAAACTTTGTGGGCTTGGTTCATAAGAAAAGAAAGACCAAATGCGAATTCCCGTACAAGAACACTTAAATTGACTTATACGTGTCAAATTTACCCGTGACAAGCGGAATATCGTCAAACGAAGCACGGCCCACGCCTAATGCTAATCACAACCAGCTCGGTAAAGTTCCATCGCAGATTGCCATCGCTATTGCTATTGCTATCGCCATTGCCACATCGCTATTGCTGTGGCCCCTTCGCTGTATTGCGGTTAAGATGACGAGACCCGACTGCGAGGCTAGTGATTTGATGCCATGAGAAACTATAAGACTCTTATTGAGTCCCCTGGAGCCCTTCAGGGCCTTTAGGACTCTAGAGTCCCCCAGGGGAGTCTTTAGGACTCTAGAGTGGTAACGGGCACGAGGTGCAAGCAACCAAGTCACTTTATTACTGCCAAAGAAATGACAGAATGTTGAATCCTTGCAATTTTAAGTTTTCTGTTACTCGTTCATGCCACTAATCATCATTGAGGAAATATAATGTGAAAAAAATACACCATTATCATCAATTATTTGTTTAATTGTACATACTGTCACTTTCACGGTGGGTCACACAATTCCAATCATTTAAGGAAGGGATGAATTACACACACGAAGGGCACTTATGATTTAAGACAAATATCAAAATTCTTGTGCCTATTAAATTGAAAAGACCATTGCACAGACTATGAGGAGTAACTTTGGATGCAAAGTAAAATTCAGAATCGGAAAGGTCTGAAGTGCAAATACGCTTACAAAATTAACGATACTGGGCGAACAGTCACTCAAAACTATACAAATAAACACAGATATATAATATTGCCATGCCTCAAGAATGAAGAAAGCTTCACCAAAACAACCACCACAATTGTGCATGTAAGCTGTTGTACATTGAAAAATGGTTGGGCCCAGAATACAGATAGGCAACAAATCAGAATTCCAAAGGAGGAAACAGCACAATCTAATTCTCCTTCCCATTATAGCACTGGTGTTTTCCATTACAAATCTAAGGTAGTTGCCTGGCATTACTAAGCACATTTATCATTTTGTACAAGAGATTCTCTGGTTCTCTCTTCCTGCAAGTCCTTGCATATTGACAGCCAACATATTTGGACTTTACTTGTTGCAAATATGCATCACATTTTATGTTTTAATGGAAATAAGGGGGTACCAAGCTAATGGCTAACAGGTATTCCCAAGAGGCAGCCTAAAATTTCTCTAAACTAAACAACATAATGATTGTATTTTACTAAATGGCAGTAAAAATTGGTAAACCCACTAAAACAACAGCAAATATCTCAAATTTGGCATCATCGTCAATGCATCTCAATGCCCCAACGGAACTTGAACTTGAGTTCAAATGAGTCCTAGGTTCGGCCTAAAGCGGTCGGGGTTGAAACGGGACGGGGCTCATGTCCTGTGAACCGATTATTGCCATAGCTATTGCTATTGCCATAGCTATCGCTCTAGCTATGCTATTGCTATAGCTATTGCTATTGCTA
Organism: Stenchaetothrips biformis; assembly: GCA_030522485.1. Lineage (NCBI taxonomy): Eukaryota > Metazoa > Arthropoda > Insecta > Thysanoptera > Thripidae > Stenchaetothrips > Stenchaetothrips biformis. Next base: position 1,692,821 of record CM060101.1, read on the forward strand.
TCGCTATTGCTGTAGCTACACCAATAGCTATTGCTATAGCTATAGCTGTACTTATAGCTAATATCTATAACTATTGCAGTTCATTCATAGTCATGGTTGAAGCTGTGGCTATATAACTGATCGCTAAAATAGCTATCTTGAATATTTGTACGCTAAAATTCATAACAACTAATTTCAAACCGGACTTTCTGACGGGCGACATAGTTCACTTGCCTGGCGCATTATAAGTTCACTTTAAAGTAGTACATCAGTTAAGTGGAAGTAACAAAATCCTTATAAATTTTGCCTAAACGAATGATGAAGGTGTGCCCCGCACTGCTGCAAAAGGAAAATAACTTCCTATGTCTAGTTTTTTTAATATATCGAGTTAAAATTGAGTCATTTAGCATGGGCTCTTATGGCAGGCTGCCGGCCAGACGGACTTAAATGGCCGAAATTTCGTCAAAAGTAACAAGATCGCGACAAAAAACTCATCAAATCACTCGTGAGATTATACAGAATCCGTAGGCGTCGAAGAAACCACTTGTTCATGCTAAAATAAGAGAGTAATCAGCATTGATGTGGTCCGAAGTGGGCCCTGTCGGCTGCTGGTCCCGGTCGTGGTGGGGGGCTCGTGGCGGCGCGATATTTAAACTGCTGTCACGGTGCTTGGTATATCTCTTATTTCCTGCATGAAACTTTGAATTTCTCTTTATCAAATAAGTAAGTGCCTGCATCTGTCGCTGAATAATGACTGTTTGATGTTCAGAATCATTTTAAAAACTACTAGAAAGCGCTCCCTAAAACTCAGCACTCCTGGCGCATTCCGGCGCATTGGAGGTACCAACTGTGCGACGTGACATGGCAAAACTAATCCTCAGTTTAAGATAAAATATATACACATGTGTTAAAAAGTGATATATTTAGTGGTAAGGATTAAGATAAAACCATGACTATGCATTTTAGCAAGTAATAAACTTCCTTTGAACTTAAATGTTTTATCACCAGCTCTCAGGCTGTTAGGTTGGCACCAGGGCCGGTTTTAGTCAAGTTCGCAACTAAATATGCTACTTCTTTCGTAAAATAAAATTCTAAAATAAGTTTTGACCGCATTCCTTGTATTTCTTACCGATTGATGCTCTTAGAAATTAAAAGAAATTTTATAACTGGTCGGAAGTTGGTGTTTTGGAAATTACAAAGTTGTGCACTTGACTCCGTCCCTTAGCTGATGTACTACTTTAAAAGCCCACGTTGATGACTTACTTGGTTTTGTGAAGAAAAAAAAAAAAAAAAAAAAAAAAAAAAAAGAAGGGTGAAAATTGAGCAAATTGGACATATCCCCTTTTACGGTAAATAAAAGGGTGGAAATAAAAGAGATATGTCAACTTGTCTCTTAACGGTTCTAGATTTTTTCTAAATAAAGGCTTTGTTTATTACCCGCGTGGGAGGATCTGTAGCTTAGACTTCACTGGAAAAATAAAGATTTTTTCTGAAAGTTAAGTTTCTTTTAAAATTACTATGAACTTACATGTTTTGTACTTTGAAGTTATCTAAAGTTGCAGTTTTCTAGAATGTAACTACAGTTGAAGTGTAGACAACTATGGTTAAACTTAAAGAAAACTACCAGTTATTTCGGACAACATAGTTTTGGTCCTCGGTTTCTCCCAGTTGACTATAGTTTAAATTACAGTTTTATTGTAGTTTATTTTTACAACTAGAGTTGGTATAAAAATGAAAAAATGCTGCAGTTCCAATTTTGGGTTTTAAAGTCGAAAAATGATTTTTTTTTTTGGAGGAGACAAGTCCTGCCTTCTATTCCCTGGGTAATTGAAGTCGTTTGGATTGTGTGGTGGGTAGATGATGCCGGTGTAAACGGGCTATCCTACTCCCCGGGTTTAGTCGCCCCCCCGTTCACCATCCCTAGGGCCAAAGTACTCCCCCCTTACAGGGAGTACACCATCCCTAGAAACAAAGTACTCCCCCATGTCGAGGGGGGGGGGGAGTACATGAACACTAAGGATTATGTACTCCCGGGGGAGTACACCATCCCTAGGGATTAAGTACTCTCCTTCCCTAATAAGGGGGGAGTACAGTACCTCTAGTGATAAAGTGCACCCCTGGTGGCGGGGGAGTACTTTGACCCTAGGGAAAAAGTACTCCCCTAGTGGCGGGGGGGGGGGGTAGAGTGGTTCGTTTTTCCTTCATGTTCAAATTTTGGAGTTGGGTAACTTTCATTCGGTTCCGCTTTCCATATGATGAATTTTGGCACCTCAGCCGGCAAAATCGGCCCAGCGGAAAAGGTCGCGAAAGGGTCTTAAGTGCGCCTTAACAGCCATTAATGACTCAACGTCTAAGTATCGATGTAGGACCTTCGCGATATAGTAAATATAGTGATTTTGACGCCCATGGGGCCAAAATTTTGACCATTTTGCCGTATCTTTACTCCTTCAGGGCGAAAAAAGCGAAAACGTGGCAAAAACATCCTATTTAGCCCAAAACACTATTTTAGACCACGTTTTCGATTTTTTCGCCCTGAAGGAGTAAAGATACGGCAAAATGGTCAAAATTTTGGCCCCATGGGCGTCAAAATCACTATATTTACTATATCGCGAAGGTCCTACATCGATACTTAGACGTTGAGTCATTAAGGGCTGTTAAGGCGCACTTAACACCCTTTCGCGACCTTTTCCGCTGGGCCGATTTTGCCGGCTGAGGTGCCAAAATTCATCATATGGAAAGCGGAACCGAATGAAAGTTACCCAACTCCAAATTTTGAACATGAAGGAAAAACGAACCACTCTAGGGGGGGGGGGGTACTTTGACTCTAGGGATAGTGTATTCCCCTAACGGCGTTGGGAGTACTTCGTCCCTAGGGACATTGTACTCCCTTCAGAGGGGAGAGTACTCCGTCCTTAGGGACATTGTTCTCCCCTTAATAGCAGAAACATTCTGATTTGGCTTCAAATTTCGATCGAAACCACTGTCGGTAAGTACTAGACATAATATCTTCGAACAATTGTGTAAAATTATGGCAGCTCATTCTTCACGTATCCCGAGAGGAAGCGACGCTTACCGAACATTTAAACATATAAATATTTAATGATAGTTGTGCAATTTGGGATAAATTATGGTCTTGAGGTTTTTCCGTGGAATATGAATTTTGGGTCTTTGAGAACCCTTAAGGAGAGGCCAAAGCCGGACCTCGACCAGTGTAACGATGAGATGTCTGTCCGTCCATGTTCCTTCATTTACAAAACTATAACAATCTCAGTGGATGACGTTTCTGGGAAAGGAAGGTTTACTATGTTACCTTTGACACATATTTAAACACTTGAATTTTACTCTATAAACTATGATTTCACTTTTACGTGTTCTGTTTTGAAACTGAAGCGCTAAACATAGTGCGCAGAATTGTTCACATTATGAGTAAAGTTTTTGGTCTAAAATTTTAAGTAACCTTGAAAACGGTTTTTATCTTACGTCTATTGGAAGTTTCAAATTTAACTTTACAAAATTCTTGTACTAATTAGCATTGTGTTGAGCCTTGTCCAGCCTTTCGTAGAATAGTATGTAGCTGCGCTCAGTTTGATTTCTCTGACAAGAGGTTTTTGTAACCTTAGGAACGGAGCAAAATTTGTTAAAATGCTTCATATATATATATATATATATATATAATATATATATATTATATATATATATATATATATATATATATATATATATATATATATGTAGTGTTGGGCACTATGAGTGGGAAAAGGGCGAGAAACGGTACTGTATGGGAGATAGTCCGGTTTATTGGGAGGTTCTGTACAGGCTGGGGCTTGGCTACAGACTGACTGCGGCTCTGAAGCGCGCTCCGATTTATAGTTTGGGCAACAGTAACACCTGCTAGAGGGTGAGTTCAGAAAGCTAGGGAATAAAGGAACCTTGGCCAAGGAGGGGAAACCATACCAGAGTCAGGAAGAAGAACAGAAATCAGAACTGACACTTGTTGCTTTCAGTGTACACTGTAAATCGTTACACCACTCCCCCTTAAAAAGAAATTTACTTTATATCAGTTGCCTCAAACTTTTACAACTTGTCCACTCTAATCTCCCTCGTCGAAGCTGTAATCTATCGTCACACTTAGGCCAACTCAGGGCAAGGCTGTCCAGGCCTTCCCTGACACGCCATCCATGATCAAAATCAAATAAAAATAAAGCGAAGCAATGCTGATCCTCTATGCAGAGTGGTTATGTCAGCGACACTCATGGCACGTCCAAAGAACTTGTTAAGGACGCCATCCTGAGGTACAACTGTCGCACCTGACCAGCAATAAGAATTAAGCTTAACTGTCATTCATGAGAAAATTGATTAGTCTGCCCTTGTCGTTTCTGGATCTTGGAAACTGATGTCACGAGTCACTTGAAACTCTTGGTCTTGGAGAATGACGCTGCGAGGCTCTAGAAGTTCTAGAAGTTGTCGTTATAGATCTCACACGAAGTTCTGGAAGATGTTGCAGTTCTTGTAGTTTTCTTCTGGAAACATGCAAAACACTTTGCACAGTATTTGTATCACCTATTCCCCTCTAACTAAAAGAGTGGGGTGTTTTGCCTTGGTGTTTCCTAATCCCTGACTAGCTAGCTAAATTCCTATCTAAAAACACCATTGAGATCTAAGAAACCTATGAACTGTGTTTTAACTATAGCACTTAGCTTTGAACAGGACAGGGTACGGCTCTGCACTGCACAGCAGATGACTGCACGCTGCAACTGGTGGTTCTAGCCGTCAGCTGATGTGTGGTTCCAGTAGTCCTCACACTGGCCTGAAAGTCTTGTTGCAAAACCTTTTGACTCTTGACCTGTGATTGTCGTCTGATCAGACAACTCAAATTTTAGTAGTTTTGAAATTTTACATTAGTTTTCTCACATTTGAACTGCTTTTTCAAACAAAAAATACGTGTCAAGTTTAAAGTGATAACATTTTCAAGACTAGTTTTGACAACTCATTGTGGTGAGTACTTTTTACTTTATATGACCTTTTTAGATATTACTCGCAGACTTCAGTTACCAACTTGACTTTTGTTTTCCAGTACACCTTTTGACTCCAGTGATTTAATGCAGCAGACGACTCGTCTACCACAAGATGTAAACAGAGAGAGCCAAGGGCTCAATCTTTTGCTTAAAATGGTATTTGTGTCATGTGAATCAGTACAGTGTTCCCTAGTGTTAATGTGTAGTGAAACACAAAAGCGCGATCAGGGACTTGACCCACTGACGGGCTTTCTTTGTGTTTTGTTTGTGTAGAAAGCACTCAACTCGGTCCTACGGACGGGTTACGAGTGTTTCTCTAAACAATTTAAAAACATTTTACTTGTGTTGGGGGGAGTTCAAAAGGAGTACCAGGAACAAAAGGTTAATAAACAGTTGTCATTTAATGTATCAAAAATATTTTCAATTGAACAAGAAAATTCAAAGTGGTTAAAACAGTTCAGTCTCGGAGAAATTAGTAAGTCAATTCAGAGTCAGAGGTTAAAATCAAAAGGAACACATTATTTTTCTTTGACTTTGAAAGCACACATGACACCCGACTGGACCAGCAACATAAAGCAGGTACGTTTTACACTATTCTCTTACATTACTGTGAGTAAAAAGACCCGTTTTTAACAGTATTTCCATTTCCTTACAGGTTCAACACACCTTGAGGCTGGATCACTTTCTTTCACTTCAATTGGCCATTCATTTCTCGTGTCTGGACTTAGGACATTCACTTTCGCTTTCCTTCACTGTCCTTTGCTGTCCTTCATGGTGACGTCCACAGAAACCTGCTAGACTACAACGCAAGGAATTACAAGGATATGGACATTATCCCTGGCATCCTTTTTGCTGCATTATCATGTCAGGCTTCTCATGCCTCAACCATGCGCTGGTCTCTACCAGCTCATCAGCCTTCAACTTTCCAGGTTTGTCATTCACAAGTTTTCTCATTTGCTACTTTCTCGTACAGTTTTCTTTCATTGAACTCTCCATAGTTTCCAATCTTTGCTTGAACGGGACTTTTTATTTCTTGGGCCAGACTCATCTCATCTGCCCATTGTGAACTTTATATGAAATATTTTAATTCAACAAGTTTTACTCAAATGGTCCAGACTGGGCCCTGCGTGCTAATAAAATCTTTATCAATTCTTTCAGTTCTGTGCTTGTTTGCTCTGAGCCTAATCGTTGTATTTTTTTTTTTTTTTTTTTTTGTTTGTTTCTCCAGACTAGCAGACTAGTAATCTTCTTCTCCGTCGAATTCTTCTTCGTCTTCCTCTGCTGCTGCAATTCTCACTCGCTTTGTAGGACGCTCTTCAGACAGTAATAGTCCTCTGTTCAGGTTCTTCATCGCCTCTGCCAGTGTATTGCATGGGGCATAGGCAAGGCGTTCTGCTGCCTGCTTATCGTGAAGCCCTTTCACAAACGCTGTAACTAACGTTTCTTGGAGGTCACTTTCTGGATAAGTGACCATATAGGCTCGTCCTACTCTTTCCAGTTCCCTTGCAAATTCTTCTAAGCTCTGATCAGGTTTCTGGACCAGGGTTTCAAAGTTTCTTTTTCGCTGCCACAGTGATGTCACAGCAGTAAACATCTTTCTGAGTATGTCGTCCAGCGCCTCGAACGTAGGCAACTTTTTCTGCTGGTCTAGAATTTGAAGCACCATCAGGGCTTTACCACGGAGGGCCGCCACCAACTTTTCTCCCTGCTCAATCCTGGACAATCCGCTGGTGAGCGCTATAAACTGTGCTCGCCACATGGAGTAACAAATTTCTCCGTCATACTCAGGGATCCGAACAAAGTTGTTGTTCCGGTTAGGGCCTCCTTGTGGTGCTTGCTGTTGCAACGCTTGCTGGAAAGCTTCCTGTTGTTGTTGGAATTGCTGCTGCTGCTGCGCCAGGATCTGTGTCATCATGTCGAAGAAAGGCTGCATGGCTTGGAAACGAGGCTCGAGGACACGTTCCTCTTCTTGCTCGCTCTGGCCCTCCTCTTCTGCACCCTGAACTTGCCTTGGACGGAGCACGCGCTGAGCTGCACCACGGCCTCGTCCACGGCCGCGTCCTCTGCCACGGCCACGCCCCCTGGCTGCTGGCGGCGCGTCGTCGGGCTCCGCTTCGGCTCCGGCAGGCTGCTGCAGCTCTTCTTCTGCTCCCTGGACACGGGGAAGGCCAGGACGATCTTCGTGAGGCGCGACTGCGTCAGGATCACGTGGCTCGTCGTCCTCCATCGGATGTGGTAAAGGATTGGCGTGAGCGTCACGTGCTTGTTGACGGGAAGGCAACATAATACAACTGTTCTCTCTTGATAACTTGAGTACTTCTTTCTTGCCCTCTGAACTTACTGACAGTACCTAGCTCGAGACGCCTCGGCTTTCAGTCACCGTTCAATTACTCTGTGTATTAACAGCGCGTTTCCGGCTTTCGTTAATGCACTTGTTTACTCGTTGCCAAAGCAGCACCTATGGGCTTTCACCTCAAAAGTAGCTCGACCTCGGCTTTCGCTCTCAGTAGCACCAATTAGGGCTTTCACGTGTTATTGACACGCAGCACCGCCTTGGGCTTTCACTTTAAGCAGCACGTACTCGGCTTTCACCTTTTTAGCAGCACCGTTGGGCTTTCGCTCTTTCAACCTCTTTCAGACGGCCTACCGATCAGCACACAAAGGGCTTTCAATCGGTCGACCCAATTGCTCAGTGAAATGTAGGATTGCACGAACTGGTAGTGGCTTACACTCCGTGAGGAATAGCACGACTATTCAGTAGGGCAGTTCCCTCCTTACACTTCCTATTACCACTAATTGACCTGTGTACCTATGCACACTCACACTCTCGTCCCCCTCAAAAACGAAACTTTGTCCCACACAATACCGCAACCGTATACCGCTGTCACCACTTGTAGTGTTGGGCACTATGAGTGGGAAAAGGGCGAGAAACGGTGCTGTATGGGAGATAGTCCGGTTTATTGGGAGGTTCTGTACAGGCTGGGGCTTGGCTACAGACTGACTGCGGCTCTGAAGCGCGCTCCGATTTATAGTTTGGGCAACAGTAACACCTGCTAGAGGGTGAGTTCAGAAAGCTAGGGAATAAAGGAACCTTGGCCAAGGAGGGGAAACCATACCAGAGTCAGGAAGAAGAACAGAAATCAGAACTGACACTTGTTGCTTTCAGTGTACTACCGTCGCCAAAAGAATCCAACCCCCCTAAGGCGATACTCCGCGCTCGAGGTCCTAGTCAGGTGGCACCATCTGGTGGCGAAAAGCAGCCATGTTAGCCCCGAGGGCCCACTTCGCGCAAATGATTACTTGTCATTCATCTGTCCGTCCAGAAAATAAGACTGGACTGGTGTTGTTTAATTCAAAAACCTGGCAGAAATCGCCCCGACACCGCCCAACCGATAAAAATTGCACAGAAATAAAGCAGAGTCGTATTTATTCATCGTTTGAGAAGTAGGGTTATGGGACGTCCATGACGTCACCAACAGCGTCACCACCAAGTAGAGCACAATGAGTTCCCTAAGCGCCTTCGATGCACTCAACTTGCCGCCAAACTCGGCGAGGACCAGCCCATGCAACCGCACGGGACTTCAACTGTTTTTAATTTCATTTAAACTCCTTCCACACAGTTGTCACGTGCCGTGAGGGCCCATATCCGCAAGGACCTGCCTGCCGAAGGTCTTTTTCCGTTCCCAAAGCGTCGCCGGACTCGTCGAAGAGTCGGCAGCTCGGACGCACCAAAAGTAGGCAGGATGTGGGTTGCTTTACCGTGTCGATAGGACGAGGGGCACAGCGAGGACCCACTGTCCCTCAGACCTGCATGCCAAAGGTCCTTTGCCTTTCCCGAGGCGTCGCCGGACTCGTCGAAGAGTCGGCAGCTCGGATGCAGCAAGAGTAGGCAGGATATGCGCTGCTTAACCACGACTCCTAGACGAGGGGCACAGCGAGGACCCACTGTCCCCCAGACCCGCATGCCAAAGGTCCTTTGCCTTTCCCGAGGCGTCGCCGGACTCGTCGAAGAGTCGGCAGCTCGGATGCACCAAAAGTAGGCAGGATATGGGTTGCTTTACCGTGTCGATAGGACGAGGGGCACAGCGAGGACCCACTGTCACCCAGACCCGCATGCCAAAGGTCCTTTGCCTTTCCCGAGGCGTCGCCGGACTCGTCGAAGAGTCGGCAGCTCGGATGCACCAAAAGTAGGCAGGATATGGGTTGCTTTACCGTGTCGATAGGACGAGGGGCACAGCGAGGACCCACTGTCCCTCAGACCTGCATGCCAAAGGTCCTTTGCCTTTCCCGAGGCGTCGCCGGACTCGTCGAAGAGTCGGCAGCTCGGATGCAGCAAGAGTAGGCAGGATATGCGCTGCTTAACCACGACTCCTAGGGGCACAGCGAGGACCCACTGTCCCCCAAACCTGCCTGCCAAAGGTCTTTTTCCGTTCCCGAGGCGTCGCCGGACTCGTCGAAGAGTCGGCAGCTCGGATGCAGCAAGAGTAGGCAGGATATGCGCTGCTTAACCACGACTCCTAGATGAGGGGCACAGCGAGGACCCACTGTCCCCCAAACCTGCCTGCCAAAGGTCCTTGTTCGTTCCCGAGGCGTCGCCGCACTCGTCGAAGAGTCGGCAGCTCGGCTGCGCAGAGAGTAGGCAGGACACGCCTTCCTTAACCGTGACGCCAGGACGAGGGGCCTAACAGAGGGCCCCCTCACTCAAACCTGCCTGCCAAAGGTCCTTGTTCGTTCCCGAGGCGTCGCCGCACTCGTCGAAGAGTCGGCAGCTCGGCTGCGCAGAGAGTAGGCAGGACACGCCTTCCTTAACCGTGACGCCAGGACGAGGGGCCTAACAGAGGGCCCCCTCACTCAAACCTGCCTGCCAAAGGTCCTTGTTCGTTCCTGAGGCGTCGCCGCACTCGTCGAAGAGTCGGCAGCTCGGATGCAGCAAGAGTAGGCAGGATATGCGCTGCTTAACCACGACTTCTAGACGAGGGGCACAGCGAGGACCCACTGTCCCCCAGACCCGCATGCCAAAGGTCCTTTGTGTCCCCGACGCGCCACCCGATGCGTCAAAGAGTCAGCACCTCGGAAGCACCAGGAGCCGGCCGGAAAGTTATTTAATTTATTATTGAGGTCTGTTTGCCTTTTTTTCGTAAAATAGTGCATGCTGTTTTTCATGTTTCTTTTTTTTTTCGGTGCTTCGCCTCACTTTCTATGGAGTTTTGTGTTTTTGCGTTTGTGAGGATTTTTTGGGGATATAAAAGGATCGATTGCAATTCTAAGTTGGTTCATCTTTTTATTAGATATGATTTAATCAATGCAATTTTATTACTGTCTGTACTAAGAACGTTCAGATTCGATTTTTTTTGTTCACACAACAAAGCACTTTATTTTGGTAAACTATATCCCAAATTAAAATCAGAAAAAAAAGAAAACAGTCTTAAAGCAGAGCATTGGACTACAACAGGAAGCAAACATTAGACAGCACGTAAACTTACTCCATTTTTACAATAGCACTGCACTTTGGTGCACTATCACATAAACTATATGCAAAAAAAAAAATAATTAATTTTCAACATAATAAAATTTTTAATTTTTAATCTTATGTTAGCAACCATTAGACTATAAAAAAGAAACAATACTCAGTACAGAATTTTGCTTTTGTGCTTATTTGAAGAAACTTTTGAAAAAATCTACTGGAGATGTTGGCTTTACTACTAGTAGTCGGTGATGCCGCCCTGGCGATCAATAACTTGCTGTAGGCGTCGTGGCATAGAGTGCACAAGGTTTTGGATTCTCAGAATCCTGGTCCCCCACAGGCGCCACACGTCCTCTACGTGCGCCTCAAGTTGGCCTCTGTTTCGTTCATGTCTGTTGTCCCACTCGTTCACACACTGTGCCCATACATGCTCAATAGGGTTCAGGTCAGGGCTGTTGGGTGGCCAGAAAATTACCTGCAAAATAAAGAAAAAAATTGTATTGTCCGTAAAAAAAAACTGGACATAAAATGCACAAAGTTAATTCACTTAAACTCCGTACCTCAACATCTTCCTGTTCAGCCAAAAAATCCATCGTTCTTCCCGCAGTATGTATCGAGGCGTTGTCCTGCATGAAGCGAATTCTCTGACCAGGCTGCAGGGTTCGGGCGGCAGGCAGGAATGTATCCTGAAGGATCCGCACGTATCCCTCCGATGTCATGCGTGGCGGAGTTGGAGACAGCGCCACGGCACCATGCCTCCCGGAAATGCAGCCCCAATATCCCGCTGTCACGTGGCCCCTTGCCGTCTTGGGGACTAGATTTTCTTCATCATACCTAAAAAGAAAAATAAACACATTTTTATGCAAGATATTAGACCATGGTGGTGTGCCATGAAACGTCGTTGGCCACTGCAGCCGCAAAACGTGGCACCCGAGGCAACCGGGAGGCGGGCGGTAGGCAACCGAGCGCGCGCTGCTGTCTTGCGAGCTGCCTGCGATACGGCGCACAGTGGGCCAGAAGACGGCGGAGGCGGCCAAAACTCTAGATGCGTTTTGAGCTCCAGCGTCGCTGAATTGGACTCGAACCGAGCGTGTGACCCTACCAATGGATTTGTCTCCGGAAGAGGATTGGTGGGGTCACACGTTCGGTTCGAGTCCCATTTACCGACTCTGAAGCTCAAAACGCGTCTACAGTTTTGGCCGCCTGCGCCGTCTTCTGGCCCACTGTGCGGCGCTGCAGCACTCGCACGGTAAGTGGCGCTCGGCCGTGGGCATTTAGTTTGAGCTGACGCGGGGAAGTGCGCGGGCGGTTGAAAAAGGGAAAGGGAAAAAAAGGGGGTGGGGGCTACAGACGTGCCGACCAACCGGCGGAGGCGGGGAGTGTACGCTGCGTTTCAGAACAGACGCCGGGACGAACAAGGGCACAACACTCTTCTGACTAACAAGGGAAAAGCGCGACAAATAGCCATGCATATGATAGGGAACACCTCCTTGCTAAGTTAAAAAAACAACTGTGAATCCCCTGGAAACACCCAAACTACTCACCTAGTGCCCGGGCGTCTCCAAAGGGTCACTTGGCCGTTCTCATCGGAGCGCCAAGTCTTCTCGTCAGAGTAGTGGATGCTATCCCAGTATTCCAGGTCCTTTCCTATGTTATCATAGGCGAATTGAAGGCGGGCAGCCTTGTGTGCGTCCGTGAGCAATGGCTTGTGGGCCGCTTTCCTGCTGTGGAGACCACCAGCACGACATCTGAACATTGAAAGAAAAAAACAACATTACTTCACTTTATTAAAACCCAACTTTAATGCTTGCCCTATCCACCAAATTAACAAGCTAGGGCCCGCCCTTCCGTCGAACCGAGTTGCCAGCTCCGCTTCGCTGCGCTGGCAACTCGGTTCGACAGGGGGCGGGCCCAGCTTGGCCTGCCGGCGGCTTTTCCTCGGGCCTTCGGCCCTCGCATCAGTGGACGCTAGTCAGTGGCTTCGAATGGAGCGGTCGGGCCTTCGGCCCTCCTATCCGTAACTGCTGGATAAGGTGAACCGAGGGGTAACCCACTTCGGGAGTCGTGTGTCCACTCAGTCCGGAAATCACTCTCAAAATTTTACCGAAAATTCTTTTAGCTTCAAGAGGAAGTCATCGTCATTAGGGTGGAGCGATGGAACGAAAGTCGAATCTTTTTTCACAGTAATGGGCACCTCAGGACACTAGAGGAGTAGTGCCAAAAAACTTTGACCCGGCGCCACCCCCTTCCACCCCCTTGAAGGCCTCAAAGTTGGGTCCAAACGTAAAAATTGCCTTTTTTTCGGGCATAGCAAAGGAACTATGTTCAAATTTGATATGCCCTATCTCGGATCTGGTGCGGAATATGTCTTAAAATGCTGTGAATTTTTTTCAGGTTTTTCGTTGAAGGTCTTTGGCCCGGGCGGGGGCCGTTTTTGTTCAAAAATGGTGCAAAATCGTTGTTTTATGAGGTTTTGACTTCAAATTTTGTGACGTTCAAGTGTTAAAAATTGGTTTGTAGAGTAAGTTACGACGTCTCTGGAACATAATTAGGACGTAGAGTCAAGATAAAGCCACTTTGAGGACGAAAATTTAACTATCAAATCTCACAAAACAACGATTTTGCACCATTTTTGAACAAAAACAGCCCCCGCCCGGGCCAAAGACCTTCAACGAAAAATCTGAAAAAAATTCACAGCATTCTAAGACATTCCGCACCAGATCTGAGATAGGGCATATCAAATTTGAACATAGTTCCTTTGCTATGCCCGAAAAAGAGCAATTTTTACGTTTTGACCCAACTTTGAGGCCTTCAAGGGGGTGGAAGGGGGTGGCGCCGGGTCAAAGTTTTTTGGCACTATTCTTCTAGTGTCCTGAGGTGCCCATTACCGTGAAAAAAGATTCGACTTTCGTTCCATTGCTCCACCCTAATCGTCATCCTGTAATGGAGATACTAAACACTGAAAAACAAAGAAAATTATTCGGACACCCTAACTTTTCTCATGGGATTTGTTCGGGAATCGTGGGAATTCGGAATCGTGGCCACCCCAAACTAAGGAGTTGGTACCCCTAAGGGGACGGCAAGTTATCGATGTATCATCGTGACTGAGGCCCGCCCTTCTAACATTAAACGAGGTGCCCTTACGGATTCTGACTGCTACGTGGGCCCTTCAGCAGCTTCAGCTTCGTTCGTCTTTTATTTAGTCTGAACCGGATTATTCAATTCGTCTCGTCCCTCAGATTCCAAAAATACGTTCAAATCCCATGCTCGCACAATGGTGGAAATCCAACTCCATCTCTGCCATGATGGCCCTGCAGCAGCCCTTGCGCGGCTCGGGTGGGATTGGCAACAACGGATCATTCATTTGAACGGTGCTCTAGGAGTACCCTCTAATTTCGGTTACCGTAGCTTTTATATTTCCCTTGTACCCACAAACGGAAAGGTCGGCCAAAAAATAAATTTTATCTGCTTATAGCCCACAATAGGAACTTTAAAGTATTTCTGGGATCCTCTTTCTGACGCTCTGGTACAGAACTTCAAAGTTATCGATGTTTCATCGTGACCGAGGCCCGCCCTTCTATTCAAAAAATGTAAGTTTGGATAAATGGAGTAAATGACGCAAACGGAGTAAAACATGCAGTGCGCAGCACTCAGCGTGGGGAGGAGCTCCGCGCTGCATGTCCAATGCATGTGTGCTTCTTGAACGTTACTGAAGTTTCCTAACCAACTTCCATACTCGTTTTCTTGGATCATGCTCACGATTGAGAAACATTCGCGCAAAGAAAGGTAAACTTCTTACTTACGCTCAAGATATGTATGTGTATATGCGTCAAAAAATTAAAATTGCCGTCACGGAGCAATACCGCACCATTATGGCAACACTGTAATTCCAAAGGCTATGAACATAGTGCGTAAGGTGCAATGCGCTGAGACATGGCACCATACACTACAAACCTGTCTACTTAGCACGCACTTACAAATGCATGCTTGCAAGTACACAATAACAAACGCATGTTTGGCCAAGCATGCACTTACAAACGCATGCTTGGCCAAGCATGCACTTACAAATGCATGCTTGGCAAGTACACACTAACAAATGCATATGCGTAGCATGGAGTTATACGGCGCCAAGCATGCAGTTGTGTGTACATGCCAAGCATGCATTTGTTAGTGCATGCTTGGCCAAGCATGCGTTTGTAAGTGTGTACTTGCAAGCATGCATTTGTAAGTGCGTGCTAAGTAGACAGTTAGGTTTGCAGTGTACGTGCAATACCACAGCCACATCGCACCTTACGTGCGATGCGTCCCGAAAACGACCTATGCTAATGCATGGGAAGGCATTGCACTTCACGTGCGATGCAAAAGCATTGCACCAATTGGCGCGATGAAAACGGCATCATACGTATTGCACCAATTGACGCTATACTCATGGCCTTTGGTTTCTCAGTGAACAGCATCGAACCGGAATTCGGCTTCTTTCGGGCGCAGCACTAACTCAATCGATTTAATCCTTTGGCAATACAACTCATGGCGTGTTCCTCAACCCCTACATGCTTTGAAAATTCATCTAATCTTTCATTGCTACAAGTTATTTTCTTGTTATTAAAATGTCTATTCTGCAAGCATAACGCATTCATTCTTTTTAAGTTCCCTTTTCCTGCTTTTTTAATTTTATGAAAAAAATTATGCCTCTCCTCGGATTGAACTCAAAGGCCACTTAAAGTAATTGTTCTGATGCAGTTTGATGTATAACAATTATGATTTTCTCTGTTGTCAGTTGTGAAGAAAAGTAATGGGAATGGACAAGTACTAGCCATTGCAAATTTGTTGCGCACTACCCCATGATTGCAATGTAAGACCAAGTATGATTTTTCGTAGATGAAAGCATTGCGTGTCTGGACCTAAGGTGAAGTACAGGTATGTATCCGGTGTAGCATAAGTTTGAATTCCATTTATATAGCGATTTGTTGTTTTTTTTATTTTCATTCAAATAAATAATTCTGTCTATTTTTATTTTGCAGATGATCGTGTGGTGCGTACAGTGGGACGTTTGTCAAAAATCCAGGCAAGGAAAATCCAAAGTGTATTGTGACAGAACTGTTTTGGTTACGATTGAAATTTTTTATTTCTTTGTTTGGTTCAAGGCTTTTTTTTTCTTTTTGACATTGAGCTGCTGATGTTTTCGAAAGGATTTTATCTGCCAGAAATTTCAAAGGATATACAGGGTGCACGTTGTATGGCAAAAGATTTATAAGATAAATATAGTGGAACATTAAATTTAATCTGTGTTTGAAGTGACAATATACAAGTCGCCATTAATGTAATTTATGATTGATATAAATGACGTAAAATTATTAATAGAAACAGAAGGCTTACAAAACACAAGACCTACAATATCCAAATTAAGTTCTCAGAATGAAAAAATTAATATACTAAAAATACCCTAGTATGCGAAGTTTTATTTTGAAATGCATACATACAGCATATGTCATACATATCGAAAAGCTTACATTGGATGCTCTAGCTGGAGCATGCCTGCAAGCACGCTCTAGCTAGCGCATGCGTGCCACGCACGTTTTTAATAAGAACATACATGCCATGTACACGCTTACTGAAGCATACATGTAGTGCATAAGTGATAGTGAGTTTTCTGCTCCACTTAGCGTGTACATGGCATGTATGCACTTATTAAAGCGTGTCTGGCAGGTATGCGCTAGCTGGAGCGTGCTTGCAGGCATGCTCCAGATAGAGCATACAATGTATGCTTTTCGATTTGTAGATTTGGCAGCACAAAACTATAGTTGATTATAAGAAAATTTACAATCTTTGGTGTAGGGGGGCAGTTAAAAAAAGATCCATACCCACATGAGTGATTGCGTTAAAACATAGAGATAAACTGTAATTGCCACGGTAAAGTACGCACTTTTAGTCGATTTTTTTAAAAAAGAAAAGAAAAGCAAACTTTCTTCAATAGAAGTGGACTTCTGATACACGCTAGATAGGTTCTCAAAATTACTTAGTTTCATTGCGCGGCCGATTTCGCCTAAAATATTCAACCTTTTTCTAATTGAATTAAAACAAACGTAAGAGCGCGATATTGCCGTCCGAAAATGCTAAGAGATTTAAAAAAAAAAACACACAATTTATTTGTGGTTTGCTTTTGAAATAGTTTTGTTCGTCCAATATTAAAGCAAGTGGTTTATACGCAGGTCAGTTTCGTACTTCTTTGACTGCAAAACAATAAAGATAAGAAACAGAAAAGCAGTTTGGAAGAAACTTCGCGTGCAGCAAAATAATGTTAAGAGTGAAGACCCTTACAACGTGCACTACAAGTCTTCCTCAACTTACTAGAAATTCAAATATTTTTTATCGCCTATGTCAAGAAATGAGTTCTAAAGTGGCAATTACAGTACATTTCAATGTTTTTTAAACAACATTTCAATACTGATCTTCACAAAATGCTTGAAAACCGCCATTACACGAAAAACCAAACTGCAAGCTCTTTCGTTAAGGAATGGTTATTTGCAGCAGTCATATTTACAGTCTTCCACACGGTCTGCTTTGTTTAACAGCTGTACTAAAATCTACAATGGACTACAATCTAACACAATGTCTACACTAAGTCAAAGTCTTGTGATGAGGATGTTTTGAGTCGATAGTAAAAAAAAATTATCAGATCAAATCAAACACTTCCAAGTGCAAAAAAAAAAAGATTAAAATAATGAAAACAGGACAATTACTTTTGTAAACTTAGATAAGGATTGAACTACATCTTTATAGAAAAAAAGTGTGTGTTGACAGAAGCACAATAATTAAAACTGAGAATGTTTAGTTAAGTTTAGTATTATTATTAAAATTATCCGTGAACTTTTCAACAGTGTACTTAAAGTCTCATAATCCACGCACTCAATATGGTAGTGCTTCGATAGAATTTGAGGCTTATTGTCTCAAAGTCTAATGACACTTGTGTCCAATCGTGATACCTTATTAGAACAAAAAAAAACAGGTTTCCATGGATGATAGGGAGACGGAGAACAGCTCTCAGGAAAAAAACCGAGATTAATCTAAATTTGCAATCCGTTTTATCCTGGCTCGCATTCGGTTGCCAAAGTACACTACTTAATGTAGTCTGATCATTATTACACTTAAATTGCTCTACTCAAACGCAATAGCACATACTGAATTTGAAACATATATCTGAACTACGTTCTTTAGCTGTACATGTCAACTTTTATCAAGTCAGAATTTTCTTGTGAGAATCGGATGAATCAAAGCTATTTTATCGCCTTCTATTTACAAATAAATGTTATTTGGATTAACAACTGCCATAAGAAAACCAAAATGCCATTAGAAAAATCAGCAAACGATGAGGAACTTCAAAATACAATTGAAAAGCTTTCAAAACTAATACAAATTATGATGGTATTTACAATGGTGAAATGTTTAAACTGTTACTAATATTTATCGTGCAAATTCTTTCTAGACTGCAAGATTGATGAGCAAAATTTACAAAGGGTTTGCTTGATAATTTTGCGATTTAAAATAAGAACATTCAGGTGTGACTATTCAACAAACCTTGAAGTCGTGAATCTTAGTGGTGAATGGGGCAAGTCATTATGATAAAAATATGGCAATGAAGTTCGCCATATAAAACTACAATTAAGCTTTTTCATGGCTCAGAGGAAGAATTTATCGAGGGCTAAAACGCAGTGTCCGGAAATAGACATAATGTTAAGGCTCCTGATTAAGGACCCCGTGCGACACATTGGGGAGACAAATGGCATAGTAGGCTAGCTAAGTTGACAAAGTGGGTGCTCACGAAGCTCAGTGATATGCTTTTGAAGACGGCAGAAAAATAAGGCGCACCCACAGCGTATTTTCAAGGTTCCATAGCCCAGGTATTTCAGGCACTAATTAAAGAAATGCATGCCAGCGTACAGAGGAACGCGCCAAGGCCAAGATTGGTGGGGAGCCGCACTGACGAACAACATGCCATCACTGGGTACAGCAAGATGGTACATCGAGCAGCAGCATTTTGGAGCAGAGCAGCTGGTATACCGTCCCGTGAAGGTAAGCTGGCGAAGACATTACCGGGGTTCCTCTTCTGTTACAGGTAGGTAAGACTTAATCAATTTTAAACCAAACTGGTTTATGGTCACTGATGACAGACTCAAAAATGTGAGCAACAAAGTTAGGCATATTAGAGAAGCACAAGTCAAGGAGAGTGTTCTGATCTGTAGAAGACGTAGATGTGTCCTGGTGACAAAGATTCAGGCCGAAGCCAGACATGAGGTTTTGAAGACGTGAAGCGCGAGATACCTCGGCGGGGGTTGCGTGGTCTACATTCATGTTGGTGTTGAAGTCTCCGATAGCAACCAGAGCATCAACGCGCTGGTCTAGGAGCGATGCGAGGCAGGTCTGCACCTGTTGCCGGAGAGCGTCATGGCGGGCTTTCGGAGACCGGTGCAGAAACATGACACCGTAAGAGCGCTCGTCAGTTCGGAGAGTGAAGCCAACAACATCAACAAATGATTGAAGCTTTCCGCATAGCATAACATTCGTGCAGTCTTGGTGGAGAACATTGACTCGATCGACGAGACGGTCTTTCACGTACAACGCCGTTCCGTAAGGATGCCGCGTGAGTTTGATGCAGTCTCTGCGGTGCAGCAGTGAGAAGCCTGGGATTGAAATGTCTTGTTGTGGCATCGTTCTTGTTTCGCAGATCATGAGAATGTCCGAACCGATATAACTCAAGTCTTGCAGGACGTGGTCGTAGTGAGAATTAAGTGAGCAGATGTTGTGAAAAACAGCAACCACGCCACTACCATCCACGCTAAGCTCCGGGAATTTCAGTGAAAAGTTGACCTGATTCTCAGGTTGGTCAAGGCGGCGCCACTCGAGCATGACGGGATCCTTGTCGGTTGGAGGATTGGGGCGCTGGTATCTGCCATGAATGATGAGGCCTTCCAGAGATGTTGGCCGACTGTAGGCGACGTACATGGAATGGCGGTCCATCTTACGGTTTGGATTGTGGTGCACCTCCACGGTGATCACGGTCTTTCCTTGGCTTTTGTAGACGGTCATGGCTTTAGCAACAACAATGGGAAACTGTTTTCGATTAATTTTAAACAGCGCCCCCTTGTACGGGATGATGGATCGTACCACGCGCTCGATGGGTGTCCAATTGTGCTGAACGTTGTGCAGACGCATCATGTTACAGTTGTCAGTCCGCGTTTGACGACCAACGGCCTCGTCACTGAACTCCAAGTAAAAGCGGGTGACGGCACGTTCCTGCCCAGCCCCGCGGCCGTAGGCGATGTGTCGCATCATCCCGATGGCACCGTTGGTCAGACCATCCGCAGTTTTAATGTTCACTGTTACCATGTACGGTACATCCAGTTTGATCTCCACCTTGCCTGGCAGGTTCTGCGTCTTTGACAGGTTCCACTGCTGTATCATTTTAATAGCAGACTTCTTGGCTTTGCTGGTACCTTCACCCTGGCAATAGTCAGCACAAGTCACGACGCATCCCTCAGTGTTCTGCGTTTTCAGAAACGTTGAGTTGAAGCCGTCTACATCATTGTTCCATTCAAACAGGTGCAGGGAATCTTTTGGAGGAAAGATGCCGACTGCGCTGAGCCTCGCGACCTCCCGTGAAGCAAACATGATATCGTCTTCTGGCGTCGTCTCACCGTATGGAATCCTATTGAGGGCCTCTGCGAACGCCTTGTCATCGCGCTGACGCATGACCTCGGTGAGCCTGTAGTGCTTGAAGGCGCGCCAGATGAATGGGCCACTGAGCACCTCGAGGTCATCGCCACCGCACTCGAACGCGAATGAGTCCATGACGGGCCGTAACTGGTTGAGGTCACCGACAACAATCATGGACTTTCCACCAAACACTTCTTTGTTGTCGAAGATTTGCTGCAGACGCTGGTTCATCATAGAGAAGACGTTCCTGCCCACCATGGAGATTTCGTCCACTATAAACAGTTTAGAGTGTTGGAGCTGCGCCCGCAAAGTGTTCAGTGCGTCTGCTCCCAGAGTCATGTTCAGGTTTTGGGAGAATATGTGCAAGCCAGACGCAATGGTCACGGCCTGTATCACCCAAGCAGCACACCCAGTTGGCGCCAAGAGTACGACGGTCAGGTGGTCTGGATGCAGGCCTTGCTTAACGAACACTCTGATAGCGGTCTGCACAATGGCATTAATCATAGCGCTCTTGCCAACGCCAGCTCCACCAGACACAAAGTGAAGGAACTGCTTATCAGGGTGCGTCTTCAATATGTGCGTTACTTCTAAGTGGTATCGGCGCTGTCGCTCGTTTAAGCGGGCGATATCTTTTAAGTACTCTTCATCTGGTTTGTGGCGTGGCAACAAGAAACGGTCAGACGCCTGATCGTTCACATTTAAAACATCAGGAGCGATGTCTTGGCCAATGTCAGCCTGGATGTCGTCCCCGCCTTCAAAAACTGCGTACTCCGGAGGAGGGTCGTCGGGGTCCTCCACAGGACCCACATCGTCACGCTTATCTGCAAGGACCTGCTGCAGCACTTCTTCCATGTCAATGTCCAGTTTAACATATTTGGAACGGTTCTCCGTTATTTCTTTTACATTGTTCTGGAACAAAACTGCAGTGTTGATGGCTAGCTCAACTTCGTCGCGCCAATGTGTGAACAACATGAGTTGCTCCCTCATGAAGTTGTCGGGGTCTGCAATGGCGCTGTAGTTGCGGTAGCGAATCACCTTCGGATTGTCGTTGCCACGTTTGTCTTTGGCACGCCGCGTGACAAATCCCGAGCCGTCCTTAAGGGGAAGGTCCTTGTGAATCTGGATGTTGGTTTGTGCTGAATTGGTGTTAACAGGATCTCCTTCTTCAACAACGAGGTCGTCGTCCACATCGTCTTCGAGTTGTACTACCTCCTGTCGGCGAGCCCTGGTCTTCTTCTTTGTGTGAAAAGAGTACAGGGCCGCGAAGTCAGCAAGGCAATGGTTCTCAAGTACGTCAGGGCGTTGAGCGTAGTGCTCGATAAGACCTACCACGGCCCATTCAGTGCTGTCTCCTTGGTGCTCTTGTAGCATCTGTTGCAGGTGGCTGGGTGCCTTGGACAGTCGGACTCGCTGCTCTGGTGGAGAGGTGTTGATATACACTTCGGCGACGGAAGCTTCCACCATCGGTAGTCCCATGATGTGCATGGCTGCCTCTTGAGCTGACACTTCAGATTTATTGACAAAGGTATTGCTGATGGTGCGGAGCTGCTCCGCGAGTGGCAAGTTGCCCTTCCGCACCTCGTCAGCAGTCTCTTTAATGAGTTTGGAGATGCCCCGGCCCGACTTGTTGATGTAGTCCACCACGTACACGGCCGCTCCATACGGGTCTGGAACGAACTGCATGTCCATATTAGAGTCATTGTGCTTGACGGCTTTTGTGTTGAAGGCATTCAAGGTGACCTCGGCTAAGTCTCTACGAAGAAATACTTTGGGACGCCTCACTTGCGATTGGACAACACGGACATAGTGCTCTTCGTTCATCTCCACAGCGTCGAGGAACTGGTCGAAGGAAAGGTCTTCCTTCGCTTTGTGAAGTGCCAAGATTTTGCTCTGCAGGTGCCGGTACTCCAATGACAGCGCCTTTCTCTCCTCGTCGCTGACTGTTTCGTCGAAGGGCACCATGATGACGGTCTTCCTCATTGGGGGGAATGGAACACCAAACCTGCAGATTTTGCGGCCTCGGATCTCTCGCATGCAGCTGGGCTTGTGACTGTGGAACTGCACGTTGATTAGGTCGCCCAGGGACTCATCATACGCGCAAGTTATGAGTTCATCAATGAGTTCGACACATGCTTCAGCACTTGCGGGGTTGCTTGCATCGAAGATGGGAGCATCCTTCAGCCACACCATGCAGTGAAAATGCTGGGTGCCCCTCTGCTGAAATTCTGTCCTTACAAAGAAATGGGTCATCTCGTGGTTGTTGAGCGGCCCCCCTTTGGACTGCATCACCTTCCACAGCGCCTTGAAGCGGCGTTGCACGTATCGGGTCACAGTGATGGGGTCAGCCTGCACGAGGCGAACTTTCTCCTCCCACGGCATGTTTCGGGCGTCTTCCTCGGATATATCTTCCTTGTCAACGACCTTCTTAAGGATGACTATAAGCAGATACCACCTGTCACAACAGAAGAAAAAAAAATACAGTTAGTATGGTCGATCCTGCCAAACGGAATATCATGTTTTATGTTGGCTCGATGTATTTTCTGTATATGGTTTAACAGAGTCTCAATAAATTCAATATTTATAAAACTTATTTAAACATGTAGTTCTTACAAAATGAAACATAACTTTCACATTAAAAGTTAATGAAGATTGTATTAACTCCTAGTGTGGCCAAAGTATTACAAATATTGAATTTATTAACACGTCAAGAAAACTTATAAATACTTAATTAATTATAGTACACGTTAATTTAAATATAAAGTAATTAAAATTCGTCAAGACTCCGTTTGACAGGACTCAGGGCGAATGTCCTATAATTTTCGAATTTGCAGCCGTACAACTCGTGTCGGTGGGTTCCCGGCAGGCACACCCTTCGGGCGGTGACTCGTCCGATCCAGTTAACGTTACTGGACGCGTAAGAGTGACATCAGTTGCCGAGTTTTTTGAATGAAAACGTTACGAATGTACCAAATTACATTAAAAACTTATGTATGTGCTAAGTACACACACAGAGAACTTTATGTTTGTACTGAGTACACACTGAGAGCACCTAAGTAGGTATTCAGTACACACTTATTTTTTCAGTGTATCTAGAGTATCTTAGAACCGTACAAAACACACTTTCAGACCGTTACTGATAAATTTATAATTTAACATTTATTCTAAAAACCCAACATTATACTAATTGTAATTACTCAAGTAAATACGACTAATTGACTTCGTTAAATGACGCTCGCAATTCAAAGGTCATACTTCTAGAACCCCTTTTTTGGCGATACAATTGTGTATCGCCAACAAAGGGCCGTACAGAAATTCATGCTTTCCAAGAGGCACTAAACAGAAGGAATTGACAATGACTTGGCAATACTTGAAAAAATCACCAAATTTTGGCATTACATTAGGAAAAAGTAGTCATGCTTTACTGCAAAATTTTGACGATACAGCAAAGTATTGCACAGTTTTTGCGATTTTTTTGTTTATTGCGTTTTTAAGGCGATGTTTTTTTGTATGGCAATTTGTTAGTAATACACAACTATATCGTCAAAAAAGATACTCAAGTATGACCTTTGGATTCTGAGTGAATTAACTTCGTAATATAAGTATAAGTCTACTTTTGTCTTTTATCGAGAATCATTCCAATTTGATGTACTATGCAAAGGCAGCGTAATACACACCTGTGTTCGGAGCAAGAGAAGGTGACGAAGAGCGTAGCGACCCCAAATTGCCGGAACATGGCGAATACAAGCTTTTTCTTCTGTTCAAAGTAGGCTGGACTGGAGCGGTCAACCCGAAGGATCTTGTAGCCGTCGTTGTGCTGCACAACACCTTCAACGAAGCCCTCATTCAGTAGGTCCGTCACAGTGACCGCAGAGGTTCCTGACTTCTTCCTCAAGGCCAGCGTGATCTGAGAAGCAATGCGGTGGCGGCGAAGGATGCAGAACATCAGGAACAGCTTGGGGACGTTGGAGGCCACGCGTCGGTCCTGCATGCGTGCCTCAGCCTTGGCTACCTGCACAATACTGGCATTGCTGGTGATGGGCCGCTCTTGACCACAGTAAATACTAGGGAAGGCGAGCGCCTGCAAATCAACATCAAAGAGGAGGGAGGTGGGCCTCCTTCCCTGCCCCGGCCAAAGCGTGACGCCCGTGTCTGCACCGATCAAGTTGACGTCATCCAGCAGTGTCTCTTGCTCCTGTAGACGTCGCTCTTCATCGGTGAGACCGTCCCAGGTTTCTTCATCCAGATCGTCACGTTCACTGTGTTCGGGATGCGCTCCGTTCTCACTGTGGCCGTCATGCTCGTTGATGCTTTCCTGGTCAAGGTCAGCCCGCAGTCGTTGTAGTTCTTCGTCGAGGTGAAACAATAAATTTTCATCTAGGATGATGTTGTGTCTCCTGAACATGGGCTGTTCGACCAGATAGCGTACCGCCTCAGAAATTCTGTCGACGCGAACGTTGTCAGACGCGTAGGCGTGGCCGTCACCGGACCGACGCACTAACCTCACAAATACAGTATTAGAGCTGTCGAGGCGACGGGGCAGGGCGGACACGGCGGTGTTTATGTCGACAGGCACATTCACGCAGTTTCCTCTAAGCCCAAACTGCCGACATACACCTAGTTTGCGAATCTGCATAAATGGGATGCGTGGACTGATAAGGCGTTCTTCGAGGGGCGTTAGGCCTTGCAGTTGAGGTGGCACTGGTGGAAACTGCAGGCCGTTAACTGCAGCGAGGGGTGGTACTTTCTTCGCCGTAAAAAGGTACCGCCGGCAGGTGTCGCAGAGTGTGACAGTGTTGTCCGCGCTGCGGTAAAATGTGCACGCGTCCATCAAGCTTTCGTGGAGGTTCTTTTCAGCCAGAGTGTCGTCGGCATATATGCAGACGGAGGACCTGAACCACAGCTGACCGCAGCAGGAGCAGATGTGTGTGGGGCCCTCTGCGATGCGCTGGTAAAATTGCGCTGACGCCGTCTGGTATTCTTCATCGTCTGCTGCGCGCGCTGTTCTGAGGTCACGTTCGTGTTGCTGATACTCCTTGTCCTCGCGCGCAAGGCGCCTACGGGCTGAATCCGCCCGAGCTTCCTGCTGCCTAACGTCAGGATCCTGTCTTCGAATACGCATTAATTGAACGTTTCTCTGCGCCTCCTTGCGCTGAAAAGCAGGATCTCGTCTCTTTTCACGTTTGCTTTCTGTTTCCTGGCGCTGGAAAGCAGGATCCAGTCTCTTTTCACGTTTGCTATCGGCTTCCTGGCGCTGGAAAGCAGGATCTTTTCTCTTGTCACGCATGGCATCAGCTTCTTGGCGCTGAACAGCGGGATCCTGCCTTTTGAACCGTTTAAGAGCACTTTCCCGTTGTTTAAAGCTGTCGTCGAGCCGCATTCTCCTTTTTGACTCACAGTTGCGTTTTGCTTCTTGCTTTCTGTATTCGGGATCTTCCCTAGCAATTCGCATGGCTTCCGCATTTTGGTGCCTGCGCAACCGTTTTTTCTCAGCTTGGGACAGGCGTTTTCTGTCTCCCTTGGGTGCTGCTTGTCCTAGCCCTGATGCGCATGATGAGGCAGAGGTGTTGCTCATGTCAAGTAGAACGTCGCCAAAAGTGAAGTTGCGTTGAGTCGGATGGTTGACGTGGATCCTGTTGTGTTCTCTGCGTGTTTTACTAGGACGCGCCATATCGGTGTCCTATAAAAGAAAATTAAAAAAATAAATAAAAAATATTATAATCGACAAAACATGACGATTCAACACACCCCAAAATGCGTCTCTCGGATTCGGCTCCAACAATGCAGTTTGGCACTTAAAAGTGCTTGATACCTCCCTAACATTTGTTTTAGAAAATCTCAAAAAGTTTTGGACAATTGCCACTTTAAAGTTTTCATGCCAATTTAGTGGTTAAAAAGATAGTTGTTATGTTTTGCCCAAGATGCAACGAAAAACTTGCCAGACGTTTCATCTATTTTTCTTTCTTACACAAGACTCAAAAGGAGTGTTTTGGCGCATACGGTGACAAGTTGACGTTTTCCCAACCACAGCAAATCCACTCCACCTTCCCTCCACCTTCAGCATACTTTTATCTGGAATGGTTACGGTGCAATCACGATTCTAAAGGCAAATACAGTGATATCTTCCTCCTATCAAAAATCCCCATTTTGATTTTTAAGAAGGTTCTTGCATAAGGTCTAATTACGGTATTCACGACAAGCATTTTTTTTCGGAGCACCGTGAAATTTGTTTGGACAGAAAACGTTCTTTCACCAGAAAGGAGTGGTTGCCATGGTTAGGAAAACGTCAACTTGTCACCCTGTGCGCTAAAACACTCCTTTTGAGTCTCTTGTAAGAGAGGGAGAGGAAAAGAGATAAAACGTCAAGGAAAATTTTCGTTGCATCGGTGGCCAAACATGATAACTTGCACTTTTGACACAAAATTGGCATGAAAACTCTACAAACCTAACAGTCTACTAAGCATGCACTTACAAATGCATGCTTGCAAGTACACACTTACAAACGGATGCTCGGCCAAGTACACACTTATTAATGCTTGCTTGGCAAGTACACACTTACAAATGCATGCTTGGCGCCGTATAATTCAATGCTACGCATATGTAAGTGTGTACTTGGCAAGCATGCACTTGTTAGCGTGTACTTGGCGAAGCAAGCGTTTGTAAGTGTGTTCTTGCAAGCATCCATTTGTAAGTGTGTGCTTAGTAGACAGTTAGGTTTGTAGCGAACTTAAAAGTGGTATGTCTCCGAAACTTTTTGTGATTTTTAGAAAATTCATTTGTAAAGTTTTAGTTTTCCCTGCAAACAGTTTCGTGTTTCGCCTGAAGAATAATGAAAATTGAGTTATCTCCTTCTTCTGCTACATGGACCAATTGACGCTATACTCATAGCGTTTCGATTCTCAGTGTACACACGGAATTCCTATGTACATTATTGTTCATAAGCTTTGCACAAAACTGAGCATGCATTTTTAAGTGCACGAACTTGTGCGTAACTTAGCACGAAATTGTGCGCTGTTGCACATGAATTCGTACATTTCAAGCGTTTGCTCAATTTCGTGCAGAAGTTATGCACAAAATAGCAACAGTAATTTTTAGTGTGCACAAAGGGTCATTCGAAGGTACCAGGAGAAGTTTTAACCCCACGGGACAAAGAATATAAAATGAAAATACCTTCGAGGAAAAAACCTTTGCATTGCATGGCACGCTTAGCAGTCGTCGAGGACTCATCGGAGCTGAAGATGTAGAAGATGCTGAATCATCGTTCGAAGAGGAGCCGAAGAATTCTCGAAACACGTCTCCGAATGTGTACGCAGGGACAATCCGTCCGCCGGCTGCTAGTCGTCTCACAGACGGTAGAAGGCATCGGGGGCTGAGTTCTGGACGATAAGGTCTCGTCGATGGAGGAGAAGACTGAGATGTTGTCTGGTCAGCCTTAGTTGAAGGAGTAGCAGAAACCTGAGGCAAATTAAGTCAATTTAAAGGGCCATAGGTTCAAAACCATGAGGGCGTTTGTGCATGTTCAACGGTGGTATGGTCTGCATCGTCTGATGGTAAAGGATCAAACTTCAAGTGGTCGACGCAAGGAGCCAATCAAATATGATGTCACACGTTTGAGACTCGGTTAAGTGTTATAATATGGGCGAAGCGACGCTAACATTAGTAAAAGTTAAAATTGAAATCGCCGTTACCATGGGAAAGCTCTATAGGAAAATAATACTTTAAGTGTGTTCTTTCAAGGGGAAAGACATTAGAGCTTAAATTAATTTACAACCATGTATGGACGGTTTTGGATGTAATCGTCGTTACCATGGGAAAGCTCTATATAGGAAAATAATACTTTAAGTGTGTTCTTTCAAGGGGAAAGACACTAGAGCTCAAATTAATTTACAACCATGTGTGGGCGGTTTTGGGTGTAAAGGTGTATGTGTCCCCTGGACACAAAATTCGAACCGACCATTAAGATACAAAACGCCTTGAAATTATCAGGATTTAGCTCAAGACATCCCAAAAGTAGGTAAAACTTGGAGCATTTTGACTCAAACTATTTATTTCGCGAGTGCCCACCCCTTCGCTTCGGATGGGTTGGTATCGAGTGGCAGCAACGAAGAATCTAAGTCCGGTGTCGAAATTAAGGTGTCGCCATCAAGGGAGCGATGTCGAAAGGAGAGAGATTTGGTAAGATTTCGCCCAATTTTATGCCAAAATATTGCCATTTTAAGCCTCTTTGAGAAAACTTTAGGTGCTCTAGTGTACACAGGATTTTGCGAGTGGTTGCCCCTTCGGTTGCCATCCTCATCTCAGACGGTTTGCCTGCATGGTACAGTCATTATTTTCCGCGTCACAAACGAGGTGTCTTAGATTTCTAACGTGCTGGACCAACTCGACGCTTCTTAATAGGATAATCCTAACTGTCAGTGCGGATCCAAGACAATCCTAACTGTCAGTGCAGATCCAAGACAATCCTAACTCTCAGTGTCAATAGAGAACTATCCTAACTGCACATGACGTAAAAATCGGTCTTTTATTAAAGTCCGTGACGCTCACATACTACATTAACACGTTCAATGCTACGTGACCACATGTGTGGCCACGGCGTTTTGTTCCCGTTTGCGACGTGACCACACATGTGGTCACGCTTTTGCAAAATTTCAAACGATGCCCACCATTTATGCCTTTGATTTAGGTCTCTCATCTCCTTCGCCTGGACCTCTCAGTCTGGCATCTTTCGAACCCCCTTCGGGGATTCGCAATTCCTGGCAAAGTGTGACCACATGTGTGGTCACACCCACATTTAGGTGGGTTTTTCCGTGACCACACGTTTTTTTTCAGCCCCCTTCAAGTGCTGACCGTTCAGGAAGGATCCAGAGGCTGACCCAGAGTTTGTTCATGTAGTGGCGGAGTCACCGACCCCCAAATGAGCGAATTACGTTGTTTGTAAAATATTTTGCCAGTCGGGGATGTGTGACCACGCACGTGGTCACGTCGCCCCTGGTGTTACTCAGCATCGAATTCGTCTCCGTGGAGCAGCAAAACATGGTTTTATGCATGGTCAAAGTGGTTGGGCAACGTGACCACATGTGTGGTCACAGTATTTTGAAGATTTTTGGCAACGTGACCACATGTGTGGTCACACGTCCCCGGTCCAATCCGGCACGACCAGCAAGTGCCTTGAGTCAAGTGATGTTCACATATCGATTTTCAGATCGATCGGGCAACATTTGTGGCTACGGGGGCCTTCGGAAATGGTGGGGGGCGCCTTAAAAGCCCTTCGCATTGAACGTGTTAAACTATGTACTTGCCGAAGAACTTCTTAAAAAGTGTCATGTTTTAATTAAGAACGTGGACATTGTATTTCGGGGATATCACGATTAATTGATTGGCAGAGTTCATAACCAGTTTTAGCCTCCTCTGCAGTTAGGATAGTTCTCAATCCGCACGGACAGTTAGGATTGTCTTGGATCCGCCCTGGCGGTTAGGATTGTCTTGGATCTGCACTGACAGTTAGGATTATTCTATTAGGACGCGTCGAACTATCATAACGAAAATTGTCTGAATATTTTTCGGGGACCTTTCTCAAACGGCACGAGTAATCGCAACAATTTGAGTTTCGCCGGTTATCTTGAGTAGCACTGAATTTTAGATATTCCACGACCCGAAGTGATCTAACCACCCTTTGAGGCCCAAAAATTGCCTCCGTTACAAAATTTGAACAAAAAACAAGAACTTGTAACGATAACTATTTTAGAGCCAAACAATCGGATGCATCACTTTCCGCAGCCATAACTAAAATTTTGTGAAACTTAAGCCTTCAGACGTCGCTGAAATGGTTGCGATCACTTGCTTTGTTTGAGGGGATTCGCCAAAAATGTAAAAATCATTTTTCGTTGTGCTGCACGTCCGGGTGACGTGTTCGTAGAGCAGGAATGCGTAACAATTACGCGATGGGCGTTACGGCAACAATCGCTGATGCATTAGGAGTACATTTAACCAGCCACACACGGTAACTGCGTACATGATAAGGTAGGCCCTTAGGAGCATTTAAACTACTTCGACATGCAATGAAAACTCACGTTTGATGCTGAGAGTCCGGATAGCACCTCGCTGTAAAGTGGTGGTTTGCGTTGTGCGGAAGGTACATTTGAAGTTAAACTCGGGGCAGATGATGTTGAAATAGGCTAGAACAGATAAAAAGAAACATCAAAAGGGCGTCTACGAGTTAAATTAAACAAACGAAAAAGGATATATCGTGGATCGGCATGTTTTAGTGGGAAGTTAGAAGAAAATCTCTGGTTTGAGCGACAATATAGCACAGAGTGACGATAGAATTTCAGTAATACTGGCTGAAATTTTCAATTATGCCGAAGAAATGTAAGAGTTTAGCGTTAACATCGAGAAGTTTTGTCACTTTTAACTTATGCACATTGTTTATGGGAGGGGTAGGACCAAACTCGATCGTCTGTTCACGGGCACTGGATAGGAGACATATTAGAAGCAGAATGCATTTAGTGGCTTGCGATTACTTTGAAGCTGAATCGAATGGGGGCGCATCTGATTCGAGAACGAAGTGAGAATGTAAAATCGCCATATCGAATTATTTTGGACTACAACAGCACAAAACAAATTATTGAACCGCTGGTAAGGCATAAATATCAAATCGAACTCGTATTTAAATCGGATGTGCCCTGAATAGAGGCGCTACCGAAAAATTGTACATTTGATTTTTTTTTCGAGAATGAAAGAAAGGGATATTGTCCAGTCAGAAGGGGGATGTGAGGGGCTGGTTCAAATTCATTGCATCTGTTTTTAATAATTTTAAATCGCTATTTTTTATAAAATCGCTATTTAGTTGCTGGCTCCCTTCATGAAAAAAATAACTGGGGATCATTTAGCGGGAATGAAGTAACAGACTGAAGGCCAACAAAGGAAAAATATTTGGAACCTCGACAGTCGCTGTGTTCGTTGAACCAACGCACGAAACTTCACATTCACGGGTATTGTGAACCTGTTTTATGAACATCCTTAGTATGGAGAGGGTTACTCTCAACGTTTACTTACTTTCACCGTTGGGACGCGAATGGCAGTGATGTTGTACATGACGTTTGACTTCCCGTAAACTGTCTGGATGTGCTGTCTTAAAGCGTCCAGAGTCCTAAATCCCACCACGACGGCTGTCCCGTCGCTGTGCGGGAGGCCGTCGTTCCCTCGACAATGGGAGTCGACCAACCAAAGCCTATCGTCAAGTGCCTTGTACACAGCGAC
Organism: Stenchaetothrips biformis; assembly: GCA_030522485.1. Lineage (NCBI taxonomy): Eukaryota > Metazoa > Arthropoda > Insecta > Thysanoptera > Thripidae > Stenchaetothrips > Stenchaetothrips biformis. The sequence continues at coordinate 1,724,246 of CM060101.1, forward strand.
AGTATAGAGGTTGACGGAAAGCAGCCCCGCAGAGTGCATCCCAAAGAAAGTTTGAAGTCCTTCAAGCAGAGGGGGGTACCGGTGTCCATCGTGTTGTTGTCCATGTACCTTGCCCAACACAACGTTCTGCCAATCTACAACGAACGGAATCTGTTGGAACAAAAACAAAAAAAAAGAGATAAATACAGAAATGATTATTAATTACAACTTGTCATTTGTCATGATTTGTGCCCGTGCGCCGTGGCCCGATAAACAAACTAACGAAGCGAACCATAGCCGACCATAGCAGCGTGTCAAAATAGTTTATGGAGTGTGGTGACCGAAACGAATCGGTGGGTGGGACTATTTCTCGGATTATGTTGATTGACGAACGACATATCACAGGCATCAATTTAAAAGCTCTGATGGCGAGGGAGGGATGCCATATGATGAAAATTCGGAAATTCTCCTGCTTCTGAGATAGGGCTTGTCACGGGCCACGGGGGTTGCCTACCCATCAGGGGGTTCCGCAGGTGTTTTTTTTTTTTTTCAAACACACTAATTTACTATGTACTTTTTTTGTGCATAGCGTTTGCACAATATTAAACATGCGCGTGAAATGCACGAATTCATGCGCAACAACGCACACTTTCGTGCGTAGTTACGCACAAATTCGTGCATTTTAAAACGCATGCTCAATTTTGTGCAAAGCTATGCACAAACAATTTTGTGCAAAGCTATGCACAAAAAAGTACATAGTAAATTAGTGTGAACGGTATCACACGATTATATTCTTTAAAGGGGCCTTAGGGTTATCTACGACGCTCTAAAAAGATTTAACCGTGCTTTGTTATGTTTACATTATTTGCATCTGGCTATCACTTCCAAATCGCTTGCCCCCTTCTGCTCCTACGTCGACCAAAAGTGAAGGGGCATACAAGCATACGAAACAGCAACACTGTGGAATTAAGATCTCTGATTTTAATGCTACTGCACAGCAGTTGAATGGGAAGAGGTTTCAATGCTTACGGCTTCACGGAACGGTGCGGGACTGACGAGATCCTCGGCGGTGAGGAAAACTTCGCCAGGAGGAAGCCGGTGCGCAGAGTTTCGGTAGAGTTGGTCGCCCACAATCACGATCTCGTCAACATCTTCTGGCGATAGATGCGCTGTTCCATGGGACAGAAGTTTGGCACAGGCGGCAGCCGCAATGGCAGTGCATTGCCGTCCATTGCTGACATCAGGGAACCGCTTGTTGTTTTGGGCGAAGTTACCGCGAAGAACGTAGAACATCGCTGCACAAAAGTTCATTTGCTAGAGGTACAGTTTTTACATCGTTACATCGACAAAATAAGCATCCATACCTTAAAATAATCTTTTCAAACTATTGTATTTTTACCATGACAGTTGAATTTCACTTTTACTAGCATAACCCAGCACAAATAGATTGTCATGGTAATGAAATAGTCATTTTGAACTGTGGATGCTGAGATCGTTTAAAAAAAAAATGAATCGGAGAAGTGCAAAAATGCACAACCGTAAACGTTAAAGTGGTTTGAGACCAAAAGACATAGCCAACATGTGTAAAAATAGGCCTCTCGACTGGGTTTGGAGGATGACATGTGCCATCAAATGTAAAATTTTACTCCCCCCTTTGCGGAAGACCTCATATGTATTTCAGGTGGGATCCATTTTGAAGAAAGCAACCTTTTCGTCCAAATATCCGCTCTAAGGAGCTGCTAAAGGCGGGTGTTTGTAGTGCTTGAACAATTCATTTACATCTTTTGTTTTACTTCTTCCAAACTCCTTAGACCCCTCACAAGGTCAAAAGAGGCTGTAATCGCGTTTCGAGATAGAACAGAGAATGAACGTTTGATGCCGACCCTATTTAGGGTAAGAAAGGACGTTTCCAAACAGCGTTGAAGCGACCGACTTCGGAATACGGATGTGAAAGGAACTTGAAATGTGCACTCGGAGGTTAGGGTGAGACCCTGTTTTATTAAAATAGATGGAAACCACGGTCTAGCCCCCTAAATGGTGATTATTTTCAAATTGTGCAGGTTTTTTCACGATTTTAGGTATACTTTAGGGGCTCCAGATCGGTGGAGCCCCAAAAGTACGTAATTACCAAATGTGCTACGATACTACAGATTGTTACGCCTGCTTTGACCCCACCGTCTCCACGAACTGCAGCGTTACGCATACCGGATCCCGCTTTCTCCTCTAGGGCGCAGCGTAGGGGGGCGTCCAATAAAAGAATCTTTCGCTCGTCGCCGCGTAAGAACAAAAGCAATCAAAAAGCCAGGAAAGGGTAATTTACGTTACGCAGTTCTGAGCCCTTTTTTGACGACCACGTCCCCCCTTGGAACGCGGTGTTAAGGCGGCCTTCCAACAACGGTATATTACGCAAAACTTCTCATGACACCTTTGATTAGGCCCTTATTTACTGTTAGAACCTCTAATATGTGCTCTCAAATTCAATGTGTTTAGCGTAACGTTACGCTGGCTCCCCCCCCCACAATTTAAAACATGCAATTTTTTTTCCGTACAAATTTGTACGCAGAATTGCGCAAATTCGTGCTATATACCGTACACATTTGTACGAAAAGATCGTAACCGTATGCACAAAATTGAACGAGACCCGGTTCAAAAATTGTAATGGTAATAAAAATGAATCTAGGATGCAAATTAAGATATAGGAACTCAAATGCATTGCATATAAGTTTGGGACGATTTATATGGTAAAATGTGACGTTATAATTAACTTATCGTCTTGTATCTTTGACAGATTATGGTCTACTATTGCTAACATGACCACTGTTGGTTTCCGGTCGAGGATCCACGATAGAACCTTCATTGCTGCTTTACCAGCACGTCGTTATTGTATGGACAGTAAATTCATAATGTTCATACAAAACAAAAAAAAAACGATAAGCGAATAACATTTGCTTGCAATATACTGCTAAAACCACTCCGGTCCGCGTTTCTCATTTTTAAGTAGCCTAGAAAGCTCGTAGGAATACAAAGGAACTTCAAGAACGTTATGGCGTGGTCCATGAACTACGTTCCGCAGTTATTGGGCGCTTTGTGTGCCTCCCCCTTCTCCTTTCCCAATGTCACGTAGCGTACGCTGGCTGAGACCCCCCGACCTCATCACTCAGCGTAACGTTACGCAAATTTACTTGCGACATTTATCCTAACTTATTGAATATTCTTTGGAAATGAACTCTTATATTTAATGTGTCAAGAGTAACGTTACGCAGGCACTGACCCCCCCGTTCACAGCGTCGCGCAGCCGCGATCCCCCCTCCCTTTTTTTCCCACCCTGAGTGCGTGAAGTAATAGGGCATTTTCGTCGATCGTGGACTGGAAGTACAAAGTCGTAATGTTGGCGGAAGTTGACACTTGCATATAAGCATGACGGTCGTCGAATAAAACGGTTAGAATGAAATATGCGCTTACCTAAAAATTTCCTTTGGCGTGACGAACAGGGTTAGGAGTACCACTACCACACTTCATATAAAGGTAGTGCATGCGGAGATCACAAGGAAACATCCGTTGGTAAATCCTAGAGACCGACGCGACGTGACAACATGTGTGCTCATGTCGACAGGAGGACCCGATCGTCATGAGCACACGTTGTCATGCAATATTTCCGGTTGCAGATAACCTAGGTCAAAAATTCAATCATGGGCGGATGGACATTGTTGAGACCTTTCGAATAAGCACATCTACAATATGCTCAGACGCACGGTACGGTAATGGCAATTTATGACCTGTACCTTTTCAATGAATGGTCGGACCATGGGAATGGCGGGTGCTTGCATGGACTAAAATTGGCAGAAAACTGACTCAATTTCGGATAAAATTGAAACAAATTGTTACACCGGACCGTGCATCGTTGACAAGTTTTAACGAAAGGTCTCGACGATGTATATCTGAGAAATGAAGTATTTTCGGCCCACTTTGACTAATGACAACACGTGTACTCATGACGATCTGGCTCTCCTGCCGAAGTGAGCACTCATGTGGTCATGCGGCGCAAATTTTAGTGGGAGATCCCAGCCCAAAAGCAGTTATTTGGTATATAAGTTTTTATTTCCCTACGCCGCATACCCAATTGGGAAGCTTTGGCAGCTGGAAAAGTAACTGTTTTTGGCTCCGGCGTGAGCGTGTTAATGAATCCCTGGACCGAAAGTCAAAGAACAAAAGTAAGAACTAAGACCACTTCTGCGCATGCAGAGTAGCACAGGTCTTTCCGGCACCCGTCGGAAGATCCTTAAACAGCCCCTTTCAGGATATAAGATTGGTGATAGATGTTAGTTACCTCGTGACACCGAAGATCTGACGTACGACTGCACTTCACTTCCATCAGCAGCGCCAGAGCGTCTTCAAAAATAAACTATCCAAGTTCGCCGCGTCGTTGGTTGCGAGCGAAGAGGAGGCACGAAGCACACCGGCGGCTCGGCACGACTTTACTCGCTGCTCGCTACTCGCAGTTGGGTCGGGGGGTGGTGGACGGTGGCGTGTTTAACTAACCATTTGTAAACAGAAGCGGCGGGCCGTGGTTTCAACAAGATCCAAAATGGTGACTTACAAAAGTGGCAGAACTTAGATGGAATGCCCCAAGACAAACGTGGACTCCAGTAGATAGGTACACACTAAATTTATTTGTAAAATTTTGATAGTGGTCTCACACAATTTTCAACATGCAAACTTTTTCGTACAAATTGGTACGAAAAGCACGCATGCGCTAAATTGTGTGAGACCACGTACAAAACAACTGTACAAAGGAATTAAGTGTGTACCATTCCGGGCCCTGTTCGACCCCCTCCTGAAAGAATTTTCGAAATTTAACACTTAGTTGGGTGGTTTGCATGGAAACGTACATTTTCGGGCCCCGGATTCCGCGAAAAGAAAGATGATCCAAATGAGATTTTTTTGACAAATTCTTTTTTGAGCCCACTCAGAAAAGAAATCCTTAAGCCTGCATTGCTTCATTTTGAGTTTCAGAAATTTCGAAATTCCCATGTATTTTATGTGGGAATATGCCGAAAATTGACAAAGTGTTACGGAGTTTAGATGTTACGGAGTTTAGAAACGCGACTTTACTAATTGGTTTTGACCATTTGTGTGGCGGTACCGCGCCAAAAGAAGCGAGGGACAAAAGAAGTACGTTTCGATTGTAAACAAATCAGAGGTAAATTTGTCCATCCATTCTAGAGCAAATTTCTCTCCGTGGTCAGGGGATACGCTTTTCTTGATCCATGGATGTGGATAAGGTGTTTACGTGTTCATTCGGGAAATTTGCATCGCCAGTGAATGATAATTATAACGATTCAACTGTAAATTTACTCACGTGGACAGATAAGTGTTTGTTCACATGCATGATAGTAAAATCACTTCTTCCATTACGCAGTGAATATCTGCGTTTGGACGTGCGAAACATCTTCCTCGATCCACAGGGGTAAATTTACGCACGCTTGGACAGGAATGGCCCGGCCGGCGCCCGGCCGGTCTAGTAGCGCGCCTCCCCGGGCGCCCTCGAGCAGGTCTCGCGGCGCAGTGGATAGCGTCGCGGATTTCGTAGCGCTAGGGAGATGGTACGAGACCCGACCAAGTGACAACGAAAGTTAGATTTCGAGACGTTGGACTAAACCCTGGGGTCCAAAAGTACCCCGTCGACTTCATATTTATCCTTTTGGACCACTTGACCATTTTTACCCCCGTGGATCGAGAAAACAAAATTTCACCACCAGAAGGAAAAATTTACCCCAGTGGACCTGTGAAGTCAGATTTCCAAGCCATGTGCGCAAATTTGTTCTTCCATTGTGTAACATTTTTTCTCAGGTCATGGAAAAAAACTTTTCTCCCACAATGGATCATGAAATTTACAACTCCTGGACCGAGAACAGGCGTTGCGTGGTTCAGTTCTGAGAATTTACCCTCAAATTTTTTTACAGTGGTAACACGGTAAAAGTAAATTGATTGGTGAAAGCATTCCAAACGTTGGGTAGAGACCTGTATGGCATTAAAGAGAATCAGCACCAAGGAGACGGAAACTATACAGAATATGTCGGACCGTCTGAACATTGCCAACTACGGAAGTTCCGTACATGGTTTTAGTGCCAGATTACATGACATCCTTGTGCTGCTGCCAAGCAGTGGCTCGGAAAATCGCCATGATTTATTTTTTTTTATTTTTTTTCAGAGCTTGAAGGCCTTGGCACTACACAGGAAGACCACGCGGGCAATTGATCCAGGAAGCGGAAGAAGGGAATAACTTGACTTGTCATCAAATTGAGTTTGTGTATTATTATTGTGCCTTATAAGGGTTTACATCATTACACCAAATTATTTGACTCAATTCCTATCAGTTAAGGAGAAAATCCACATAGAAAAAAAAAGGATACAACTCAACTTGACTCCTTTTACGTCCCAAATTTAGCAGAAAATGGAATCAACTCAACTGAAGCCCACATGACTTCGTTGAAAATATTGTCAATAGGAGAGAACTCAACTTGTATTTTTATGAATGTAGTGTAAAAAGAATCAAGTCAACTTAAGCCCCCTTCATTTTAAAAACTGAAATGGAAAAAAGAGCTTAGTCCAAAAAATACATTATAGTAACAAGCACTATATGCTGACTATAGATCCACTTGTCTTGTCTTCAAATTCCACTCCGTTAAGGAAATACAAGTTGAGATGACTCTGTTTTCCATTTTAACGGAAAGTGATAAGTCACAGAAACCCACTACGGAGTGCTCTGGCACTTTTGATGTCTTTCTCAAAATTTAACTGATGGATTTTGAACTTGTTATCATCTACAATATTTATTTGTTTTGTTTTAGTTTTCTCTGCAAACAGATTTTTGTTTCTCCTGAAAAATGGTCAAAATGGAGTTATCCCCTTCTTCCGCTTCCTGGATCAATTGGAGATCGACAAGGGTGATTTACCAAATGAAAAAAAAAAAAACTCTAAATTTTCACAATATTTATGAAGTTTACTAAAAACCTCCCTGGAAACTTTGGTTAGACCTCAAGCCCAAAAGAAGTTTGAATCTGTCAATATGTGAGGCACCTCAGTCTGAAAAAAGTTTGGTTCCGTAAAGCGTGTCTGTTTCCGGTCAGGCCATGATACGTCGAAAACAGCGATAAAGAATTTTAGTCCCCCACCCTCTATTTTTATTTTTAAGATCCTTACTTGGTCAACTGACGAAGTCGTGCTTGACCCCCTTCCGACCCCTCGCTGAATAGATCTTGCCGAGACCCATTGAAAACTGCAATAATTTTTTTCAGTCGGTCGACCCCCCTTTTCCAAGATCCTGATTTGGCCAACTGACGAAGTCGTGCTCCTAGACCCCCCTTCCGACCCCTCGCCGAAAAGGTCTTGCCGAGACCTATCGAAAACGGCAATAAAATTTTTCAGTCGGTCGACCCCCCTTTTCCAAGATCCTGATTTGGCCAACTGATGAAGTCGTGCTCCTAGACCCCCCTTCCGACCCCTCGCCGAAAAGGTCTTGCCGAGACCTATCGAAAACGGCAATAAAATTTTTCAGTCGGTCGACCCCCCTTTTCCAAGATCCTGATTTGGCCAACTGACGAAGTCGTGCTCCTACACCCCCCTTCCGACCCCTCGCCGAAAAGGTCTTGCCGAGACCTATCGAAAACGGCAATAAAATTTTTCAGTCGGTCGACCCCCCTTTTCCAAGATCCTGATTTGGCCAACTGACGAAGTCGTGCTCCTAGACCCCCCTTCCGACCCCTCGCCGAAAAGGTCTTGCCGAGACCTATCGAAAACGGCAATAAAATTTTTCAGTCGGTCGACCCCCCTTTTCCAAGATCCTGATTTGGCCAACTGACGAAGTCGTGCTCCTACACCCCCCTTCCGACCCCTCGCCGAAAAGGTCTTGCCGAGACCTATCGAAAACGGCAATAAAATTTTTCAGTCGGTCGACCCCCCTTTTCCAAGATCCTGATTTGGCCAACTGACGAAGTCGTGCTCCTAGACCCCCCTTCCGACCCCTCGCCGAAAAGGTCTTGCCGAGACCTATCGAAAACGGCAATAAAATTTTTCAGTCGGTCGACCCCCCTTTTCCAAGATCCTGATTTGGCCAACTGACGAAGTCGTGCTCCTAGACCCCCCTTCCGACCCCTCGCCGAAAAGGTCTTGCCGAGACCTATCGAAAACGGCAATAAAATTTTTCAGTCGGTCGACCCCCCTTTTCCAAGATCCTGATTTGGCCAACTGACGAAGTCGTGCTCCTAAACCCCCTTTCCGACCCCTCGCCGAAAAGGTCTTGGCGAGACCTATCGAAAACGGCAATAAAATTTTTCAGTCGGTCGACCCCCCTTTTCCAAGATCCTGATTTGGCCAACTGACGAAGTCGTGCTCCTAGACCCCCCTTCCGACCCCTCGCCGAAAAGGTCTTGCCGAAACCTATCGAAAACGGCAATAAAATTTTTCAGTCGGTCGACCCCCCTTTTCCAAGATCCTGATTTGGCCAAACGACGAAGTCGTGCTCCTAGACCCCCTTTCCGACCTCTCGCCGAAAAGGTCTTGCCGATACCTATCGAAATCTGCAATAAAATTTTTCAGTCGGTCGACCCCCCTTTTCCAAGATCCTGATTTGGCCAACTGACGAAGTCGTGCTCCTAGACCCCCCTTCCGACCCCTCGCCGAAAAGGTCTTGCCGAGACCTATCGAAAACGGCAATAAAATTTTTCAGTCGGTCGACCCCCCTTTTCCAAGATCCTGATTTGGCCAACTGACGAAGTCGTGCTCCTAGACCCCCCTTCCGACCCCTCGCCGAAAAGGTCTTGCCGAGACCTATCGAAAACTGCAATAAAATTTTTCAGTCGGTCGACCCCCCTTTTCCAATATCTCGATCCTGCCAACTTGTGAAAGCGGCCGATTGTGTCGAGACTAGATACATTCAATTTGTCTTGTCGTCCCGATTCCAAAAATACCCCTATATGCCTTGCTGGCACCACTGTCGGCGGAAATCCCCCTCCCGCCCATGCAAACCATGATGCAGCTGCTGCAGGCCTTGCGCGGGTCGGACGGGATTTGCACCACCGGATTGTTTGTTCGGACGGCCCTCCTGAAGTACCCTCCAAATCTGGTCACTCCAGCTCAACTCCTTCCTTGTACACAGACGACAACGACGACACACAGACACAAAGGCAAATGCATATGCCCTCCCCCTATTTTTTGAATAGAAGGGCGGGCCAAAAAGTGGTTACAAATGCATATTTACGGTTATAATGGAGGACTAGTAATTAATGATTGTGCGCCCGAGCTAGGCAACCCCACGCGCTGGATCGTGTTGTGGGCTGCCTAGGTTACGGCGTCACACGTGAGGCTTCGTGCATCACGGCAGGCACGGCAAATGCGATGGGCCAGCCTCGGCAGTGCGAAAAGGTGTAGTCACCGAGCAGTGCCGCAGAGCAGCCCCAAGCAGATACTGCTAGGCCGCACAGCGCTGAAACGCCGGCGCGCTGCGACGCCGTAACCTAGGCAGCCCACAACACGAGCCCGCGCGTGGGGTTGCCTGGCTCGGGCGCGCAATCAAGAATTACTAATCCTCCATTAAACCCACAACTACGTTTTTGCACCCACTATTTATTGGTTAAAATTGCCCCCCTTTGCTCCCTCTATCAACCCTCCTCTTTCGTACGATGATAGGAGGAAAAGCGTGTATTTATGTAGGTTAGCGTCACTGACATTACAGGAATAGTTTTCCAGTGGACCAGCGGCTGGAAATTCGCCAGACAAACCCGGGGATTCTGGTTGGGTTTCGCGCGGCTCGCCACGACCCGGCCGCCGTGCCGGCCCGCCGCACAGTGGGCCAGGAGACCGGCGCAGACGGCCAAAACTCCAGACGCGTTTTGAGTAAACGCGTCTAGAGTTTTGGCCGCCTATGCCGGTCTTCTGGCCTACTGTGCGGCGATGGAAAACGTCGTCAAAATGTCGGTTATTGAGCCCCTTTTCCCCACGCTCCGTTTATGTTTATGTTCAGCTTTTCACAACTCACGACACGTCCTACGCCAAGGCAAATTTCATGCAGAATCCTATGCTGGGCTCAGATTTGAAAAAGGACAAACGATTACTGGGATCCGAGTGGATTAAGTTAGCAATGCGCAAGATGGCCGCAGCGCTCTGCTCTGCTTGCCATCGCAGACACGTGTCTTCACGTCGATTGTCACTGAGGCAAATACTACTGGATGGAAACGATCCCTTTATTCTTAAATTATTGCGCCGCAGCCGAACTAATGGTGCAGCCGCTCGGAATCGGGATCCGGCTGCGCCCAGCAAGTACCCGCTGGATCAACAAACTCGAAAACAAAATGTAAACTCACCTCCTGCGAGCGGTTGTCATGGACGCCGGATACTCTGGAAACAGCTCACGGACAACGCTGGTGACTGCCCGCTTCTTCGAGGCGTCGACGCTGGCTACAAGGTCAGCGTCGTCCTCCCTCGTGGTGACTCGAGGGCGTCCCGTCTTGGGCCTGTTCTCAAGGTCAGCAAAACCACCTTCGTCGCCACGCCGAGCCCACATCTTGATAGCCGATCTCTTCAAAGACACTAAAGGATGGCGTTCGATATTGGTCCAAGACCAGCCCAAAGACCGGAGAGTAAATATGAGGGAGCGCTCGGCAGGTGTTGAGTAGCCACGCCTCTCCATGGTCGACACAACACTGATCAGTATATAGACCGGTCCGTTGGAACTGTTCGGGACTGCGACGTTGTCAGCTCGACGCACATTTCGACGAAAAATTTGCAAAAAAAAATTTCAACAGCTGACAATATTTTCTTAAGTTAGTGCGGTATACTGCACTGCCTGTTCAAACCATCTTGCGCGGGTTGTATTATGATTTTTCCCGTCAATTAGTAAGAATTTGCCGTGAATCAATGGGAAATGAAAGTGTGGCAACGCTGCGGCAGGTGAAGGGAAGGCGCAGGGGAAAGGCGAGGTGAGGGGGAAGGGTTGCTTGGCGCCCCCTGGCGGTGTCTGGCGGAAGGTGCGAAAGAGTGGAAGGGGACCGGGAGAGCGAGTGGCTCAGTGCTGTAGCAGAAGACCGCCGGTGTGTTTGACAACAACTACTCCGAGACGTCAACCGTGTTAGACATCACGTTCTGTACATGAGGTAAGTTCCATCATTTCAATATGTTTTATGTGTATTCTTTGGGAGGAGGGTGAGGTACCGGGTGTTCCACCAAAACACCACGATATGTTGAGTTTGATAACGACTGGCCGTGCGGTGGCGGTCGCAGGGCCGGCCGTCTTGCCAGTGTGCTACTGCTGCAGCCGATACCGCCGCGGCCGGGGCCACCGCGAGCAGGGCGCATGCAGGCTGATTCCGAAGAATCGTTTCGTCGCGCCGTCTCTGTCACACCCATCGGAAGCCGTGTGAGTGCGACAGAGCGACGAAGGCTGTCTCCCTCCAACGCATTCTTGCAGGACGCCAGTGAGGGTGCGAGAGAGACAGGGCGACGAAAGGTCGTTTCATCGCTCTGTTTCTGTCGCACTCACGGGGCTTCCTGTAAGGGTGTGACAGGGACAGCCTGCGTTGCTCTGTCGCCTGTCGCACTCACGCGGCCTTCGATGGGTACCGAGTCCAAGTCGTGAGCAATTGGCAAGTGCAAGAAGAGTGCGTCTCGAAAGAGGCCATGGGGTCCATTGGGGTTTATGGTCCATGGGGTGTATTGGCCCACGCTTTGAAGCGCGGCCACTTCACTTGGACAAGCAGTGCAAGAGAGGGGGGGAGGGGGGGGGGGTAATCACCGCTCTCCTTGTCCCGCTCAAACAAGTGCCCTTCACTCGAAAATTCCTCGTTCGGTTTGACTCCCACTGCCGACTCTGGAGCTCATTACGCGTCCAGAAATTTGGCCGCCAGCGCCAGTCCTCTGGCCCACTGTGCACTGGCCCACTGGCCCACCGGCCCACCGGCCACCGGCAGCCGCTTGCTCGCCTTGAGTCAGCTGTGCGCCAAGGTCAAGGTCTGCGCGCCAGCAATCAGCTGATTCTCGAGGCGAGCGAGCGAGCCGGAGCGAGCGCCCGGCGGCATGACGAGTCGAGCTGAGCCGGTGCCGATTCCGGAGCCGAGGAGCCGAGGCGGCGCGGCGGCAGAGCCCGGCGGGGGGGAGACGAGTCGAGCTGAGCCGGGGTGGAGCCGGAGCGCGGCGGCAGCTGTCTGCTGGCTTTGGATTTTGCGGTGGCGTCGCGTGGCGGCTTCTCGGCGGAAAATGTTCAAGTTTAGAGCATCTTGGTTGCACACTAAAGTGCTATGTACTTTTTTGCGCATAACCTTTGCACAAAATCGTGCATGCGTTTCAATATGCACGAATTTTATTCGCTACAACGCACACTTTCGTGCTTAGTTACGCTCAAATTCGTGCATTTCAAAACGCATGCACAATTTTGTGCAAATCTTGCGCACTAAAAAGTACATAGTAATTTAGTGTGTGTGACATCCTCTGCCACCTGATTGGGGGCATTCCCAGACCCACGCAGATCCGCGGCTTCCCTCGCGGCCCCGCGCAATCGGCAGCTCACGTCGCGGGTCCGCGACTCACGCCCCCCACTCCAGCCATGCGTATCTTTCCGTACCCCTTCCCCGACGCACTGCCGTCTGGACGGCCAAGCGACCTGTCCCCACCCCCAGCGCCGCTTCACTGCCCACTGTGCCCAGGCGAGCACAGCACTCCTAGGCAGTGCGCACGCAGGCGAGAAGATAGGCAACCCAATATACCTTTTTGTATCACAGTATAACAGGCGGTAAACGCGTAATATTTCTCTTTTGCAAACCATTTAACCATGAAACCATCCTATTAACGCTCCAGGGGAAAGGGGGAGGGGACGTCAATAAATCTATAACCATAAAAAAAACACCGCAAAACGCTGTTTTGTGTTTGTTTTCTGTCTCATGTGTGACTTGCCATTGCTTCGGTCATTGGTGGCCTGGGATTTCTATCCGAACTTTCAAACTAGCCCTGTCCCATCAGACAGTCGGACAGGCTCCGGAACATCGAAGTTAATTTCACTATTCTTGTTTTTCTGGAGGTGAAAATAACAACTGTATTCTGCAACAGGTCTTTATCTCGTGTCTACAATGGATCCTGGGAGAGTGACTCGCAGTCAGACTCAAAAGCGGCCGATGACCTCTGTAAGTTTTTGGAGGTTGTTTTAGTTTTAGTAGATTGAAACATTCATGCACAAGGTTTCAGTATTATTTCTTATAATGTGCAGAGTGTTTATTCTCGTCTGGGGCAAAAAGATGGGGTGGATAAGGCATGCTAAGGGGATCATTTTTCTCCAATTGACTAGAAGCCCAAACGTTTAACAACGTAGGGAACTGCGATTCCATAATGTGCTTTGCCGCCGGCCCGGTAGGCAACCGAGCGTGGCTGCTGTGTTGTGGGCTGCCGGCACCAAGGCGCTTCTGCTTTGGCACGCAGGCGGCGCGGCGTCGGCGGGCAGTTCGTTCTCCTCGAACCCTTCGCCGTGGTGCAGGTAGCCCGTAACACATCACCGCGCGCTCGGTTGCCTACTGGGCAGGCGGCAAAGATGATTACGAAATAGCCTTTTTTCTGTTGTGAAACGTTTGTGTTGGAGAAAAATGATTCCGTCGGCCAGCTCTATTTATCCCATCTTTTTGTGCATCCTTTTACCCTGTAGAATAAAACCTAATTTATCATACCAGTGGGGCGTTTCCTGAAGCAGCGACTTCTTGCTCTCTTTTAGGTCAGCGGTTCTAAGGCTAAACGGAAGGCTGGGGAGGCATCCAAGACCACCACGCGCACCACTGACGCCGAGACCACCAGGATGGCCACTCAGTCCGCTAAGCAAGTGGCCGAAGCCGAGACCGTCAGACAGCTCGCCGAGACGGCCAGACAGGCCGCCGAGACCGCCAGGCTTGCCGCAGAAGCCGAGACCGCCAGGATGGCCATCGAGACCGCCAGGCAGGTTGCCGAGGCTGAGGCCGCCAGACAGGCCGCCGAGACCGCCAGGCTGGCCGCCGAAGCCGAGGCCGCCAGGATGGCCATCGAGACCGCCAGGCAGGTTGCCGAGGCTGAGACCGCCAGACAGGCCGCCGAGACCGCCAGGCTGGCCGCCGAAGCCGAGGCCGCCAGGATGGCCATCGAGACCGCCAGGCAGGTTGCCGAGGCTGAGACCGCCAGACTGGCCGCCGAGGCTGCTATGCTGGCCGCCAAGGACGAGACTACCAGAGTGGCCGCCGAGTCCACCAGGCAGGTTGCCGAGGCTGAGACCTCCAGACAGGCCGCCGAGACAGCCTTGCTGGCCGCTGAGGACAAGATCAGCAGGTTGACCGCCGAGGCCGCCAGGTTAGCCGCCGAGACCGCAAGACTGGCCGCCAAGGATGAGACCGCCGAGTCAGCCTCCAGGCTGGTTGCTGAGGCCGAGATCGCCAAGCAGGCCGCCGAGGACGAGGCGGCGGCTGCGAAGCAAGCCGCCGAAGCAGCCGCGAAGCGGGCAGCCCAGGCAGCGAAACAGGCTGACCTCGCCGAGGCCGCGAAGCGCATCGCCGATGTCACCGTAGCGAAGCTTGGCGCCGAGCTCGAAGCAACGAAGGCCGAACTCGCGACGGTCAAGTCCCAGCTCGTCGTCTCTAAGGAGATGCATGACGGAGGCAAGAAGCTGGTGGTCCCCGCCTGTAAGGTAGGCAACCAAACCCGTGCACCTGTTTTATGAGTGGCATGCGCTATGGTGATATGGCATAAATTTAACAATTTTTTTTTCTTTTCTCCAGGATTTAGAAAAACAGATTGAGACGAAAGTTGATTTCGAGAGACTGAGCCGGAGTGTCAGCAATCGCCACTACAATCTGCTTTTCGAAGCATGCGATCGTCCTCTCCTGCAGAAACTTCTATTGGTAATGGTCCATCTCGTTCACACCGTCACTCTCCTTTCATAATTAATTATTTTAATTTTATTTTTATGACCTATACATATTGTTCCAGGGCCAACCAATTGAATACGAAGTTTTTTTATCTCCTGATCTAGAATTGTTGGAAGTGACCACGGAGCTCCGTGGTAAAAGCCAAAAACGGGGCTCGTGGCCGCACCTAGTCTCAAGGGGAAGGCGGCCGTTGACACTACAATCTTTCAACAAATTCTTGCATTTAATGGGGCCGCCAAATAGCAGCAGCCGGCATATGCTGCTGCTGCTATTTATCTATATAGGTGGGGTGTTTTGGCCTGACACGAAACCTATTACTGTGCCTAAGGAAATGCAGGAGACGGTAAAGGACGTCTTGCTTATACCAGATGAATATCAAGTAAGCCTTTAACACAAAACATTTTAATGTAACCTGTAATTTCCTAATATTTAAAAATAATAAGACGTATCTCTATCTGTTTTAGAAGGCGGAATGTGATGGTTTGCCCAGAGCCAAATCTTTCAACTGCCCTCTTTGTGACACAGTGCAGATCCACAAGAATGCAAAGCAGCACCTTCTCTTGAGATGTCCTAACCGCGATGCCACCAGCGAAGAGAGAAGAGAAAAAATTGCCCTCCTTATAAGGAACAATATTTTTACTGTGAACAATCGGCAACTCCTCAAGCTTGACGAGAAGATCCAGCCAGAATCCCGTCTTGTCTTGAGAGTTGGCGTGTACTTTTGGGGGGGTGCAATATTTGACTCCCAATTAAATCTCATGTCAATTTACGAATTTCTTAAATAAGTCAAATTTTTTGCATAACAGTAATTTTATATTAAGTGTATTTCAGCGCTGTTCCTAGATCAGAAAAGTTGTTATCAAACATGAAGTGCACTGCGTCTTATGACCGTATTCTAGTTGTTTTTTTGTTGTTTTCTTATTTTTATTCACACATTTAATGTGTGAGTATAGTTTCTCAAAGTTCAGTGCGTAGAGAAAATAGAAACAAGAAATAAATCCAGGATGAAAATGTACTCAATCCCTTCATTTCACAAAATTAAATCCTTATCATGCGCATAGAGAAAACAAGCCACATAAACGGAAAGAAAGCACTACAGAAATACATCACAAGTCACTGCACGAAAAACTAAGCAAACCGACAACAATGGTAAATTTGACAAGGGCCTCACTTTCCTGCCTACTCTTGGCGCAGCCGAGCTAGCGACTCTTCGACGAGTGCGGCGACGCCTCGGGAACGAACAAGGACCTTTGGCAGGCAGGTTTGAGTGAGGGGGCCCTCTGTTAGGCCCCTCGTCCTGGCGTCACGGTTAAGGAAGGCGTGTCCTGCCTACTCTTGCTGCACCCGAGCTGCCGACTCTTCGACGAGTGCGGCGACGCCTCGGGAACGAACAAGGACCTTTGGCAGGCAGGTTTGAGAGAGGGGGCCCTCTGTTAGGCCCCTCGTCCTGGCGTCACGGTTAAGGAAGGCGTGTCCTGCCTACTCTCTGCGCAGCCGAGCTGCCGACACTTTGACAAGTGCGGCGACGCCTCGGGAACGAACAAGGACCTTTGGCAGGCAGGTTTGAGTGAGGGGGCCCTCTGTTAGGCCCCTCGTCCTGGCGTCACGGTTAAGGAAGGCGTGTCCTGCCTACTCTTGGCGCAGCCGAGCTGCCGACTCTTCGACGAGTGCGGCGACGCCTCGGGAACGCAAATCGAGCACTGGCAGGCAGGTTTGAGTGAGGGGGCCCTCTGTTAGGCTCCTCGTCCTGGCGTCACGGTTAAGGAAGGCGTGTCCTGCCTACTCTTGGCGCAGGCGAGCTGCCGACTCTTCGACGAGTGCGGCGACGCCTCGGGAACGAACAAGGACCTTTGGCACGCAGGTTCTGGCAATAGGGTATTTCGCGGCTCGTGACAGCTGTGTGGAAGGAGTATTCATAAATTAAGAACAGCTGAATTCCCGTGCGGTCGAATGGGCGGCTCTTTGCCGAGTATGGTCGTAAGTTGAGTCCATCGAAGGACTTTAAGGAGCTCATTATTGTGCTCTTCTTAGTGGTGACGTCATGGATGACGTCATGGACGTCCTATAACCCTACTTTCCCAAACCAATACCAAATTCGACTTTGCCTTATAACTGTTTAATTTTTATCGTTTCGGCGGTTTCGTGGCCATGTGTGCCAGGTTTTTGAATCAGCCACCACCAGTCCAGTCCTTTTTTTCTGGACGGACGGAAGAATGACAAGTTATCTATTGTGCGAGGTGGGCCTTCATCGCTGACATGGCTGCTTTTCGCCACCAGATGGTGCCACCTGACTAGGACCTCGAGCGCGGAGTATCGCCCTAGGGGGGTTGGATTCTTTTGGCGACGGTAGTACACTGTAAATCGTTACATATATATATATATATATATATATATATATATATATATATATATATATATATATATATATATATATATATATATATATATGTAACGATATATAAATATATAAAAGTATGAATAACTTTATAACAGTGCCTTACTACCTTTGTGTGATCAAAGTTGTAAAATGTGGAAGCACATTTCATTTCAGAGGTGCAGTGGCCTCCTTCTTAACGAGGACCTATATGAGTTATGGCCCCGATGAACTCGTACATTGTGCACCCATTGTAAGCAGTGCCATCAGCAATGTAAGGTTTGATGTCCAGATGTTTTGGCGTAGACACTACCCGGCTTATTTTAATGCCATCTGCTGTGTACCTGATACATAAATTCCGGAAACATAAATTATTAAGTACTTTACACTAGATACACTAAAATACACTTAATACTACTGTTATACTTTTAAAGACGCAGTCAATAATAATCTGATATTAAAAAGCATTTTATTGCATCATAGGTTTTTACAATTTCGGATTTTACAGAATATTAAGGAATCTTTACAAAACACCAAAAAAATGGTTTTTAGCTGTTTAAGTAATGCATTATCGTCAAAGACAGGTCAAAATCAACGTTCCAGTAGCTGTTCATGAAGAATTTGTGCTCTGTGAATAAAATTTGCGTGCTTGGTACATAGTTCTCACATTACACATTACAAACCTTTGGACGTGCAGCATAAGAACGGCTGGTGGCACCTCTATTAGCTGGTATTTGTCAGCAGTGACCGTCTCGTTACACGAAGCGCATTTGTAGTCCTGCACTTCGGTCTTCGCTTCAAACTGCTTCAGCCCCTTCTGCAGACTCTTCACGCCTTTCTCGCCAAGAGAAAAAATTACCTCAAACCCAGTTTGAGTCGACATCCATAATTTGTTGCATGTGCCACAGGTTGCTGTAGAGTATAAATTCATTTAATAAGATTTCAATAAGAAAATTCGTTTTTACTAGATTGGAGGTAGAGAAAAGAATTAAATATTGAATTGCTTACCATCTTGAGGCCGATCCAAGCGCTTTGCATTGTGGGGACCAGGAATTTCAACTGGTATCAAGTCACGAAGAGGATACTTGTTTTCCAGGACACACCCATTTGAATCTCTCAAAGTAACAGTTTTTCTGTCTGATATCTCAACCACAATGTAGGGACCATACTTTGGCACCTCCGTTTTTTCACCTTGTCTTGTTTCCCTTCGCTTATTTACGCGGAAAGCTTCCTGGCCAACGGTCAACACTTTTCCCCCCGTGTGCCTATTGTTGTAGCCCCTTCTTTGTAATTCCTGGGCTTTTATTATGTTTTCCGCTACTGCCTTATCTATAGACTCTCGAAATATGTCCAAAACCTTAACACTTTTTTCAAGTTTTCCAAGTCGAATTCGTTATCATCTTCCTGAGCATCATCTTGTTCTGAGATATTCCACTCTAGGCCCTCTTCATCAACTTCCTCACTACCATCTGAGTCATCGCCACTGTTGTCATTAGTCCCTCGCAACTCTGCAGGAAATCTTGGCCGACGTCCATACAGCAGAAAAAAATGGTGAGAACTTTGCACTTCCTTGAACAGTGGTCCTTAAGGAAAATAGCACTCCTGGAAGTACGGTTGTCCACTTGTCGACTTGGGTTTGAAGTATTTTCAACTATGCATTCTTTAAACAACTGTTTATCCTTTCAACTAAGCCGTTGGACTGAGTGTGATAAGGACTAGTTACCCTATGCTGTCCACCGTACAATTCCATTAGCTTTTTGTTGAGTTTATTGCAAAACTCTGATCCCTGATCTGTAATTACCGTTTCTGGACAACTGTGCCGACAAAGAACATCTTCGTAAAGGAAGCGAGCAACAGTTCCCATTGATTTGTCAGGAATGGCCTTGGCCTCGACCCACTTTGTAAAATAATCCACAGCCACGATGATGTAGCGTTTTCCATTTACCGGTGGCATTTCCGTAATGTCCACTCCTACTTGTGCCATGTGCCTTGTAGGCACACCCACTGAGTGCATTGGACCTGACACTTTCAACGAAGCGGGGTTGACCGCTTTGCAGACCATACATGTCTGGCAGAATCGCTCTGCATGCAGGTACATATTCTGCCAGTAGTATTTCTTTTGAAGGTTTGCAACGAGTCCGTCTCGTCCTCGGTGGCTTGACATAGCATTAGCTTGTAGGCTCGTTCCAGGCCCCTCGTGGAAGAATTTGATCAGCCGCTCTTGCTCTTTTTTTGTCAATAGTTACTTCTCTTTTTCCTCTAAAATCTGATTCTTTCGATACCTTGTTTTTTCGACTGATTCTTTGGTAGTAAAGCTCGTCTTCAACAGGATCATAAGAAAATGGCATGCACTGTCGTCTGAAATTTTTCTTCGCACCTTTGCCTGATTCTCCCAGGGCTGTCAGCCGATCCGGATATCGTTTTTGCTTCAAAAAGTTCAGCACTTCATTCAGGTCCAAGGCAAACTGCTGCTTTTCTTCTGCTGCAAAAGAAGAACGTTCAACGCCCAACCCATCATAAAAATGTTTATATTTTAAATGAATTTAACTTACAAGGGTTCTCTTCCTCCAAACTATTAGCCAATGAAGGTTTGTTCTGAGACGGAGCAACGTCAATTTCGTTTTCTGAGACACTGTTGTTCGGTCGTGGCGAGTTGGAGTTTAATAGTTGCGGAGTTGCGTCACCTTTAAAGTGATAAAATTCCCATAAGTTAAAAAAGTTTGATTTTCACTAACTTATGTTGCTATATGATAAAGGCACCTTCTGCTCCATTCTGGTTTGTTTCAACATCAACAGAACTGGACAATGAAACCTCTGACGATTCTGAAAAAAAATATTGTCTATATTTACGTTACCAACACGCAATAATACTGGAAAAAAACCGTGAGGTACCACTTTTACAATCAGGAGGCCCGTCATTCACAATCAAGGGTGATGCACATTTTTGCAGAGGTGCAAGAATTGGATAGCCTATGTACCATTGCGAATCTCTAGCAATATTTGATTGCGTTACTGTAACAACATGTGATCCAATGAGAACTAGGCCCTTGGCGACGGCTTCCTCTGGATGACAAATTTTAACTTCAGCTTTAATAACATTTTTCAGCAAGAACCGAAGGTAGGGGATCCTTGCCGACCCTCCAACAAGCAACACTGCATCAATGTTTTCAATGGGAACCTAAAAGCAGCAAAGACAACAGATTTAACATATAATTAGTTATTAAACCCTAAGCCCTAAATATTTTCACAAAAACTGCTCCAAAAAACTATTTTTATCTATTTTTGAGAGTGCACTGTTATTGGACAATGACGCTCTGCTTGGGCTGCGCCTAGGCAAGCACCCACAACTTAAAGTGTGCTTTGACAAACACGCCGAAGTATCTAAGTAGCTGTCTTATTCTTACATTTTATTTTCTGACCGTAGAAATTACTTCCGCAACAATGATTTCAAACAAATCTTGACATGTAGTCTCAAATTCAGAGCGAGTAATCTTTTCTTTAACTTCACAATGTAAATAGGAAGAAATGTTGCAACAGTGGCCTCTGGATTTTTCGACAATTTTTGCTTAGCTTTCTCCAATATTTGTCTTAGAATGACATTGCCGAGGATATTCGTGACATGATGCTGTTATGCACTGAAAATTCGCTCCAAAAAGAGGACACCAATGTAAATGTTTGTCAAAAACAAATAAATTTCCTGCTAGTGCCGAAATCTTTGTTCACCTCCATAATGTATGTCATCATTCTCTCGTTGAACATTTCTCCACCAGGCAATTTTTTGGAGGATATTTCAACAATGCCAACTTTGTTATTTTGAATAGTTGCCACACCCACACTGCTTCCTCCGGCACCAGCGTTTAAAAGCACCACAGTTTCATTGACTGCGGCACATGCTGCATACAGCGCCAAGGAAGCCACAACCTCGTCAACAAGGACCACTTCTTGTAGAGATGTGTGTGAGACTAAAAAAAGGGGGGGGGAAATCACGCACTCTAAAAAAAGTTACGGAATTTTGTATCATTTTTGAGGCAGGATTTTGTATCATCTGCGTTGGTTACAAAATGGTACAGAATTTTGTAACATACGTGCGGGTTACAGAAAAATGTATCATTTGCAGCTCGTTACAGAAATTTGTAACACGATGGTTACAAAATTATGTTTGTATCATTTCTGTTACATAAAACTGTATCTGGTGACTAAATTTTGTATCAGAGATCAAACAAAAATGTTTTAACGACAAAAATTGAACAGCAGTGCCTGTAGACAAGTTTATTAGTCAGTTTTCGTCTACTTAGACTTTCCCCGACTCTAAATCAAAGGTTCAGTCTCGTGTATGCTTCTTAGGCACGGCCTCCGTCCCTTACCGCGCGCGCCTCACGTCACTGGCCTCCTGCGCCGCTCACTCCAGATTGTCCGCATAGCGCAGTTGGTAGCGTGGCGGGTCGATGAGACAGAATCTGAGGTTCGATTCCCGCCTACACAGGGTTTCTGAGAGAGTTGATTCCCATAAGAAGCGAAAAGGACTTAGCATCAGAACCTAGGGGACTCGGATTGACCTAAAATTTTATTTTGAAGCTTGGTGTGGCAAGAATAACAACTGTAACAGCTGTTACAAAATTCTGTAACTAAGTTACAAAGAAAAAAATTGTATCCATCATGATGCAAATTTTTGTAACACACATTATTGAAAATGCTGCGTAACCATGTTACAAAATTCTGAACTGATTTTTTTTAGAGTGCGGCAGTCAGAATTATGCAATAACACTTTAGAATCATGTAACAAAAAATACATCAAAGAACCAACAAAATACAATGTTTTTGTATTATTTTTTGAAAATATCATTAATATAGCACGGCTAACCATTAAAGACTTTAAAACGAAAAGGAGGGCATACCTGCACTTAAAAGTGATTGGCGTCCATTTTGATTGAAATACGATGGAACACTAATTGCTGCTCTAATAGATGTACCAAATCCTTCTAGAGTTGTATTAATCAAATTGGAAAGAATGTTGCCAGCAATCTGCAACAAAAACAAAACGGCCGAATGCGTGAATTTATGATAGTAACGCCAACACCTTGGTTAATGCTCTATATTTGAATACTGTAAGAAAATGCCCAAAACTAACTTGCTCTGCACTCTTTACTTCCGCCAAAGAGTTCGTTGAATGATTATTTAAAGATAATTTAACACACGAAATTAAACCAATAACAAAACATGTGAAAAAAGACATAATTTCAAAAAAAGAACAAGCACATGGTAAAATTACAATAACTTTGGAGCCAGATACCCGACAGTACAAGGCTTTTCAAAAAATATATGATTCACATATAAAGTGGTACAAGCACAACACGAACAATTTGCCAAACAGAATTACTAACAGTGATACGTTCTATCCGGGAAGGAAGCAGATTGTTGAACAGCAGTTTCACCAAAAAACCCACTTATGTGATGAGGTCCCATCGGGAATAATGACACAAGACGGTGTAGAAGGCCTGGAGACATCGTTCTCCAGCACGTCAACAGTGCCATCGACATAATACGCCACAGAACACGAGGTGGTACCGAAATCAATTCCAACTATTTCCTCCGTCATTATGGATCTGGGGAGAAGAAGTCATACCAATCTGCAAGAAATGGAAAAACTGGTGTAACGTGCTACATGCCACATGCCAAAGCACAAATTTGTGGTAAGAGAAAAGGTCAGATTCTGTGAAACGCAAACGTCATGATAAAAGACAAAACCCGCAAGGTAAGCACAAAACTGGGCCTCCGGCTCCTGCCTCTCCCCCCCCCCCCCCCCCCCCCCGGGCTGAGCGACGTCGCGCTTCGGCTTGGCTTGGCGAAGGTTTTGACATTGCTTGCTCCCTTCTTGTCTTAGTCGGGGGCCGGGACGGACGTTAAAATCATGTTAAAAGGATATGAAAAAAACGATCGGTTGCTGCAACTTGAAACTTTGTTGTTTTAAGCAAGTCGAATTGTTAATTTTCGGGTTACCAAGTTTCCGGTTATCATTACCAAGTGACTCGGTTACACTGTGTGAGTTAGGGTTACCATGTGGACTTGGTAGTCCCAAACAAGTCGGTGGTTCTGGGAACTCGGCAGACTCAGCTTTCACAACCAAGTTTTTCGGTAAGGATAACTGTTCCATAATTTAAAATAATAATGAAAATATTGCTTGTACGGCCCGCTTCTTCCCGTCACGTTACTCCCGACCGTTCTGAGTGCCCTGCCCCCTTTCTGCCCATACCTCATTTGCTGGCCTTTCTCAGCCAGCATCTACCCGGGATCGGACCCGAATCCTCAGCTTTCAGAGCAGTCGCCGTACCACCCGGCCATCCCTGCGCGTGCTAAGCCGGTCACCAGGGTCGAAACACGTGGAACTCTCCAGCCACCGGCGGAGGGGAGGGGGTAGCCGACGAGGTGCAGCCGCGGGGCCCCCTCGGGGTGAGGTGGCAAGGGGAGGGGGGTTGCTGCGGCGGTAATGTGGCGGCAGGGGTAGCGGGGGCGGCAGCATACCAAGCGGCATCGCTAGAGCAGCCTCAACCCCGCAATGCCGAGTAGAGATGAAAATTCCCAGGAAGGTTTCCGGAAACATTGCAAAAAAACAGTGGTTTTTTTTCCTGTCGGAAAAATTAGAAATATTCACCCTGAAAAGTAGCCAAAAAGCCCGACTTTTCGCCTGTAAGTAGGCCAAAAGCATATCTTCATTTCTGTGTGAGGACGATTCTTAATGCACTTATACTATTTATACCTTTTTCTGTTTCCTTTGTGTGCGTTTTTTTGTGGGTGAACTTGTGAATAAAGAGTTGCCAGTGGAAGTAAAAGTCCAACGAAACACAAACGTAGTGGGTTTTATGCTCATATTCCACTGTAGAGCCTTAAAACCAATTTTTCCGGTATTTTTCATTTTTTTTCTGTTTTCCGGTTTCTCTCGGACACTTTGAAAGTTTCCAAATAATAAGCATCTCCAATGCAGAGAGAGGTAATATACATAAATACACCCCCAAGTACGCGCGCGCGCACACACACACACACACACACACACACACACACATAACCAGGAGCGACCAGCGACCCCCCTGTCAGGTTTAGTCTGGAGCCGCGCCTGCGCCGCAGCCTCAGACACCGAGTCACCAACGTGCGCCAATGGCGATTTACCAGATTCACACACTTCTCGCTCTTCCGGCACGCGGCCGCCACTCCCTGCCGCACTGCGGCCTCGGATATGAGGTCGACACGGCGTGCCGATAACAAATTACGAGATTAACACCCTCCTTGGCCTCCCGGAACGCGGGCGCCATTCCCTGCTGCGCCGCGGCCTCGGACACGGAGTCACCACCGTGCGCCGATAGCGTCAGACGAGCCTCACACACTTCTCGGCCTCCCGGAACGCGGCCGCCTCCTTCTGCCGCGCCCCGGCCTCGGACACACAAGACCTTTGTCGATACCCTTGCGGTCCAGTTTATGCTCCAAAGGTCATTCCCTTGGCCCCGGGGCATGTCCTTTCCTCTACGATGATTCTGGGTTAGATCCTAGCAGAGTACCCTGACCTTCCCCCCCCCCCCCCAAGAGTCAGCGAGTCCAATCTGATCACCGTAACTCAGTTGGTCAAGATGCTGATTACAATGGGGTTGATATAAGGAATGTCTCTATTCGGGCTCAGCATATCCCCACAACTGAACATTCAGAGTCTGACGTTTCTGACTTTGACGAATAGGCGATTTTCTATATTTTATCTATTCTCAAATGATCCTCTCTATTGATTCTTTTATGGAGGCGACATGGCGAGGGGTCTCGATGCTACATCAAATGTAGGCGCGTCTGGCCGTTTGCTTGTGAGATCGTGCAAGACGTTAAAAGGACAGGTCCCCAATAACGGACGCAAAAAGGTGTTGACTTCAGTGGCGAGATCTCGCCATCTTTGGTCCAGAATTAAATTAATCAAAAGTCGTGGACGTAGGGAGTAACTCGGGACAGTCATCCTACTGTGCTCCGTGCGCTCCTATACTCGTAGGTGCTATCCCAGCGGTTCCCAACCCCGGGGTCGCGACCCCATTTTGGGTCGCGGAAATATTTTGTGGGGTCGCGGCATGCTACCTGGGGTCGCGTGGGGTCGCCAGCTGGCTCCGGAGGGTCGGTCTGCGGGGAAACCGCCGGGCGAAAATACGGAAAAACCAGCGGGTGTTTGGCGCCACCAAGCCAAGACAGAGGCATAGAATACAGGTTCATGTAAAAGCCCGCGGAGGGGAGGGGGATGAACTCGTTCCCTTAGTCTTCCGATACTTGGAACCTGGATTGCTCCTTTGTCCACCATGTCGTCATTCCTTTCCTTCCGTGGCTCCTCAAATGCTTTATGTTCATGTGGCCCACGTGGAAGCAAATCGTCAAAGCCGTAGCAACGTAGTGGGCGCCAGTGTTTTTGATATGCACCGCGCGGGGGGCACAAAAGATTACCAAGTTTGTGTGTCAAAATTGAAACTGCAAGGCAGCTATCATTCGAAAAATAAATTTTATGTTACATCACGGCCCCTTCTTTTAAATGCACTTAAACCTCCAAAATTGGACCAAAATTCAAAATGTGACCATTGATTTTCGAAAAATCTCCCCCCCCCCCCGCAAAAAAATGGGGTCGCGTGGGGTCGCGCAATTTTGTTCCTGGGGTCGCGAAAAATTTTGAAAGCCATTTCGGGGTCGCGGGCTGAAAAAGGTTGGGAACCGCTGTGCTATCCAATCCGGCTTCTGGCATCACCTGTCGTTGCGATGTTGTGTGACGCAAAGAGATGCCTTGTTGTGAGGTTTTACCTTCTGCTGTTCCATATTTTTCACTTTCCAGAAAATGCCTTTTGAAAATACAAGAGGGTAAGAAAGTCGCCATCATAGTCCGAATTAAAATCCCACAACAGCTTCTAGGCCCGATTACTTACGAGATCTGGTCCGGCTGCGGTCGGGTGCAGAGCAGCGTGACAGGCCGGGTGCGGCTCCGGCCAATACTCCTCGCCTGACGCAACGTGTGTGGGTGTGCGCGTGCCCCGCACGCCCCGTGACCAGGCTGTGCCCCACTGCCCCGTGCACACCGTGCCCCCGTGTGCTGCAAGAACGGAGTGAGTGCTGCTGCTGAAGAAGAAGGCCGCCGCGCCGGGCCGCCGGCCGGCAAGTGCTGTGGTTGTTGTTGTTGTGGTCGGCGACGCCGCCGCCATGGCCACGGCGAGGAAGGCGACGGTGACGATGACGCTGCTGGGAGGAAAGGCTGTGAGTGGACTGGAGGTTTGGGAATTCTTGAAAGTTGTGTTTAGTGTGAAGCTGGAGGAGTTGAGAATGGTGCAGATAGAGACGAGTGGCAAGAAAGTGCACATCACGTTTGCGGACGAGCGGCGTGCCGAGGAGGTCGGCAGCACGGGGCGCTGCCGCCTGGCCTACAGCGATGGAGCGGAATGTGACGTCGTGTTGGAAGGGCCCGGACCAGGAACGAAAGTGCTGCGAGTAAGAAACCTGCCAATGGAAGTGAGTACCCAAGAAGTGTGCCTGTTTTTCTCTCAGTACGGCAAGGTGGTTGAGGTTAGGGATGAGCGATACCCGAGAGGATCATGTTTTGAAGGCCTGCTGTCCGGGACCCGGATTGTGAAGATGGTCATGCAGCGCGACGTGCCAAGCTACGTGCGGATCGGGGGCCATGAGGCCATGGTGTTCTACCACGGCCAAAAGCCAACGTGTCACATCTGTGGCGAGGTTGATCATATGCGTGCTAATTGTCCCAGCAGGAAGAAGCCGCTGTCGTGGGCGGACAGAGCGCGGGGCCGCAAGAGCGCGGAAGAGGATGACGTCACGACAGGCGACGGCCAGTCCCCGCCCCCCAATAATTCTCAGATCAGCCCATATTGAATTACAATATGTATTCAGTGTGATCTAAAATATCTCGGAGAAATTCATTCTATTATTACTTTATTGAAAAGATTAAGGATTGCTCAGATAAAAGCGGATTCTGTTTACGCTTCGACTCGGCTCAGCCCACCTCACATTTCTCGTATGTTGAATTCAATGAACTTCGGCATTAAACGGGCATTTCAGATTGACAGATCACACCTTTTCACTTTATATTTTTACAACGTGCGCGAGAGAAAGTCAGCTACAACCGTACGATCTGTCATACCTTGGGGGAATAGGGTTGTTGGACGGAATACTCCCGTTTCTCAACCAATTTATCGCTTCAGCTGTCTTTCTCCCCCAAAAGGGATTACAAATTAAACGAAAAATGAGTGACTTGTCGATTGTATACACCCGTCCAATACCGTTTGACAGTTTATTTGCAAGAGCATGTAAGCATATAACTTGGACCGGCGTCTTCACCTGAATATAATACGCCGGTATCGCGTCACCTGAATATAATACGCCGGTATCGCTGCTGCTATGTCCAAAGTAAGAGTCTCTCAGCCAAATACTGGTATCTAAGGTTTTCATATCCAATAGTTTGAGCGCTAAGTTTTCCATAAAAGCACCCCCCTCCACTACCCCCGACGGGATCGCTCTCGGACGAGCCAGCTCAGTTGTCAACTGGACTTGGTCGCATTTACTTGCCTTGGCTCCCGATGACCCTGACAAGAGAGACTACAACATTTGGCGACGAGGCAGAAACGAACGCGGCGAGCCAACCAAGAAGAGCACCTGCAAGAACCAGCAGCAAGACAGCTACGAACCAGGACAACGCTGGTTGGGTAGTGCGTCGACGAAGCCAACTGCGGCGCATGGCTGACAGCGACTCGGGAGACGAGCTGATCTTGGACGACGCCGACGTCACCGGAGACCGTCCGTCATGGTGGGAGTTGGTAGAGGACCTCGATCCCTGGACCTCGGTGGCCGAGGACGCAGCGGATCAAGTGGCCCGGATCGCCCCGCTGCCCCCCGTCCAGGCGGTACCCCCAACGCCGCGGAGTGCAGCGCCAACGTTACCGCCGACGCCGACGCCCGACCTCAACGACATGGACCGGGAGTACCCGCCCCCAGTGGCAGGGTCTCCAGCGCGGCTACCGCCACGGCCTCCTTCACCGGGAGCGTGGTCACCGCCACGGTCAACGCCTCGGCCAGGGTCGCAATCGACAGCAACATCACCGATTGCTTGGCCAGCCCCGTCCCCAGGGACGCCGTCAGGCCAGCGCGTCATGGTCGACGCCGCCACCAGCCCGCTGGTCGTGGTCGCGGCGGGGGCAACAACGGCGCGGGCGCAACCCTCAACAGAAGAAATGGACCTAACGACCTCCCCGTCGAGCCCCCAGGCCGCCATGGTCAAGGGGCCCGCAGCGCCACCGCTGCAACGCCCCCAGTCAATCATCGTGCAGGTGCCTCAGACAACATCGACAACAGGGCCCGGGCCGCGTCGGTCGGTGTCCGTTGTCCCTGCTGCAGGGGAACAGGAGTCCAGCCGTGGCCCGCACCGCGACGACAGCGAGCACCGCCACCGCAAGAATCGAACCCCCGAAGAAAAGAAGATCCGAAACCAGCTGCGGAATGCGAGGAGGCGGCACAAGACCCCCTCATCCCAGCCTGGTTCTTCCAGCCATGAACCGGGCGGATCGAGGGGGGGGGGGAGGCCGGTTGGCGTGCCGAAAGACGACCAGCAGAAACCCCGGTCGGGACAACACGAGCGGGACCCCGCGGAGGGTCCGCTCGCAGCGGGGCAGCGGACAGAGGGAAGGCGGCAAAATTCGACGGACCAGGACGCCAGGATCGACGCTCAACCCTGACGGGACCCCACGGAGGGTCCGCCAGGACACAGCCGCTGGGACTGGCCACCGCAGAACCACCGAAGAGGCCTGAAAGGAAGAAGACAGTACCGGCGAAACTAAGGACAGACCATGCGATGTTTCTGGAACAACCGATGGACTTGAGTTGCCACTAGGAATGTTAAATTGACTATTCTGAAAGTAAATCAGAAGGATAAATCTTTATGTTTTGTAAAAGTGTTATGTAATACTAAATAAAAAGAGCTGTGGTACGAAAGGGTCCTGTCGTGGGGGGAGGAGTGCTATGTCCAAAGTAAGAGTCTCTCAGCCAAATACTGGTATCTAAGGTTTTCATATCCAATAGTTTGAGCGCTAAGTTTTCCATAAAAGCACCCCCCTCCACTACCCCCGACGGGATCGCTCTCGGACGAGCCAGCTCAGTTGTCATCTGGACTTGGTCGCATTTACTTGCCTTGGCTCCCGATTACCCTGACAAGAGAGACTACAACAGCTGCAATCTTAAATCTTTTGGAAAAGTAAATTCCATCATGGGAATGTCCGAGAAATTTTATGTCGGTTTGCTCACTGTAAATCAAATGGTGATACATCTCACCTTCTGAGGGGTGAGACAGAACTGTCTCACCGAAAAAGGGTGATACTAAAGTGTATCACCGTAAAAAGGTCGTACACGAATGTATCACCGAAAAAAGGTCGTACTCAAATGTATCACCGAAAAAGAGTGATACTTCCTCAGGAAAACAAGGGCCCATCTCACTGATGTCTGACCATTTTTCGGTGATACATTTGTGTACGACCTTTTTTTCGGTGATACATTCGTGTATGACTTTTTTTCGGTGAGACTTTTTGTATCACCGGAAATGGGTGAGACGTCTCACCCTTTGAATTGCAGTGCTGATATCGTAATTTGATCTGTTGTGGCTTGATTTTTTTCCGCATCATAAAGTGGCGAAACGGCGTTTCCCGGTGTTGTTATGAAAACTAGTTAGGTTAGCCTCTCTGCGTATTTGATTTCAAACAAGCCGTCACATGACTTAAAAGAGCCAATCAGGAACAACCTTGGCCTTCGTAATGTCAATATAACGATTGCCTCTTCGAATCGACTAAAACTAAGAAAACGTCATCAACCCGCCGAAGGAGATGACGTTTAAGGCCTGTGACGTAATAGTCAGCGACCAAGAGAGGTGGACGAAATCTCTGCGTCGAAAATCCGACGAAACTTTTGTCAAAATGACCAACATTTAGTGGCCTGAAACGTGAAAACGCGGACGAAACAGGCCACGTCGATTCGACTAAAATTTAGTGACCCCCTGAAATGACGAAATATTTTCGTCGAATCCACTAAGGCTTGGTCGATTCGAACCGACTTTTGGGACAGTGACCGCCGCCCTCGCCGCCGACGTGCCCGTGCCCAGGGCCATGCGCGGCGTGCCCGACGACGAGCAGCAGCGGGTGTGGCGCTGCGTCCACCACAAGTGCTTCCCCGTGGACGTCCGGTCCGTGTGGTACGAGGCCGTCCAGGACGTGCTGCCCAATGCGCTGCGCCTCAACGCCGCCAACCAGAGCGCCACCCCGGACTGCCCCAAGGGTGCCGAACCCGAGGACGCACAGTGGTCCCAAAAGATGAAAACGCGGCCAAGACCCCTTTTTTAGAATGAGATATTTGTAAATTTTATCCCATGTCCGACGCTAAGCCACAGACTGACGGACACAATCTGAGGCACTTCCCTGCCCTCAATTTCCAGCGCAGCGAGCACCGACTTTGACACTTCTTTTCCTACAATTAGGACTGCGAAATAATCTATTTTTTAAGGCCAAGTCGTCTCTCTCTTGATTGTGATCCCCCAATCCATTATTGTCGCCTTACTTACCACAAACAAACAAAAAGAGTTCGGAGATATTTACAAGCCTTCCCTCGTAGGCGATTTGAGATATGAAACGAAGTCGTGCGAGTTGGGCATTCTTACTGGGCTTAAAATTTTCGCCACGCCACGTACTACAAACGCGCACTAGCGGTAGAATGCGAAACAATGCGGTTCAGACGTAAAACGTGAACATACACGTACACACAGAATCCCCATCGTCTGCTCGGTCGGAGGGCTAGTGTCAACATAACCTCATAACCTATCATTCTGACAGCTGTCAAAACAGGTGTCTCAGCAAGTCTGTTATGATTTACGATATTCTGTTGATTGTCAACGCATCAGGAGAAAGTGAGTAGGGCCGGGGGTAAACGGTATTTTAGTGCTCATATTATGTTTATATTCCAAAGTTAAATATATGTAAAAGAACCAATTGTAATTTTCGCTAATTTGCCCTCTTTAGATTTTCAAAATGAATTTACTTCGCGTTTCTCGAAGAACCCTGATTGACGTGATTAAACAGAATTCAGGACCAGGGCGCTCGAGAGCAGACCAGAGAAAAGCTGTGCTAGATTACTGTCAAATTGAAGCGACAAAAAGAGTTAAGAGGGATTTGTCACAAGATGAGACTAAAATCATATCCACTAGTGTCAAAACCTTTGGGACACAGTACTTCAATTACGTTAATAGATGCAAGAACCCTTCTCTTTTCTTCACAAAGTATGCAGAGTGGATTAACAAAGAAGTCGAATTCACTGGACCACAAGTAAATAAACAGAAAAAATTAGGGGGGAGGCCTCAAGTCGCATTGACAGAAGGGGCTCCTAGATCTAAAAGAAGAAAGATTGCCATAATTAAAAACAAGCACTCCCTTGAAGAAATATTATTAACTGCAGAGGGGGCATTAAGAGAAAGTGGCAATGAGGCTGGGGCAAAACTGATAAATTTTATCTACAGTAATCCAACACAGTGCACAGAAATTTGGGAAATAATTAAACCTGCAGCTCAATCAACTGAATGCACTTTACTGACACCTGAAGAGTCTGTTTCTGATATGATTGATGGGGATTTCAGTAAAAGTCAATACTCTCTTATAAGATCTGAATCTAAACAACACAATGCAGACATATTTTCTCCATATAAAGAAGTGTTGGAGGGGAAAAAATCATCTTTACCCCCTGTAGAATCCATCACTGTTACAGAAACTTCAGCAGAAATAAATTTACAAACCCTTGTGGACATTAGGGGCCGTCGACTATTGCGACTTTTCGATTTCGACATTGAAATAGCACTCAAAAGTTGCGTTTTTTAATGCTGATTTCAGATCTGTCCTCGTTTTTGAGATCAGACAAAGCCTTCATGACCCTACCGGCCGTTTTATGCAAAAAAAGCGGCGTTTTTCATGTTTTTACAGTGTTTAGGTCCCCGGGCAGCCTCCACGTCGTCGGCCAAGGTAGGTGACCGTTGAGTTGTCTTCAGTAGCATAAAAGACAACACTCTGAGCCACGAGGGGTCGTGGATCAGCCCTGTAATCTGCCAAATACCTGAAAAACTGAATTTTTTGGTCTAAAATCACTGAATTTTTACCATTTTTTCGCCGTTAATCGACTATTACGAGAGCCCACGGGCCCGCGGGCATGACTTACCTAGGCCAAACCCAGGCCAAAAGGTGTTACTATGTATAAGAAAGGTCACCCAGCCCCTGCCCTGGTCCGGGGAGGCGCTGGGGGAGCGAGAGAGACGGTGCCGAAAATATTCAAACTGACCGAAATCAGCTGATCGGGCCGCCCCGGAGGGACTGTGGAGTAAGGTTATATGGAAGATAGGTCACAGCAACCGAGGTGCATGCTGGGAGACCGGACCGCGGGTCCACCTGGGTCCGGCCTTTCAGGACTGTTCGGGACCCCCCGATCCGTCGCCGTGCTCGCCGGCCGGGCCGGGTAGGCGGACTTCTGCCACGGAGCAGAATGGTATGGAGGAACGGCTATGCACGAAAACCGAACAACCTTTCGCGGCGGCAGTTGGTACTTGCTCCGCCCGCCACCACGCGGCGCTCGCGTCGTTATGGCTTTGCTCCAGCCGCTGTGTGCGTTTTCCACACCATGACTATGTTTCATTTGAGTATAAGAGAAATATTTCGTTCACTAGGATAATTTTCTAATAATTGAAAGAGCATTGTGATTAAAACATTAAAATATACTATGATAAGAAAGCTCGCTTAGTATACCCCTCTAATTTCAACGGTTTAGGAGGTTAGGTTAGGTCCTAAAGCGTTCGCGCATCGCGACGCCTGTTACGTCAAGACACGGTGAGGCGTAAACCTACCTTGTATTTAGCTGGATAATTTTCTAATAATTGAAAGAGCATAACCTAAGCGAGCTTACTTATCATAGTATATTTGAATGTTTTAATCACAATGCTCTTTCAATTATTTGAAATTATCCTACTGAACGAAATGTTTTTCTTATTCTCAAATGAAACATGTTAATTGTGTGGAAAATACACTAAAACAGGCTACACATAATATGATACAATAATACTCAATTTGGAAACAGATAAACGGGTGATCCCCTTGGTAAATATTTGCAAATATTCCACAGATCATGTTCAAATCATACAGAACATATTATACATGAATATTTGAACTATGATGTTTTGAGCACAAGTGCAGAACATAAGTTATCATTTAAAAATAATATTTGAATTTATTAATTATTGAGTATTGTTAATCAAAACGACAATCACCAACAAACCTACTAGTTAAACCGCAAAAATTACATATAGGTTGCTAAAATTTTATGCAAAAATGTAAAATTTAAGGCTTGCTTAAGATATAGCCAGATTTAGCCAGAGGTACCGGTGGGAGATGGTTTTCCAGTACTTCCTCCTAAACCGTTGAAGTTAGAGGACTAAGCGAGCTTACTTATCATAGCATATTTTAATGTTTTAATCACAATGCTCTTTCAATTATTAGAAAATTATCCTAGTGAACGAAATATTTCTCTTATACTCAAATGAAACATAGTCATGGTGTGGAAAACGCACACAGCGGCTGGAGCAGAGCCATAACGACGCGAGCGCCGCGTGGTGGCGGGCGGAGCAACTACCAACTGCCGCCGCGAAAGGTTGTTCGGTTTTCGTGCAAAGCCGTTTCTTCATACCAGTCTGCTCCGTGGCAGAAGTCCGCCTACCCGGCCCGGCCGGCGAGCACGGCGACGGATCGGGGGGTCCCGAATAGTCCTGAAAGGCCGGACCCAGGTGGACCCGCGGTCCGGTCTCCCAGCATGCACCTCGGTTGCTGTGACCTATCTTCCATATAACCTTACTCCACAGTCCCTCCGGGGCGGCCCGATCAGCTGATTTCGGTCAGTTTGAATATTTTCGGCACCGTCTCTCTCGCTCCCCCAGCGCCTCCCCGGACCAGGGCAGGGGCTGGGTGACCTTTCTTATACCCAGTAACATCTTTTGGCCTGGGTTTGTCATGCCCGCGGGCCCGTAGGCTCTCGTAATAGTCGATTAACGGCGAAAAAATAGTAAAAATTCAGTGATTTTAGACCAAAAAATTCAGTTTTTCAGGTATTTGGCAGATTACAGGGCTGATCCACGACCCCTCGTGGCTCAGAGTGTTGTCTTTTATGCTACTGAAGACAACTCAACGGTCACCTACCTTGGCCGACGACGTGGAGGCTGCCCGGGGACCTAAACACTGTAAAAACATGAAAAACGCCGCTTATTTGCATAAAACGGCCGGTAGGGCCATGAAGGCTTTGTCTGATCACAAAAACGAGGACAGATCTGAAATCAGCATTAAAAACGCAACTTTTGAGTGCTATTTCGTTGTCGAACTCGAAAACTCGCAACTGTCGACGGCCCCTAACGAGGGTGCAAATGCCCAATCCCCTGCGATCAACCTGTCAGCCGCCAGCGTCCTGACAAACCGGGTCGCACTCAGAGCCCACCCGGAGATCGGTTGGATCGCCGCCTGGGAGGCAGGCAGCCACTCAGCCTCGCGTTGCGAGCAGAAAGCGACATCGGAGGCTCCCTGCCGACAACGCCGCGCAGTTCAAACGCCGGCCGGCCACCGGAACGGGCCATGGCCATGCCGCGCGTCTTGAACGCGTCACCGGCCCGTCATGGACGCGTCACGGACGCGTCACGTACCCGTGAAGGGAAATTTTTCTGGACCCCTGGCCGCAGAGGCAGGTGGCCACTTCCAGACAGGACAGCAGAAATGAGTCAGAGTGTTTACCTGCGAAGCTGCAAATGAATCCGCGAATCATTCCACAATCTGACTCTTGGGGTGTTCCCAAACATCTTCAGCAGTACCGAAACGTGCATGTCTGAACGGTACTTGAACAATTTTCTCACGGTTTTCATTGTTGTCGTTTCTGTGGTTTTCATGAGTCTCATGAATGGCCCGGTGGCCACTGTTGTGGTGAAAATTTGACGCCTTTTGAGTGGGACCGTGTCTTTTTGGAGACGATGTTTGATTGTGTCGGTTATTTTGGATAAATTCTCGGAAAGCGATCAAAATTCTGTGCGTTTGGTTGCGTGTTTCGCGACTCCGGGCCTCGCGAGCACGTCGGCTGCTTGCAAAACACAAACAAACATCGTTCTTGTCGTGTTTTGGTTTCAAACGCAGTTTCAATCCATTTTGTTTTGCAGATGCCGGATCTCACAGAGATGCAGGTGGGACAGGCCGTTGTGCTCGTGGACGAGGGTGTGTCGCTGCGTGAGGTGGGACGGCGGTTCGGCGTCCACCACAAGGTGGTCAGCCGCGCGGTGCAGCGACACCGGGAGGACGGCCGTCGCGCCGTCCTGGACAAGGTCGCCCTCGGTGCACCACCGCTCAGGAGGACAGGCGGATGGTGCGGACCGCTCTTCGCAACCGCTACACTTCGGCGAGGGATATCGCAGAGCAGCACGCCGAGACCACGCACCAGGTCATCTCTTCGACGACGGTGAAGCGGCGGCTCCGAGAAGGCGAACTGCACGGCCGAAGAAGGCTCCACGCCTGACGCCGGATCAGCGACGACAACGCCGCCGGTACGTGGAGACTTACGGGGACTTGCAGGCCGTGCAGTGGCACAACACCATGTTCTCCGACGAGTGGCGCGTTGTCCTGCACGAGACGGACGGCCGCGCCAAGGTCTGGCGGAGGGTCGGCGAGCGGGACCAGGTCTTCCAGGAGAGGGTGGCGTACATCGCACTATGATCTAGAATCCCGAAAACGCGGAAAAAATTCAGAAAAACGAAAGTGGTCTGATTTGGCTCCCGCGTGGCTTAAACTATCCTCTAATGCCCATCTGACAAGAATTAAGTCAAGAAACACCTCGGTTGGCCACCTCTGACTATTAGGAGGCCGCCAAAGTCGATGAATTTGTCAAGCTTGACTAGACGTTTATGACGATCTTCGTTGGAGGTTTAGTCCGTCCTCGATTTCTCCGGAAAGGCGAGTCCGAACCCTCAAACCCTATATGTAATTTTAAAGGTCTTTTTTCAGGCTTTCTTTGGCACTATTGGAAGTTTTTTTTGTGCCACTCTAGGATTAATGGCAAAGCCGGAAAACTTGTTCACACAATTTGGCAAAATTAGTAAAATTCGAATTTTTGCGAGAGCCGGAATCAAAATGGCCGGGTTTGGCCGGGTTCTGGTGGGCGGTTTCTTGTAGTCCAGGTACCCTAGTTTGATAATCCATCGGCAAATGCTGCGACCACCTGCGACCCCGGGATTTTATAGCCCTCAAACATGGGTGGTTTTTAAGCTTTTTAAAGACAAAATTCTGTCTGTGCCTGCTTTTCCTCACACACGGTCACATAGGCATATGGAAAGAACGGGCTTGAAAAGTGCTACCAAGGACTTATATTTACTCTTGGCCCATACCGGAAGTGGACCTAAAATCACCGGAAGTTGTCTCAAAATTACCGGAAGTGGGCTCAAAATCGCCGGAAATAGACAGAAAAACACCGAGATTGAGAAACGTGATACCGAGTATGAAGTCAGGGACATCAGAAGTGAGTCTGCACGGTGCAAACGAAGACTGGTTGCAACGTTTTACATTCTGTTTGCATTGTGCAGAGCAGAGATCCCCCAAGTGATGTATGGTATCAAGGGAAAAGCGGCTCATGCTATTCTCACCCTCACAAGAAGCAGTTTAGAAGAAATGGAAAAGAAGAAGTCAGTTTAGTTCCAAAAATAAATTGAGGCATATGCCTGTTATAATATTGATTATTTTGCTTTCTGCGTTTTGTTACGTTTTAAAAATTTTGTTTCGTACAATTTGTTTTTGTACATTTTCTGTAAAAATTGTTTTTGTACATTTGATTTGTTTTGAACATTTTGTTCTGTACGATTTGTTTTTGTGCATTTTTTGTACATTTTGTTTTGTTCATTTTGTTTCGTTTTATACATTGAATCAAATTTAACTGGTTTCAGTAAACCGTGTAAGATGCAAATCTTTCATTAAAAAAAAACTGAATGGCAGGGTAAATCCGCTTCACCTGTGTGTTTTTTCTTTCACACCCGTCTTTCTCTTTAACCAGTAAAGGTCCCAGACCTTGAACCTAGTGCTAGAAGCTCTGTACCCGACCTCAATTATCTCATACAGCAATATTTTAGCAATCTTTAGTCTTTTTAAGCTTTTCTTGCAGTTTTCTTCAGAAGTACGTAACCATAGCTCAAAACTTATGTCAGATTCGGATTCCCCGACCCAAAATTACTACTAGGGGGAGATTTCAAGGCCGTGGGAATTTTTTCCGCGTTTCCGAGATTCTAGATCATAGTGCATCGGGGGGTCCGTCATGTTCTGGGGCGGGATCATGTACGGCAGGAAGACGGAGCTCGTCGTGATGCCGCCCCCAGCGATGGACGCCTGGCGGTACGTCCAGGAATGCCTGGAGCCGCATGTCGTCTCCGTCCGCCAGGAGGTCGGCGCTGCCTTCCGTTTCCAGCAGGACAACGCGCGCCCTCACGTCGTGCTTTTTGTGCCATTTTCTGACATTTTTGGTGGTTTTAGGGAGAAAACAAGATTTGGGCTGTCAGTCGTTAGAGGCTGGACACCCTCTGGAGGGTGCTACGGACATGGAAACACTTTTGTCATGTCCGGGGGACCTCCTGCTACCGCGCTCACCCCCTGGAAAAAAATCAAATAAATCACCCCTTCTTAGGGGTGGTTTTTTCTGTGGCTCCGAAACGGTGCGTTGTACGGGGGTGGTTCTGGTCTCAATCGAAAGAGGAGGTCAAAATGAGTCGGCTCTGCAAGTTTCAAACTTCTGTGACATCCGAAAGGACACTTTGAGGGCGGCCCAAGTGTTAAAATTTGACAGTGTTTTACGCAAGGGGTGGAAAACGGCACAAGGGGGTGGGATGGATTGTTGCAACTTTAGGGGCGTTTTCACAACACGTTGGACCATCTCTCCTACCAATTTCAAGTTTCTACCTTAATTATAGCAAAATCTATGTGCGGAGAAAAAAGTGGTGCGCTAATTTTGGCCCCTAGAGTATGTACAATGCCTCACTTGCATTGTACTCAAGGGGTCTGCCACTGACTGAGATGGCGAGCAATAAAGTGGGAGTGTCGGTAAGAGTAGTGAGTTTCCCTGTTAGGGTTCTGCCAGAAAAGAGATTAGGTTCCCTACAAAGTTTAGTTGAGAATAAAGGATGTTACGAAACGCCCCACGTCTGTAACAAATAACCCCA
Organism: Stenchaetothrips biformis; assembly: GCA_030522485.1. Classification (NCBI taxonomy): domain Eukaryota; kingdom Metazoa; phylum Arthropoda; class Insecta; order Thysanoptera; family Thripidae; genus Stenchaetothrips; species Stenchaetothrips biformis. The sequence goes on from CM060101.1 coordinate 1,762,818, forward strand.
TGCTGGGGCGATTCGTAACACATGCAAGGGTTTAGAAAGCGTCTCAAATATCGAAGCTTACGGACTCCACAGTGTCCTATGGAGCTGTGCAGTCTAGGTAAAGGGCCAGACTACTTACCTGGCACAAGATTGGCACCGATACGAAGAATATACTTTATTTGTTTAGACGTTCCGAAATCTGTTAGGAACCGCCCCACCCTCCCTTACAGACTGTGGACATCGACGTCTGCTACGCCTCTCCAGCACACTGATAATAAAGTATTTATTGCTGACTTGACTGTGAATATCTCCCTATCCCGCAATATCATTGCCCTGCAGTAACAATCTAGACAGCGTCTTCGCCAAATTCGTAGCTGGTGGTTTTAGAGGAACTGCCTAAAGCTGCCTTTCAAAAACATGGAACAACTGAAGAAGTCACTCCCAAACGTAAATAGAAAGAGAGAGCTAGGAATAGCTGCAGGTGGACCCAGCACTAGATGACAAGCCAAAGCTCCCTGTGCTAACGGGTACAATAGTAGGCGAAGCTGCATGCTATGCTGCAACATGGGCCTATAAGAACAGCAGGAATGACCAAAAGGAGTTCATGGCCAGTGCTGCAGCTGCTGCAGTCATCTGTGGGTGAACGTCCAACGAGTGTGGTGACACGGTGACCATCCAGACAGCTGACACTGCTGTTATGTTGCGCATTGGGTCATTACTAGTGCAGCAGTGGAGCCCTCTTAAGTGGGTAGAGCCGCCACTCTTGTGTTGGCGACCAAGATGAACTGGTACTCAACGAACCACCACACTGGGAGCGACCGGGCCAAGCTGTTAGCGTATGTGAAGAACGTTTGAGCTCCACAATAGGAGAGGACATCAATGAGAATAATGTCTCATCGGTCCACACAGCTGAGCATTGGGCTTCTACTTAGCTTTCCTTGGGTACCCCAGGACACCCGTTTGTGCCTGATGAAGACTACCATGAGAATGAGTGCAGGTCATACATAGATCCTCCTCTGTAGCACTACCAGGGTGCGGACATAGCTACCAAGGATGCGCAGCTGCGTATAGGCAGCAATCTAGCTGGGACAGCCGAGATGTACATTGTCCGTGCAACAACCGAACAGCTCCTGACACACGAATCTACCTGCATCGGCCATAATCCAGACATAATTGAAGCGTTGCAGTAACTTTTCGAGGTATCCCAGTGTCTTTGTAGCTGTCTCCCGCGCAACAGTGCCCTTTGTCTCGTCGTCCTTTCTCAATGCTAAATTTTTAGTTAAATCTCAGAAGTAATAGCAATGACTATAGAAGCCCAAGATCGCCAAGTCCAGATCCTGACGGAGATCGCAGATGTGGTGGAGCGGAAGGAAGTGTCTCTTGAAGAGTTCCTGCGTGCGTTGTCGCAATACATTGGCAACTTCAGTGAAATTGCGGCTCACGTTCGACACGCCATGTCACCTTCTACCTTTGTCCGGCGTTTGGGGCGGTTTGCATACCTTAGCCGAAGACCGCCGACTAACCCTGAAAGGATTTTGTACGATTACGCTTGTCAAAACTACGTTCCTACATATAAGCTGGCCTACCGCCGGTTGGTAAACAAAAATGTTTACCATCAGGTGAACGTTCCGAGGAAGTGCACTAATCGTTACATATATGTCCCATCCCACTATTTTGCATAGTGCGAATTAGTACGATGAGACATACATGTTCCATCTGTGACGACCGCCGCCGCGAGGGTAGGCATCCCAAGCAGCGCCCCGTCCAGCAGACGACACCTCCTCTTCCCTGCCGCTCCGCGCGCTGACGCCGGCTGGCCGGCCGGAGCGAGACAGACGGGACACGGCAGCTCGCCGAGACGGAGCGCGAGAGCCGACGCGCAGCTTCGCCGTGAGCGAGCCCGACCTGGTGTCCGAGACCTGCGGCCGTCCAAGCTTCATCATGTCCACCGTAGCCCTCAAGGTGTGTGTCCTCTCCAAGCTGTGTGGCGAGGAGCGGTGTGCCTGCGTGTGTGTGTATCTGACCAATGTTTGTGAACAGGGCAACTTGACCGGGCGCCCAACGCCGCCACGTGTGGGCCAACTTGACCCCGCTATGTCCGGCTAGGCCGCCATAAAGCCGCACCGAGCAGCACCGTTGTCCGCCCCACGCACCGCCCCACAACAAGCCGCCGCACCGCTAAGGCCGACGCCGCTTGCGCCCCGCCGGCTACGAACCACCCATGTGTTGTGCTCCAGTTTAGTGCAGTGAAGTGATGCGTCTGTGACGCTAGTGTCGTTGCTCGCTGTCATGTGAGCTCTGTGTGTGTGTGTGTGTGTGTGTGTGTGTGTGTGTGTCCGAGCACCCTAAGTATATCGTAACGGACGCGTGACGTTTCGCTGCGTGGTGTTGACTGTTCTTTCGTTGCTATGTACCTGTGGTAGCGACGTTATTGGTGATTTGTGCACAACCTTATGATTATTTCACTCTGGGCCCAGTAGTTATTTGTATATGGTGTTTGGTGTTATGTAAATTGTGTAAAGTGTAATTTTGTAATTTTGTTTCTTGTGATTCGTCTATGAAAGTGATTTGATTGTTTATTCCGCGGTGAGTTTCCGCTGGCTACATTTGCATGAGTTGATTGTTTTGATTTCATTGTTTTTGAAATTTATATTCTCACTTGAGGCAGTAAAATCCAAATCAACGCTGAGGCGTAGGGATTGTCAAAGAAATAGGGAATTGATTAGTGACTTCTTGTGCAGCAGTTTGTAGTAAGTTTAATAACTCTCAATCACAGCGATCTCGTTTAAATTTTCTTAAATCTTGTTTACTCTGAATTTTGAGTTGGAGATAATTCGAGGTTCGTTTGTTTTCGTTGACTTATTGCTATTGAGTTTAGTCTGTTTGTGTGGTATTAGTGTTGTGGGTTCATGCCCCACGTGATCTTGTGCTGCTGCCCTTCATTGTATTAAAAAATTTAATTTGCTCAAATTGGTGTGTACTTTCTGCAACTAGGGTGAGTGAGCGACGGTAACGTCGTTTATTGTGAATTCTTGCCGACGCTATACTGGCGACTCAAATTTTTAACTTCAATTTTGGTTGACGTTGCCTGGCGCCCAAAACAAAAAAAAATCACTCACTCACCCTGCCTCTCTCTCCATACGTCACCAAACCTGTGGGCCACAGGCTGTGGCTTCAAGAACCCCCAATTCATCACAATATGGCGCCTAGCGTGGGGATTTGTTGCGTTTTCTTTTCAGAACTTGTATCTGTAGAGTATTTTTGTGTTGTTACTGCTTTTGTTTTGTTTGCTGTGTTTTGCCTTTGGAGAGAGGCGTTGCCAAGGGTTATGTACTGCTTGTTGTGCCAGTAGGGTTTTGTCCGTTCCAACCTCGCGTTGCATAATTCTTAATTATGCTTGTTTTGTTTGATTTGCTTTATTGATTGTTACTATTTTTTTCCCTGTTGTTGTTTTCCCTTCACGTTTTAGTCGTACAGTTTTGTGTGTGTCAAGCTGTGGGTTTTACGCTGTGCGGTGTATTTTAAAGTGGGGTTGTTATGTTATTTATCCTTGGTGCGTTAGGATAACGGGGCGTTTTCTGCCTCCTGAATTTTGAGTGCGTAGTGCATTTTGAAATTTTTTTTAACTTCGGGTTTATTGCCCTTAGTGTTTCCACTCGGTTTTGAGTGTTGGGTTGTGAAGTGATTGAGAGTGCAATAAAGCATTGCGCTCTTTATTACGAGGGCATGGCTTGACGCGCACACGGTTGCCAGCAGCGCGACTTACTGGGACTGCACGCTGTGAGTCACAAACTGACGAACTGTGCATGCAGATGCGTGGCAAGTAGAGTGTGCTGTGCATGCTGTTCAGATTGTGGAGCAGAGGTGTTCATGCCTCTGAATGATGAGAAGATAAATTAAAGCCTGTATCTTTTCCATCAGTTCCTAATCAAGAAGCCCAACATCTTCTGTAACACTCAGGAGGTTAAGGGAAATGCTCGTCTGAGCAGGGTAAAGGCAAATGGCAGAAGAATCAGAAATCTGCCAATGACTCACAGCAGATGCTGAATAGAGCAAGCATAGTTTTAAGTTTCATTGTGTAATCAAATATATTTATATTTTCTTAGTATTCCACCACAAAATGTGGTTGGTTCCTAGCTCTACATATAGTTTATTTTGCAAATCATCTCGAATAAGAATTGTACACATGTTCAGAAAGGACCTAAGTCTATAACGGGCCCTTAGATTACAAAGATCTTCCGGTAAATCAAATAGGGAACGTCAGAGAGTTTGAGCAGCAGAAAAGGGAAATCCAAGCTAGGGAGGAATAGATCTAGTACTGCCCTAAATGGATGCCACGCACACCTCTCTCTGCAGAATCGTTTTAGTTTAAATCTGTGATAATGGAGGTTGGAAGGGGTCCAAATAAAGCTGAATATTTAGGGGCCACAGTAGACCAACTTCCACCTCGGCTGAAGTCTAGTAGGGGGAGAATAATGGTTAGTACCACCTGAAAGACCAATATAGGCAATTTCCTAAATCTCAGCCGATTTACGAAATGGCCTTCTCGGAGAAAGTTAAGTAGAGCCAAAAATGATTCACCCCTTTGAGCTGAGGTTCAAAGCTGATGACGAGAACGCGTGGTTCGTTTTTGGTTCGGAGCCGTCTAATCTTCGAGTTTTTTTTTTTTGTTTTTTTTTTCTGCATCCTGGGTGCGTGCCGCTGCACGGCGATCACAGGCCTGGCTGCCGGCACGTCGCTGCTGCCGCACAGGTCAACGCCCGCCTGCCGGCCGCAACAATGGAACGCCCACCCCTCCCCTTGCGCCTGTAACCAAAGCGCCCAGGAGGGCAGCTCCTTACCTGTGTTGCCTGCCTACTTCTCAGAATAGTGCTCAGAAAAGCTTCGAAACAACGAAAATTATAAAGTCATTGTAGGATTGCTTCGTATAGGGTACTTGAACCTATCCCTGGGCCGGAAGTCAAAGAACAAAAGTGAGAACAAAAACTGCCTCTGCGCATATACGCTGACGTCCCCCCTCCACTCTGAGTTGGCGTCCGCGCATGCGCAGAATCGGTTATGGTTCTCCCTTTTGTTCTTTGACTTCCGGCCCAGAGTTTGCGAAGAATTTTGCTTCACACACAATGCGAAGCATTTCTTCAAAGATTTTACGATGCAATCGTGCTCTTTGTATGATTTTAGGACCTTGCACTGCGCATGAGCGTGGTCATGGGCCGTTGTGGACCAACGGATGGTGTTATTTTCAGCACATCCGTCACACATTTGGTGTTCCCTACGTAAATCAAATTGGGAATTTTCACGAATCTGTGGATTGGAAGTCGAAGCACTAAAGAAAGAACCAAACGGCTCCTGAGCATGCGTTGAGGATGACTGCAGAAATAAAGTCCTACAAAGAATTGCTCATCGAAATTGAAAGGAAACGGCGGCTTCGCAGCCTAAGAGGGAAATCGTTCATAATACAAACGACTTTATTGTAATACAAACAAAATCACTCGTATTAAAAACAATTTCCGCTGCGAAGCCGCCGTTTTCCCTATATTACCAAGAGCGGTTCTTTCGACGGTTTTAAGTGTTGAAGAGGAGAGGGGACGTCTCCGCACAGGCGGTTTTGTTTCTTACTCTTGATTGTTGACTTCCGGTTCGGAGGTTTTTCGAGTACCCTATTTACCCAATGGGTGTCTATGTCTATTAGACAGTTCGTTTCACCTGGTTGGACTTCATTGCACATTGTATCACCCGGTGGACAGAAAAGCACATGCACAGCATAGCGCTTTTGATTGCGAAGAAGACGGCGGCTTCGCAGCCTACGAGGGAAATCGTTTGTGATACTAACGATTTCGTCTGTAATGCAAAGAATAAACCTTTCGCCGGCTGCGAAATTTTTCGTAGGCGACGAAGGATTTTTCTTTGTATTACTAACATGATCGTTTATACTACAAACGATTGACATCATAAGCTGCGAAGCCGCCGTTTTCTTTAACTTACAAAAAGAAGTTTTTTGTAGGAATTTTTCTGAGAACGGCCGGTGCAACCCGACTGCCGGTGCATTTGCTTCCGCGGGGGATTGAGGTGGATCTAGCAGAATGCACCGTGGCTCTCACTCCTCACACTGCATAACGTGCCTGGCACACTGCAGCGTGCCTGCCTGCATACCCCAACGAGCAGTGTTCCTGAGAGCAAAGCCAGACAGGCTGCGCTGATGCTAGCAGCGTGACTAAGCGGCATGCTGGGAGGCGCACGCGCACACAGACAGAAAAAGCTTTTTAACCCCAGTGGAGTAACTGGCTTCGCCAATGGCTCAGCCAAAAAGGGCGGTCAACGATAATTGTTTGCGAGCAAAGCGAGCTGAGTAGAATTGCGACTTTTAGGACAAATATGCTGGTCTGAGTGTTATCTGGGTTGGTCAGCGTTTGTCTGCGAGCTAAGAAAATTTGTGATTCTAAGAGCTACTTGGGTTGGTAAATATGATATGTTTGAAAGCGAAGCGAGCTGAGGAAATTTGCAGTTTTACCCCGCTGGAATAATCTACTTCGAAAATGGCGCAGCATCGCGAAGCCTGTTACGACAAGACACGGTCTGGCTTAAACCTACCTTGTTTAATAATGGCTAATTCTTTTCATGATTATCTGCGCAGGTTACACAAACAGTTTCAACAGTACCAACAGTGTGAACATTTCTACTGCTGAAAAACTAAAAGGCATTGTAAAATATGCCACAAATGTAACTGACTGCAGAAGGGCCCAATTGCTGTCACACTTTAATGAGGAGTCCCCAAGTCTGTGTTCACCATCATGCTGCGACAACCATGTGAATCAGGCATGCCATTCATTGTATATTACTTCAACACCTAAAAGAGAACAGAGAACTAACCCTTGTGTCATGAAAACATTAATCTAGCAAAGTAAATAAGACAACATACCTGAGTAACATTAAAATCTTGTTTCCAGGCAAAATACATAAGTAAAGATGTTACCAAGGAGGCTCGAGGGGTTGTGCACATGTTGATGCCCAATTACTTAAAAATGACTGTAAACCAATTAAAGGATGTTTTAAAAGGAAGCAGACAGAAAACCTTGAAAAATCGAGGTATAGTTGGCCTCACATAAATTTTGAGTAATATTCATTTTGCTTCATTCATCATAATCATGTTCTGTCTCAGGATTCACCAACCTAAGACACCATGGCATGATGGCAAAGTGGAAGCAGAATGATGTTCAAAATTTCATTGTTACCCTATTTTTAAATGATGTATTGGCTTTTAAACAAGAGGAAAGTGGATATGCATTAATCAACTATGTAACCCTTGGATCAAACCAATCACGCTTCGATGATTCCTTTCAGGTAACAAACTTTACTAACTTTTTCGTATTCCCTTAAAATAGTTGATTCACACCTTGATAACTTCCAATGCAAAACATTTAATGCACTTACTTTTTGGTCCATTTCAGATACAGTTAAAAGTTTTGTCTCGGAAAAAGGACAAATTTTTTAATGAATGTTTGGAAAAACTTGTGACCGTGGTTGATGCCAGCAGCACGACTTACTGGGACTGCACACTGTGAGTCTCACACTTACGAACTGTGCATGCAAATGCGTGGCAAGTGGAGTGTGCCGTGCGCGCTGTTCAGATTGTAAAGCAGACATGGCCATGCCTGGGTGTAGGGCTGTGCGGTATACCGGTATTCAGGTATTGATACCGGTATTTTTTTATACCGGCAAGGCGGTATGGAATTACTCATTCACTCGGTATACCGGTTTTCCCTTTTTTACCGGTATTGCGCAAAATACCGGTAAAACTAGGATACCGGAATACCGGTACGGTATCGGTATTTTTTTCTGTACCGGTATTCCCGACTACCAACACAAACTACGGAAAATTCTAGGTCACGTCTCCTTTTCGATACCCGTTATTTATAAAACGTTGATCACTATGCGCCATTTGACTTTTTTAAGTTTTTATTTGCCAGTGACGTTTTATTTAACGTTTTTCTTAATAAAATACAGGTTTTGTATTTTATCGAATTTTTTCAAATTCAAAAACCGCAATTTTGAAAAATACCGATACGTTTGGCAATACCAGTATTTTGATCAATACCGGTATACCGTCAACCGGTATACCGGTATCAGAGAAGATACCGGTATATCCAAACCCCGGTATCAATACCGCTCTACCGGTATGATACCGGTACATTCATATACCGCCTACCGGTATCGAAATCCTCATACCGCACAGCCCTACCTGGGTGCGCGCCGCTGGCACGGCGATCACTACACAGCCAGCAGGCCTGGCTGCCGGCACGCCGCTGCTGCCGCGCAGGTCAACGCACGCCTGCCGGCCGCAACAATTAAACGCCCACCCCTCCCCCTAGCCGCCTGAGAACAATGCGCCCAGGAAGGCAGCTCCGGCTGCCTGCCTCACACTCAGAAAAGTGCTCAGACTATGGGCTCCAAAAGTACAAAAAACATAAAGGCATTGTAGGATTGCTTCCTGTTTCGAAGGATTTTGATTCACACACAATATGAAGCATTTCTTCGGAGATTTTTCAATGCGTTCGTGCTCTGTGTATAACGAAGTGATGCTTTGTGAACCTTTCCCTTCTCATGGATGTCACGGGCCTTTTCAGACAATGAGGTCCACGAATCTCTGGACCGGAAGTAGAAGCACTAAAGAAAGAAAGAAAGAAACAGGGTCTGTGCATGCGTGGAAGGTGACTGCACAGGTAAGGTGCTAACCTTACCTAACGGCTGGACTTTCTGGGTCACTGCTCCACTTGGGTGGTCCGTTACTAACAACTTTATCGGCAAGGACCTTCAGAGCTCAACATCCGGCTAGCTTTAGTAGTTGGCTTTGAGCGATTAGAGAAGCTAGTTACTCCACTGGGGTTGAAAAGCTTTGTCTGTCTCGCCGTGCGTGTGTGTGCCCGCACTACTCCCAAACGGCTCTGCCGATAGGGGCGAGATTTTGCAGGGTTGTTAGGTATGTCTTTGCCTCAGCACACGCCAAAATTTAGCTTTCAATCACAATTCGTACAGTCGTACCAGCAAAAAAAAAATGCAGAAAAAGTGCAGTTTTTTGTTGATTTCACATTTTTAAGCCTTTTTACATAGTTTCGTATGATTTCGAAGGTGCTGATGACGAAAATAAATTCAATTTCGACCCTAGATCAAAGTTTTAACCACGAAGGGGCTACCTCGATCAGAATTTTCTTACATAATCTTCTTCAACCCTTAATAACGCCCCAGGCAAGCAGCAAAGTGCCGTAACTTATTTGAATTGGAAGGTTTCAGGGTTTGTATCTCCTAAACGGGCTGCGTTACATAAGTTATAAAGAGAATAACTTTTTTTTAGAATTCAATTTTAAAAATAAATTATTCTCTTCATAACTTTTATAACGCAGCCCGTTTAGGAGATACAAACCCTGAAACCTTCTAATTCAAATAAGTTACGGCATCCTGCCAAGCAGGGAGCGCCGCACCGCAGGCCAAGGTAAGTGGAAACGCCAGGCGTGTTGTCGTAACTGGCGCAGCATCGCGGAGCCTGTTACGACAAGACACGGTCTGGCGTAAACAATGGTTATTTTCCTCGCCATTCGGGACCCGCGTCAGTGACGTGGAAGCTTGCCGACATCAATAACCACGTTCACAGCAGAGACGAGGGCGCCATATGTAGCCTTAGACAAAATTTAAAAAAAATAAACAAAAGAAGAGATACGCTGGAACACGTGGAACACTCGCCGTCTGTACTGGAACACTCACCATCCGTCCACACAAACAAACGGGTTGTTCCAGGTTTTACTATTTATTTGACAAATACAACAGTGTCAAATATTATAACTAGGTGCATGATGTATTTATTCGACAAAGGAAACAGTGCCAAATTTTAAACTAGGTGCATGGTCCAGATCCAGATTTTACAGTGCGAAATATTATAAGCCAGGTGCACATAAAATAAAAGAGAGAGCCCTATTTTGCCGCCCGTTCGGCAGCAGCTCGCCGCCGAGCCGACTGCGCTGCGCCGGTCCTGCTCCACACGCCGGTCGCAGCAGCAGGACTCCGACCACAGCAGGTCGCCCCGGCACGCCGAGGAGGCCTTCACGAAGGGGCATGCGGAGCGATGCTCCCACACGTGATGGACCCCCACGACACTGCGCAGGGCGTCCTCCGCCAGCTCGGCTGGCTCGTGGAACTGGATCACCTCGTGGTCCACGAGCTTCAAGGCAGGAAAAGCCTTCTTCACGGCCACGGAGCAAGGTCGGCACATCTAGGGGCAAGCGGTAACAGGTTAAAAATACGATTTCACGAAATTCTGGTTGTCACGGAGTTGACTTTATTTATGTTCTGGTTTAAATTTTTTTTTTGAGGTAGTATGTTTTAAGTGGGGTTTACTTCATGTGTGGTACAGTGTAGGTGTTACATGGTTGGTTGGGGTTTTATGTATGTGCACCACCATCTCCACTTGCACGTGCACTACCACTTCCACTGACACTTCCATTAGGGGCACCTCCCCGTAATTGATTTCCATCACTTCTTCCCCCACGATAGCCTCTACCACTTCGCCTCCCACCTCTGGACCGAGAACGAGCAACCAGATCTGTACTGTAACATAATTAATACGGCATTGAACAAACCTCACATTATCATTAAACAGTGAAACTCTCCACACAAATTCACAACACTCTCAACTTTATCAATTTAACTTCACCATTAAAATGCAAAACACATCTACCATTCCCACTTACCACAAGCCATCCCAACAGCCCTCCCACAGAAACAACCTACAAAAAAAAAGACATTAGTGACATTAGTTTTAACTGCGAATTGGCTACCTCGGCCCGAATTTACTAACATAATCAACTTCGACCCTTCATCTTGAAAAAAGGGGGTTGACCGACTAAAAAATTTTATTGCAGATTTCGATAGGTCTCGGCAAGACCTTTTCAGGGAGGGGTCGGAAGGGGGGTCTAGGAGCCCGACTTCATCAGTTGGCCGAAGCAGGATCTTGGAAAAAGGGGGTCGACCAACCAAAAAATTTTATTGCAGATTTCGATAGGTCTCATCAAGACCTTTCCAATGGGGGGTCGGAAGGGGGGTCTAGGAGCCCGACTCCATCAGTTGGCCGAATCTGGATCTTGAAAAAAGGGGGTTGACCGACTAAAAAATTTTATTGCAGATTTCGATAGGTCTCAGCAAGACCTTTTCAAAGAGGGGTCGGAAGGGGGGTCTAGGAGCCCGACTCCATCAGTTGGCCGAATCTGGATCTTGAAAAAAGGGGGTTGACCGACTAAAAAATTTTATTGCAGATTTCGATAGGTCTCAGCAAGACCTTTTCAAAGAGGGGTCGGAACGGGGGTCAATGAACCCTTAAAACAGCTTGCCGAAGGCAAGCAGGAAGCGCCGCAGGCCAATGTAGGTGTAACGTCAGCCGTGGATTGTCGAAACTGGCGCAGCATCGCGAAGCCTGTTACGACAAGACACGGTCTGGCGTAAACCTACCTTGTATTGTGTATATAATTTTTGAAAAGGAAGATTGAACAAAATTGATGTTTTTTTTTTCTTTCTTAGGACCAATGGTATGGAAATCGATGACTTCGTTGGTAGTGGCAGTGAAGGAAAAGATGAAAGTATTGAGAATGTTGTTGAGAAATGTGAAAAACTTTTAAATATTAGCGTTATGGAATCTCAGTAATAGAGACAAAGGAGTGTGAGTATGGAATGTGAAGTGAAGGAGAAAATGCATGTCTGTGAATGGAATGTTGTGGGTTTGCTGTTTTTTGGCATTGCGAAGTAGATGGAATTAAATAGCTGATGTGATGTCAGAATCATTTGTATTAGTGATGGCATGTTATTTTTATACTTAATGGATGTGTGTGAAAGTTTGTTGTGTTTTTGAATCAAAATTTGTTGTTTTGGAATAGAAGCATGTTTAGTATTGCATGGTGCATGTAATGAAGGTGGTATGGATATAAATTTTTTGTTGTTACGGTCTGATGTGAACAGAAATGGGAAGTAATTCAGTGGTTTGTTAGTACAGAAAGGGTATTATGGCATGTTATTTTTATACTTAATGGATCTGTGTGAAAGTTTGTTGTGTTTTTGAATCAACATTTGTTGTTTTGGAATAGAAGCATGTTTAGTATTGCATGGTGCATGTAATGAAGGTGGTATGGATATTAATTTTTTGGTGTTACGGTCTGATGTTTAGAATGAGTGTGTGTTTTTTTTTTTGTGATGTATGGAATGGTTTTTTTTTTTTTGTTGTAGTGATTAGAAGTTCTGTGTTTGTGGATGTGGTACATGTGTTTGTGTCTAGAAAGAGGTTTAAATGCTCCGATTACATTTGTATAAGGCATGTAAATATTATTTTTATACTTAATGGATCTGTGTTTTTGAATCAAAATTTGTTGTTTTGGAATAGAAGCATGTTTAATGTTGCATGGTGCATGTAATCAAGGTGGTATTAATATCAATTCTTTGGTGTTTGTCTCTAATGTATGGAATATTGTGGGTTTTTTTGTGATGCATGGAATGGTCTTCTTTTGGTGTTGTAGTGATTGTGTCTAGGAAGAGATCATTGCTTTGATTAGATACACTCTAAAAAAAGTTATGAAATTTAATATCGAAAAAAGTATAACTTTTCATAAACACGTTCTAAAAGTCAACTTTCATAACATTCTTCTAAAACTTAAGATCTGGTAATCAAATTTAAGATTTCGGCTATAAAATTTTAGAAATACGGTTATAAAAGTTTAGAACGAGTTCCATTCAGAACAGAAGTTATGAAAATTGAGATTGTCGCTCTTATATTTCAAAACGGTAGCTTAATTCATAAACCAATTCTAAATTTTAAGAATGGGGTGACAGCACCTGAAGACAGGCCGATTTTTTGGGTTGGGTGAGGGTTCCAAACTTAGTGGGTTGACAGGGCATCCTTGGACGTATTTACCCAAAAATTACCAAAATAGTGTGTGATTCAGATCATTGCTCTCTAAAAAAATATAATCACATTTCCACTGTACCTTTGTATGGTAAAAGTGCCAACTTTGGTATGAGAAACGAAAATTCCTTGGGTGATTCTAAAAACAAAACGCAATCTGTGAACAATCCACATATGGTCAGAAAAACCGCCGCCCGAGTCAGGTTTCACAGATCTGCCGCTAGGTGGCGCTTGGAGCGCCGTGACCGTTCTTCAATTAGTCTTTGCAATTTATGTCGTTAAAGCAAGTAATTTTCGCAAATCATACCATCTATTGCCGTCGTAGATATCAGCTCTAGCCTTTAGCTATAAGTTTTGAACGAAATATCACACTGAAGTCGAGAAAAACGCATTTCCATGTTGCTACTCCCTGGCGTCTTCGGTCGGCCATTAGGTTGGGTGCACGCATGATCCGCCCGACAATTGTGTCCGGTCTGTGCACTCTGTGGCAGTAAGGATGTCCACTTTTTCAAGTGACAGGGAGGAAGCCCCCAAATGGTCCCTCTCCCGTCATAATTTTCTAGTTTGCTGTTCGACAGGCAAGGTCACCTTAGATAAGGCAATTCAATCCAAAAATTAATAAAACATTTATGATGTTTCATTATCTGTGACATGAAGAATCAGAATGGGATATGAGTTTCCATAACCAGTTAGTTATGAAAACTTATAAAAAGTTTATGAGATTTAACAAACTGCTTCTGATATTTCATAACGAATGTTTATGAAATTTCAGAGCTAAAATGTTATAAAATTTAAGATCCATAGTTATACAATTTTCTTCAAGTCCAGGTTATGAAATTTAAGAGGCATTTTTTTTAGAGTGTATGTAAAAGGCATGTAAACCATGTTTAAAATTGTGTAATGGGTGTAATACACTTGGTGTTTTATGATTTGCAAATAAATAAATTCAACAGAAAGTAAGAATTGTTGTGGATATGGGAAGTCATCAAACGAAATGTGGATAGTTGATATGCAAGAAGTAGACAAGTTTCTGTGCAGTATTAGTGAACGGATTACAAGGACCAATGCATACAAAGAGGGAAAAAGGTTGTTGAGGCATTTTAAGATGCAAAAAAAGAAATTATGAGTTTAAACGAAGTCGACCTTTGATACAATATTTTGGGTCAAGTGTTAGAAAAGCTACAATTAGTAGCTTTAATTAAGTGAGTTAATAAGATAAAAACAAGTACAGATTTCTGTAATTTAAGAAAATAGTACTGGAATAGTACTGGAAATCTAAATATATGTTACAGTCAATGTGCGGTCCCCGGTCAAAACGCGTATTAACTAGTTAAAACACGGATTAACTGGGCGGACCGGGTAAAACTGATATTAAAAAAAATTTCATGGAATATTCGGCTTTTACCTAGGTAGAACGGGTAATGGCTAGCGAAAACGGGAATTTACTGGGCAAAACGGGAATTTTCTGGTTTAGTTGACTGGGTAAAAAGTGTGGACAGGTAAATACCGGTTATTATTTGTTGGAGCACGAGATACTGCCATGACACTTCGAGTTGCAGAGTACTTTCAAAAGGCGGCACTTGCATTTGCTGGAAGCTTTGCAGCCTTTTCGGCAATTGCACCGGACATAGCCCTGCCCTCCCGTCAGGCTCTGTCCAGTGGCCATGGACCGCAGTGCTATGCGTTTGTCTAGCGGGACGTCGGCCACGGAGAGAAAACTCTCTTTAGTCACGGTAAACATGTTTCGGGACAACAAGTTGTTAAGCTGTCCCTGCTTGTTTCCGAGACAATAGAGGCTGTCTTCCGTGACCTCCACTACCACGCAGACAATATTTCTGGGGTCACCCCGCCCTCCGTCCACGTCTGGCAGAGGCACAATCACGGTATCCCCGACTGCTGCTGGGGGGAACCTCTCCCGTGACGTTCGCAGCATCTTTTCGGCCTGTTTCTGCAGGTTGTCGGTAGCAGCTGATGGTTCCTCGCTGGCCCGATGGCAAAGAACGCACAGGCCATCACGTGCGCAGTTGGCGTGCACAGGTTGCATGCATGTGGGGCATTGCTCCCCACATGACTTTTCACATACGACGCACTTCGGTGCTGGGCCAGGGGAGGCAGGGGTGAACCCTTGGAAATCCAGGCGGGACGGCGGTGTCATTGAACCTACAAACGCGGTACACTGTACTGATTGTCCTTTTTTGCTCTAATTACTTATGGGTCTAGGTGTTACCAGCGAAGGACACGCCGCGAGAGGAACGGGGAGTCCGCGGTGTCGACGTGGTGACATTCCTGGCCAAGTGCTGCACTCGTGCTGATGGTCGCACTCCGAATGGACTTGGGCCAGGGCCAGGAATGCTTCCCGGAGTACTGGATCGGGACTGAGGGGTGGAAGTTGGGCTGGATCGGGACTGAGGGGTGGAAGTTGGGATCGATCGTGGTGACCCGAGAGGAGTTGAAGTGTCCCTTTCTACCCCCATGTTCCGAATGAACTCCTGGACATTGGGACTTGATTAGTCTTAGCCACAGTAGTAAGCAAATTATCATTGAGGGCCTGCCTCACCTCCAAGCTCTCTTCCCTCTCTAGTTTGCCTATCAGGTGTGGCGGAAAAGAAATTCCGAGGCCCACCTTCATGGGGACACCGAACAGCGCCTCATAGGGAGAACGGCCGATGCCCTGATGGTGGCGCCTGTTCTTCATATTTGCCACGAACTTCAGACCCTCAGACCAGCTGGTAGTGTTGTGGTCCCTCATCCACGTTATCAATATGTCCTGCACGTCCCGATTCGCCCTCTCCACACTTCCCTGGCTCTGCGAATGTCTCGGGGTGCCTGACGTGGTAGCAACATTTTTAATTGTAAACTAATTAGTAAGAAGGAATACCTTTTCTTGACAAAGCTCACCATGCACAATTTTCAATTCAGGCAATGAATTGATAATTGCATTTGCAAACTCTCGGCCATTGTCCGATTGAAGGATAGATGGTGCACCGAATTCAAGGAAAATGGGGACCAGTTCAGTAGCGACATGCTCGGCTTTTTTTCGGCGTATCGGGCGCAAGTGCACAAACTTCGTGAGGTGGTCTTGCAGCACCATTATGAATCTGAAGTCCCCATCTGCACTTGTTTGCATATCGATGAGGTCAACCTGAGCTCGGGCATTCATCTCCTTATGAATAATCAGCTTCACCGTTACCCCTTTTCTTTGAGTACTTTCCTTCAGGAGGCACTGCTCGCAATTCTCCTTGAAGCAGAGCAGCATCTTCTGGGACAGGTTGACATATTTTCCCTCCTTCGAGTCGTACTTCATTTTGTCACGACCTCTCTGCCCCGTAGCCTCGTGAATTTCACGGCACGCTTCGTACAGCTCCTCGGTATGCACGTAAAATCGTGGCTAGCTCGCCCCCTTCAGCGGTACAATCAATTTCTCCACCCCATCAATTTCAATTACCGCGTTTTTTGCCAGGCGCCGGTAGTCCTTTGTAGTTTTCTTCGTCTTTTTAGCTTTGGCCTCCTTAACTTCCAATATAAAATTTGCATACGCTTGTGGGGTGAGGAATTTAGAATTTTTACCTTTCGTGGCTTTGATCATGTTTTGGATTGCCAGTTCAAATTTTTCTTTGCTGTTTGCCATTTTTATCAATATTTTTCCAGAATTATGAGGTTTATCACTTGAAATTTAGACTCAAAAACAGCCGCAGACCCGTTACCCCAGTTTCATCACCCTTCCCGCGACAATGGTACTGTGACACTCTACTGCAACTCTACTCTACTACAAGTAATATAGACTAGTAGAATGGACTAATAGAATAGACTAGTATTTAGAACCAAATGTAATTGATAAATATAACATGATAAATATGATCAAACTAATTGCAGTATCTTGAAGTCAAGTGACGGCCAATGATGGAAATTTAATTTTGATTCAATCATGCTTGAAAGTGATTGTTATCATATTGTATTTTCTGAAAGAAAACAAAAAAAGGCTTATTTTAATTGTTAATGATGAGATTATTGGGGGCAAAAAAGGGTACTGACGTTGAAACGATTTTGTTTGGAGTTGGGAGAAGTGGTTGTTTGACAGGATTCAATTCTGGTGGAGTTGGGAGCAATGGTTTTTTGGGAACATCAAATAAATTCGGGGTTAGCAAAAGAGGTCTTTTTCTAGATCCTTCGTTAGTGCTTGGAGTTGGGAGCACCGCTTTTCTCTTTTCATTCAATATTTTCTGTGAGGGTTAGAATGGAGTTTTAATTTTGATGTTAACAAATAAGTTATTGGAAAATGTTTCATTGAATGTTACCTTCTCTTCATGTTCTTTCCACATATCATCAAGGAATTTCTGCACTTTTTTTTTCAAGGTTTTGTTGATCCATTTTGTGGGTTTGTTAATTCACAGTGAAGAGAGTGGTCTGAAACCAACTTGAGTTTCGGCGCGTGTTTGTTGAAACTTGTATGAAAATAAAGTGGGTCGGAATATAAGTATGAAAAATCTTCGGATTTACATATGAATGTTGACAACATGAATGTGAATGATGAGATTGTAATGAATTACCAGTTTGAAAAGCTACATCAACAAGTGTCAGTTCAACTTTTTATTCATCCTCTTCTTCCTTTCTCTGGCATAGAGCTGCCACCTTGGCCAAGGTTCCACTATTGATACTCCCACCTCAGTTCCCCTTCCACTTCTATCGCTATTGTTGCCAAACCTATAAGTTGAGCCTCACCTATGGCTCGGCCAACAGTCTGTAGCCTGGTCTCGAGCTGTTCGGTTCTCCTAATAAACCAGTCAATCCTTCACTCTCTGTCGTCCTTTACGCCCTTTTACCACTCGAAGTGTCCCAACACTACAAGTGGTGACAGCGGTTTAACTGGCGACATAGCGTGGGTTTTGCCTACGTTTTTGAGGAGGACGAGAGAGTACGTGTACGAGTGTGAGTGTGCGTAGGTACACAGGTCAGTTAGTGACCTAATAGGAAGTGTAAGGAGGGAGCTGCCCTACTGAATAGTCGTGCTATTCCTCACGGAGTGTAAGCCACTACCAGTTCGTGCAATCCTACATTTCACTGAGCGTTTGGGTCGACCGATTGAAAGCCCTTTGTGTGCTGATCGGTAGACAGTCTGAAAGAGGTTGAAAGAGCGAAAGCCCAACGGTGCTGCTAAAAAGGTGAAAGCCGAGTACGTGCAGCTTAAAGTGAAAGCCCAAGGCGGTGCTGCGTGTCAATAACACGTGAAAGCCCTAATTGGCGCTGCTGAGAGCGAAAGCCGAGGTCGAGCTACTTTTGAGGTGAAAGCCCATAGGTGCTGCTTTGGCAACGAGTAAACAAGTGCATTAACGAAAGCCGGGAACGCGCTGTTAATACACAGAGTGATTGAACGGTGACTGAAAGCCGAGGTGACTCGGGCTGGAAACCGTCGGTAGGTACAGGGAGTTACAGGAATAACAACACTGGTTCAGAGAAAAGAAGTTGTATTATGGAACCGTTTCGACGTCGTGCACGAGATTTCTTCGACCCTCATGTAGGACCGTTGGTTCATCCCATTGAACAGGACGAGAAGCAAGCAGGCCCTGCGAACGACCAGCCGCCTGAACAGCCTGATGCAGTCGTGCAGCTGCGCCCGCCTCAACCAGGCCGTGCTGGGCGCCTTGGGTTTGAAGGTTTTGATGTCGAAGAAGTGCCGCAGTCTGGAGGCGAAGGAGAAGCAGAACCACCACCAGTTGCTAGAGGTCGTGGCCGCGGCAGAGGTCGCGGACGAGGCAGAGGCAGAGGTCGTGGGGCAGCGAGAGGTCGTGGGGCAGCGAGAGGTCATGCACGTGTGCTGCGACCACGTCAAGCTCACACAGACGAGGAAGCAGATGATGAAGACGACGACTATGACGATGAGCAGAACGAGCACGGTCGCGGGGAACCAGGTCGTAGAGTTAGACCAGGATTCCAAGCAGTGCAACCCTTGATAGATATAATGGCACAAATGTTCACACAGCAGCAGCAGCAAATTCAGCAGTTGCAGCAGAGGCAGCAGGAAAGACAGCCGGAACAGCAACAGCGGGCAGCTCCTAGCATTGAAAGCATTAAAGTCCCTGACTATAATGGAGAACGGTGCTATACATTGTGGAGGTCTCAATTTCGCACTATGACAGCCAAGCTAACAGAAGAAGAGAAAGGCGAAAAGCTAGTGTCAGCACTACGAGGAAAGGCATTGATGATGCTACCCATGTTAGAACAGCAGAAAAAGCTTCCTGCTTTCCAGGAACTGGATACACTGTTGCACGTACACACGAATGGGATTTGGCTTGTCAGCGCCAGGAGCGCTCCAATATGTCACAGACCGACTAGTAACGCCAGCAGAGGTTAAAAAGCCCGAAAATGACTTAGGTGACACAGTGGCTGTGTACATAGATGATGTCTGTATAGCTGGAGACACAGTTAAACAAATGCTTGAAAGGCTGATACCATTCTTAACAGAGTGAGAGCAGGCGGATTCTTACTAAAAGCCAAAAAGTGTGAATTATTTCAGACTGAAGTATCGTTCTTGGGCCATATCTTGTCTGAAAAAGGAATAAGAGGGGATAAGAAAAAGATTCATCAAATCACTCATTGGCCAGCACCAAAGGATGTCAAAGAAGTTAGGTCATGGTTGGGCCTAGTGCAGTATCATGCAAAATATGTGCCACATTTAGCAACAATTGCAACGCCAATATTTGCCTTAATGAAACAAGGTGTACCGTTTGAATGGTCACCTCAGTGTCAAGCAGCTTTTGAGCAAAGCAAATAAAACAAAAGCTAGTTTCTCCACCAATACTGGGGACACCAAACGTGGAAAAAGGCCAATTCACAGTAACATGTGACGCCAGCTTAACTGGACTAGGTGCAGTACTCACTCAGGAACAAGATGGTCAAGAGGTCACCATTTCCTTTTGGTCCAAGTTGCTAAATCAGGCTCAGCGAAATTACTGTGCCACACACCGAGAATTGCTTGCATTAGTGGAAGCCATCAAAGCTTTCCATCATTACTTGGCAGGAGCACCTTTCCTAGTCAAGTGTGATCATGCAGCATTACAGTGGTTAAGAAATTTCAAAAACCCCACTGGGCGATTGGCACGCTGGTGAGAGCGCCTAGCTCCATACAAGTTTGAAGTAGTGCATGAATGAGGCATCAACATTGGTCATGCGGATGCCCTCAGCAGAAGACCTGCACGGCCTTGTACAGCGAACTGCAAGAAATGTGCACGACTAGAAGAGCGGGACACAGCTTCTCTGAATTACATAGACATGGACAAACTTTTAGAGCTCGACACCTTACCTTCGTCCAAAAACTTTGAATTGTTCCATGTTTATGACAATATCTTCAATAGTCCCCTATCCATTCCGTTGTGTCATGCAGTAAGTCACGATGGAAAGTTTGGAAAAGGGCTAGCTTTTGATCTGGAGACCCTGTACAAGGTTAAAAAGGATTTCCTGAAACAAAAGGACAGAGGATGTCCAGGGTTAGTGATTTCGCATAGTCATGGTCGATGCATAATAAATGTGATCACTAAGGTCAAGTACTATGACAAACCTACCCCTGAAGAAGTAGAACAGGCATTGATAAACCTAAGAATGTGGGTTATCAAGTACAATGTACCAGCTATTAGCATGCCTGAGTTCTCTTGTGGATGCAGTTATCCACGTTAATCAATATACTGCACAAAGTGTTTGGAGACTTGGCACTAAGAATCTATATGTATCACTTTGAGCCTGAAACAAACATACATTGGAAAACCTGTGATGTCCACTGCAAACTTTGTGAAGTGGAGGACCGCATGTCAGTAAACGCTACTCCAGAAGAAATAATGGCAAATTGGACGACTGTGGTACCTGAGGGAGTGTCAAGCATGACAATGGTGCAGGATCAGAAGCTGGACGAAGAAATTATGCCAATCTACATAGCAGTGGAAGAAGGGCGTAGACCGCATTTCCAAGAAGTGTCTGAGTATGGGCAGCATACCAGAACACTATGGCATAAATTCAAGTCCTTGATGATAGAAGACCACTTGTTGTACAAGAAAGTTGAGCATCCATCTGGAGATCCTACGAAAACACAGACAGTGTTAGTATTGCCACGGAAGCATGTGAAAAGGATTATGGAGGCATACCATACACAATTGGGTCAAACTAACCACTTTGGTGTTGGAAAAACATTGGCAACATTAAAACGTTACTTCTGGTGGCCACGAATGTACAATGATGTGGCGGAAATGGTTGCCAGTTGTACCACATGCCTAAAAGCTAAAGGACCACTTCAAAAAGTGAAGGTCCCTCTCAAAATATTCCACGATGGAGTGCTGCATGGAAGGTGGCATGTCGACACAGCTGGACCATACCCTGTAACAAAAGACGGGTTTAAGTATGTATTGGTAGCAGTGGAGGCACTGTCTGGATGGCCAGTGTTAGTCCCATTAAAAACACAACATGCACAGGAAGTAGCGAGAGCCCTGATCACTCATGTCTTCTCAGTGTATGGAGCGCCTTTATCTCTCCTGACAGACAAAGCTCAAATATTCGAGTCTGAGTTGTTTCATGAAATTATGGCGTTGTATCATATCAGGAAAACCAGAACAACAGCTTATCATCCATCGGCCAATGGAAAAGCTGAGAGATGGGTGAGAACGCTGAAACAGAATTTAAAACTGTTGTGTGACGGAGCACATCAATCATGCTTGGGCAGAATATCTCCCACTTATTGCACAAGCATACAGAAGCTTACCCCATTCCACACACAAGTTCTCACCTTAGGAGATAATGTTTGGAGCTCCTATGAGGACACCATTGCATATGCAGCAAGGACCACCACCTCAGATGCCTGACATAAGAGAAAACTACCCATGGGCTGTTAGAAATGCCTTGTACAAAATCCACGAAGAAGTCAGGAAAATCAGAACTGAGGCTGCAGTACGCATGAAGCATTATTATGACAGAAATGCTGCCCTGTGTCCATTCAAGGAAGGCGATAAGGTTTTCCTGTATAACAAGGCATTACGAGTGAATGAGACATCAAAGAAATTACATATTGAGTGGGAAGGTCCATATACAATACTCACAATATTGAACGATTGTGATGCCAGGATTCAAAATGATGCAAAGCCCTCGGACGTCCAACTGGTCCACATGGACAGACTAACTCCACATCCTAAACCGGGAGAAGATGACATCGGGGCATGGCTCTCCTATACTGGGACAGAGGAATCAGATGATGAACTGTTCCTGAAAGAAAAGAAATATACAGTGTCTTGGAACAAGGCGCCTCCAAAGTAACCCATGGCAACAATAAGTACTGTGCCAAACTACTGTGCTCAACAAACTACCCTAGAAACCAATCAGTCTAGTCTTAAGTTTGCAAAATGAGTGAGCAGAGAATTGATGCTTTCCTTGAAAAGTATAAAATTCCCAAAAAGAAAGTGGAGCAAGGAAAGGCAGAGCGGGAAAAAGTACTGGATATGGCGAGAAAAAGCAAGAAATGCAAGAAAGAAACAGGTCCTAGTCCCTTGCAGACTTCAAAGGTTAAGGCGGCCCTACCAGAAGTGGACTACGCAGCTTTAAAAGCCAAAATGCAGAAAAGGTATGAAGAGAAACAACGGCTGGAGTTAGAAGCCAAACATGCTAAAGAAAGAGAGGAAGAACAGCGCAAGCAAAAACTGAAAAAGGAGCAGCATGAAGCCAAACTGAGACGCTAAGCAATGAAGAAAAAGGAAGCTGACAAACAGCAGTGCACAGAGAAAGTGCAGCAGAAGGCACATCGGGATTCACTTGAAAATGCACTGTTGCACTTCGATGAACCAGAAACATCATTGCCGGACGGTGATGAAGCGGAACTACTCGGGGAAGATGCAGACTTGATCGCAGCAATGGATCAGCTGCTCACGAGTGAGGTAAGTCGTGCTAAACCAAAACAATCTGAGCCCATGGTTGTCGTGGAAAAGCCCCTTGAAAAACCTGTAGACAAGACAAACAAGTCGAATGAAAAACCAGCGAAAAAGACCATCCGATGCTGGAGGTGTGGATCACGCAAACATGAGAAGAAAGATTGCCAAAATGCTTCTAGGAATCAACTGAAGAAATTGGCAAAGGACTTACGTCTAAATGTGGTGACGCCAACTGACATTTGGAAGCACACGCCAGCCGCTCAACGAAAAGAAATACTGCCGCTGGTTCCAGTCCCGCCTCCGTTAGCGTTGGTCCAAGAACTCGCCGAACTGTCTCCCCGACCAACTTGGTGGGAAATGTGCACCCAAGAGTGACAATCTGTAAATAGATAGGGTTAGGAACTCGAAACCAAGTGAACACTTACTTCATTTCCAGTAAGTTCTAAAGCCCATTGTAAATATGTTCTAAATAGAAAGGTTAGGACCTTTTGGTCATAAGTTTTGAAAAACCTTGATAAATGTGTGGTGCCCCCACCTTGTAATTTGTAATAAAATATTAATTGAATGCAATTGTTTTCCTTGACAGTTCTGATTTCCATGGTTCATAAATGACAGATGCACATTGGTTAGAGAAATACTCAATGGACCTGTCCTAGACTGAGTCGAGTAATTTCTACACAAACAAAACACAAAGTCAGCCTGCTTGTGGGTCAAGTCCCTTGCAGAGCTTTTGTGTTTCACAACACTTGCACTCCAGGTCATAACACTGACAAAGAAAACTTCTAAAATTAAATTGTGGGGTGAAAATCATCACAACACTTGGCAAGAAAACAAATATTCTGAGTCTGTAGTGCAAATAGCGCTGTGACACAGAGACCACGGAAGTCAAAAGTGTACACGAAAAACAGTTTGCAAATTTCGGGCAATTAACTAAATGACAACTTGAAATTTAAATGGTACTCACCAAATGCAACACTGGAGTTGTCATATTGTAAAGGGGGAAGGGAATTGAAAAGTGTTTCACAACGTTTCGAAATTATAACCCAAGAAAAGTGTTAGTGTGTTGACTAACTACTCAGTAACCCACTACAATGAAAATCGAAAAGGCAGTGAATGTTACCAACTGCCACAGAATGACAACTTAACGCAGCAAAATGATGAATTTAACAAAATGAATATAAAAATATGGAAAAAGTATCAAAAATGAGAAGAACAAAGAACGGAAGGTCCAAAATTGGACGTGAAGTCGCCGTGCATGCGGGTGGCGCGAACCGGACAATTGCTGCATGTAGTAACTACGCCAAGTTCACGGCGTGGGCATGAGGGGTTAACTCCCCAGAACCGGCACTGCAGCAGTTCAGATGGAATGTTGAACGCCAATTCCACCACTTCATGGACGCTGGAAGCGCCGCCGGTCACCATCTCCCACTGGTTGATGCCGGGAAGAACACCAGGTTTGTTTATGGCCCAGTGGCAGCATACAACATGAGCCTAAACCAGACAAGACTGGGGGCTCACGGACGCAAAATGGGGCCCAGGTCCTTCCCTCTGAGCTTATTAATTACTCACGTTAAAAGTGGCCCGAGGCCCTGGAAGTTTGACTTGACCAAAGTCCCCCACGAAACATTGGTTCCGAGTAAAGGTACGAGAATTAGCCATGAACACAGCCATGGTACAGAATTAATACGACAAAATTACAGGAAGTGAGTAGTCAAGATTGGAGTCTACGGATGAGCAAGACAACAAGTAAAGACAACAAAGCCAAGACAAAAGAAAGACACAGAAAAGAACAACAGATGAAAGATGCAAAATGTGCCCAACCTACACCCAATTAATATGATCAACTTGAGTAGGTTAAAATGTATGAAAGGACAAGGTGCAATCGGGATATGAACATGGTTTATTCCAAGGATAATGGAAGAAAAAGGATAATTATTTGGTCAAGTTAGATACATTATAAAAAAAATCTGTTACGGAGAAAAAGGAGGGCTATCAGGAAGCACAGCTGGAACAGGAGCCAACACAGGTACAACTGCAGGAACGGGAAAAGGAGCCAAAGGAACTGGCACCGAAGTAAAACCCAAACGGGCAGGGCAACACACTGGATTACATGGCACAACACGCAACACATATCTATTCGGGCAAGTGGGACACACATTGGAAAAGGCGCAACGCCATTCATCATGAGTGATCATGGAGCCGTGGGATGCCGGGATATGCGTAGACCAAGAGGCAGAGCCATTTGCGCCAACCACTATACCCCAATTCACAGCATGAGGGGACCAAGGGCGTAGGGTTGTCATTTTGGCGAGTCGATTCGCAAATCGAAACACAAAAATCGATTTTGTTCAGAATCGATTTTTGAAAGTTTAAAATCGATTTTTCGATTTTCGATTTTGCCTTTTTACTAAAATTGCGGCGTTCAGCCCTGCAGGTTAATTCTATGGTGCGTTGACTCTAATATGACTGTAAGCTCGTCGTCTGAAGGTAAGGAGGATAGTAAGAAAAAAGAGAAACAGTTCTAAACAATTCAACCTTAACCTTTGACAATTTTAATTCAGTAATTATTTGTTGCTGTGAGCTTTGGCAAATCCCAAGAACCACTCATCGGCAGACACATTTCTAAGAAAAACCAACATGTTCAA
Organism: Stenchaetothrips biformis; assembly: GCA_030522485.1. NCBI lineage: Eukaryota > Metazoa > Arthropoda > Insecta > Thysanoptera > Thripidae > Stenchaetothrips > Stenchaetothrips biformis. The sequence goes on from CM060101.1 coordinate 1,788,272, forward strand.
ATGCGGCCCCGACAATCGGCACCTCAATTGATTTGCTATAATACCAGCATGAGAAAATAATCTTTCACACGGCACTGACGTCGCTACAATCGACAAAACTCTGAGAGCTACCTTCCACACGTGCGGGTATTCGCCCTTAAGAGATTGCCAAGTCTTGAAAGGGTTCGGATTGTTTTTTCTATCGACTGGGGGGCGATTTAAATACTGCCGGAACTCCACTGGTAGTCCTTTTGCGCGATCAGTATCAGCTTTCTGGTTGGAAGCCTGCACTTTCTTGTCGATTGAGGCCCAAGGATCGTCAAGATCATCCAAAGCACCGTCAGTGCTTTCCTCAGCATTTTCCAATGCCGCTTGGTACGCGGCACGATCGTTAGCGCGCGAAGTGTTGATGCCCGCTGTCACCAAGCGACCTGAAACCGCGGAGTTAGCAATTAGTCTGTCATTATCAATTGCATTTATTTTTATTACGGCAGTTTAATTGCGTCCAATTTACTCACCAACTTCTCTTTCGGCTGCCTTTAAAGCTAGTGCACTGGAGAACGGCACTTGTTTGAACCTCGGATCGAGCAGTGTGGCCGCGGCGTAAAGGGGATTCCTCTCAATGTTGTCAAATGCATTTTCAATTTCATTCAAAAGATTTTTCTTCACCTTCTTGCCGATAAGAGTGACGGCGAAATATAAAGAGGCTCTCTGAAAAAATAAAGTACGTTATTACACACACACCTTTTTCAAAATTATTATAAAAAATCTTTATCATTTAATACTTACGGATTTCATAAAATTGACCAATGGGATGACCTTGCTAATGGATACAGTCTTCTCAGTTGATGCCTCAGCAGTAACAATGGCCAATGGTTTAAGGAGAGACTTCACTTCAGTTAAGGCATCTAGTTCTGGAGCACTGAGCATTACAGGGGGTGTACTTTTAGTAGATTTATCTTTCTGCGCCTTAAACAGCACTCTGCTCACATGCTCTGACAAATGCAGAAACCTTTCTACCATTTCGTAGCACGAATTCCACCTAGTTCTTACTTCTTGTACAAGTCTAAGAGGCACCTTGACGCCGCCTTCTGCTTGCATCGAGAGTAGATCATTTGAGGCTACTTCACTACTTTTAAAAAAGCGCACAATTCTCTTTACTTTGACGAGCATAGCTTTCAATGAAGTGGGCAGAGGAGTAGCTGGAGCTTCGTCGTCATCCTCACTTGTACCTTCATCATCTTCCACGTCATCCTCGTTGTCAGGAATGTCCGGAGCCGGCGCCGCCGGATCCGTTCCATCCTCATCGGCGTCAGGTTCCTCAGATGGCACAGGGGTTCTAACATGGAGCTCTATGACTGTCTGCCCAATGCCGTTGAGAGCGTGGGCGAAGCAAGGGACATGCTTCTCTTCTCCAAAAAACTCACGGACCGCAGCTTTTATATTGGCCCCACCGTCAGTGGTGACAGCAGACACCTTCTCGACCAAAATTCCCCAGGAGGTGCAAAGATCTTCCATGACTGAAACCAAGTTTGCGGTTGTCTTTCTCTGGGGCATTGGTTGGGCAGCAAGTTCTATGGAAATACTATTTTCTCCTGCAAAATAAGACAGCATTATTAAAGTAAAGAATCATTGTAAACACGCGAAACACCAACGCCGTGGCCCACCGCGGGTTATATTCGGCCTCAGCCGTCGCTAGAGAAAGAAAGTGCGATGTGGGGTGCGTGAGTGCGAGTGCGAGATCCGATAAATCTGGCCCCGGACCGCCGCGCCCGCCCGATTTGGAAGGATCCTTTCGTCGGTCTGTCTCTCTCGCTCTCATGCGAGCGCCGAGCGCTCCGTGTGTGCGAGAGAGACAGACCGACGAAACCATCACTCGGAATCTGTAGACTGATTCCGAGAGTCGTTTTCGTCAGCCGGTCTCTATCGCACCCGTACGGGACGCCCCGTTAGAGTGGTTCGTTTTTCCTTCATGTTCACATTTTGGAGTTGGGTAACTTTCATTCGGTTCCGCTTTCTATATGATGAATTTTGGCACCTCAGCCGGCAAAGTCGGCCCAGCGGAAAAGGTCGCGCAAGGGGCTGAAGTGCGCCTTAACAGCCCTTAATGACTCAACGTCTAAGTATCGATGTACGACCTTCGTTATATTGTAAATATAGTGATTTTGACGCCCAAGGGTCAAAATTTTGACCGTTTTGCCGTATCTTTACTCCTTCAGGGTGAAAAAAGCGAAACTTCTTAAAATATTGCCACACCGCGCTGGGTGCCATCGTAATTTGTAAACAAAGGAAAGGAACCGGCTGTTCGCTACCCGACTTGTTGACGCTCGCCGCTGCACGCTACACTGTGGTGGCTGGCTGCGACGCGCCTGTGCGCCTGCCGCAGTGCTTCGCTAGGCGGCCGAGGGAGGGCGCCAGCGGCTCATTTCAGTTCGAATGCTCCAAAAGAGCGCGCGCCGACACAAAATAGTCAAATTTCAATAAAATCGAAAATCAATCGACTTAATCGATTTTTTCAACTAAATCGGCACGTCAAATCGATTACGATTTGGATCGAAAATCGACTGCCTGAATCGATTTTCGATTTTAATCGTAATCGATTCGAACAACCCTAGACCGTCTTTCTCATTCTTAGACTTTAGAAAGGCATTGATACGAGACAGCGTATTCCTACATCGGCGAACGGCTTTTCCTTTGTAGAAGTCAAATCAATTTTTTCACACAAAAGCGCAATATACGAACAAAAGCACAAAATCATGGCCAAACAGAGGGCTCCAATTTGAAAAACGCGCTGCTCCGTGGCCACCTATTCTAGGTCCAGATCGGCCACCAGAGGTCTCTGACTTTAGTTTGCGCTCGCGAATAGGACTTTCTACTCAGAACAAGGACCTTATTTTTCGCAAGTACCTGACTGTGGTGCGATCTCTCGGGAAAGTGCTACACTTCCTGAACGAAAATGGCAAGGAGTATTCGCGCCAAAGACTCCGGTAAATACACAATCTAAGTTCCTTTAGCCGTCGCGGGTGGACGGTCACCGGGATCCCGCCGTAAGGACTACCTTTGACCAAACAAAAGGGACGAAATCGTCATAGGTCGTCTACCTCGACCGGATGTCAATAAACATTGTACACAACTAAGTATAATGTGTGACATGAACCTCATCCGTGCGTTGAAGTGTCCACGTGGACGTACGTCAATATAGAAATCCCATTGTAACAAGTTAATTGTGCTAAGTGCACTAAATTTGACATCAGAAATGAGTGTAGCGCCGAAATTCTGGTTTGATTCACCCAGCTTACTGTATTTGCTGATCTTATTAATGATAATTCTCTTATGCGACGTCATCCAGGGCACTCTTAAATTTGTATAAATTTATGTACGGACCCATATACAATCTTATACAATATTATGTATAATCTGTATAAAATGATGTATGGATCCATATACAGGGCTCACCTTGATTGGCAAGACAAATGTTTCTTTAAACAAAAGATAAAGTTACTAATGCAACCCTTTGGCACGACTAAAGTTCCCACTTTTTTCAGTGTAAATAAAGAATTCAAACGTTGATTTTGTCAGGATGGATTAGTTTGAAACCTGATCTGGTTTTTATAGGTACAAGCCATTGTGGGAAACTGGTAAAAAACAAATAATAGTAATATAATAGTAAATAATAATAATAGTAATAACCAAACCAGATAGAAAGGCCTTTGCAAGCCTTTGACGGAAGAGTTCATGGATTCCAATCACACCAGGCAATTGTTAGATATCTTGACGTTTCCCTTCCCTTACTAAAAATAGGGACAAATTCCAGGTGGGATGAAGATTTTTGTTTTTGATATTATCTGGGGGTAGACAATTCCTGTTCTTTTGAAATTTCATACGATGCCATTCAGAAAATTTAGGTTTTTCAAGTTTTTTATACAGATGGTAGTGCCTTTTTCACACGGGACAAGCAGGTGAGCCCTTGTATTGGCAGTATAACTCAAAATCAGGCGAAATCGTTTGAAATCAACCAAAAAATCGCGCGCAATCGCGCGCAATCACGCAAAATTTGCCAAAATCACCGAAGATTTTTCAAAATCACGGCAAATTTAGCGAAATCGGACAAAATCGCGCAATCTTATCTGAAATCAAGCAAAATCAACGAAATCATGAAAATCATTTCTCTTTCCGAATCATGTGTACACAAAAACGCTGAGTTGTTGGCCCCTTGAACAGCGATGGAAATGCAAGAGATTGAGCATATAAATTTTCCCATGTGGCTTGCTAACCAATTTATTAGCTTTTCTTTCGAGATTTGGCTTGCTTTGCTCGCTAAACAAACGTGTCATTCTACTCGTGAAGGGAAAAAGTGATGCAACAGCGGAAAAGCGTGTCTATTTTTACCTCTAGTTCACTGAGTGTCTCTGAAATGGATATAACAAAAGCCTTTTGTCCCCCCCCCCTGAATTCACTCATTAAAGCGTTACAAAGAGTACTTTTTCGTTATAAAATGGCAGCGCTACGGGGCCCTTGCCGTTGCATTGCGACCAGGGCCCTAACCTAGCCAGTCCGGCCCTGCCTAGCAGCCATCAAGCCCTCACCAATTATTGCAATCGAGACACTTGCGTGTGAAGTGAAAAGGTGATAAGTTTATTGAATGAGCATCTTAAGTCTGAGGTGATGCAACTTGTTGTAGTATTGATCTTTGTTATTTCTCTGCTGTCAGAGTGATGGTGTTCATTCTCACATTCTGTTTCTAGATTCTGACATTGATTTGAAAGAATTTTTAACATAAGATTTAACCAAACTAAGACAATTTTATTCCTAATAATAAAGAGCGGCTGCATGTAGCCAACAAAATATTTCAATATGAGAAGCAGAATGTATCGCAAAGCCACAGTAGTGGTGCAGTGAGTTTTATCTCCCTTCTTGTTCTGTCCTTTTTTCTGGATATTATGATTGATTGATCCCCTGCCATTAGTCACTTCAACCATCTCTCTTATTCCCTTGGTAGACCTCTGGTGATAGTTCAGGCTCAAACAGTCCCAAACAGTCCACCCCAAGGTCCAACCCTGATCCCAAATTATTAGTTTCCACGCAGGTTAAATGCCCTTATTATCTTATTTGGTTTTGCTCCTTCTCATATTTGTGACAATATGAAAATTTATTTGATTGTTGACTTACTTCTATGTTCTATATTTTACAGACATTTTACAGCTGGAAAGCAGTGACACTGGCAACTTACGTAACAAGGACTCCACTTCTGAAGTTGAGACAAATGGGGAGTTATCTTCCACTGAGACAAGTTCGACCAGGAATAAGGAGCCTAATACCAGTAAAACTTATGCGAACCAGTCATCTTCACCTGATCGACTCCAACTTTCCCTTGACACCAACAAATTTAAAGAATTTGTATGTGAAATTTGGAGTGAATCTGATCCTTTCAAAGTTGTTGTGCCTTTATTTAATAACTCACATGTTGCAGGATTTGAAAGCGTTTCTGACTTCCTCGGTGCGACGTCAAGCAGTTCTTGCAGGCATCAAGAATGGGATGCTAAACCCTGAAGTAAGAAAGGATTTAGTCCACTTTCTTGCTGATTACATCCTTTCAGTTGCAACTAGGTCAGTTTGTCTAATTATAGTGGTCACGATGACATTTGTTTTTATTTCAGTGTCTTTGTGTTTCTCATTTAAATTTTTATTTCCAGACCCACAAGCACCGATTTCAAAATTATTAGAGAGAAAATTAAGGATATTGCCCCTAATGAGCCTCTGGTAAGTCAAGGTCATAACAGTATTCTTAATGTTATGTCTTTGAGCTGGGATGATTTATGTTTTCTTTGTTTCTTTCAGGGATTATATTATACTGCACCATGGTTTCGTATGTTTTTGAAGGTGCTAATGACGAAAATGAAATCAATTTCTACCCCTGACATTAGTCTTAACTGCGAATTGGCTACCTCGGCCCGAATTTGCTAACATAATCAACTTCGACCCTTCATCTTAAAAAAAGGGGTCGACCGACTAAAAAATTTTATTGCAGATTTCGATAGGTCTCGGCAAGACCTTTTCAGGGAGGGGTCGGAAGGGGGGTCTAGGAGCCCGACTCCATCAGTTGGCCTAATCTGGATCTTGAAAAAAGAGGCTCGACCGACTGTAAAATTTTATTGCAGATTTCGATAGGACTCATCAAGACCTTTTCAAAGAGGGGTCGGAACGGGGGTCTGTGATCCCGCCTCCATGTATTGTGAACATTGGTGCAACGGCCAAGTTTTGCACATTAACTTTGGCACAGTGGGAACACAAGAGAGGGCCTCAGTCCTGATGTTATTTCAATAAGTTTGCGCTTTACCCCCACGGGGTGTGAGGAGCGAGGACCAAAGGCCCGAGAGACGGCCTCCTATTGGGCCAAGCCAGGTCTGGTGCGAGGGCCGAAGAAGGCCCGACAAGAATCCGCCGGCAGGCCAAGCTGGTATCGGCCCCTGTCGAACTGAATTGCCGGCGCAGCGAAGCGGAGCTGAGCTGCCTACTCGGTTCGTTGGAAAGGCGCGCCCTAGCTTGTATACTTCGACTATTGATCACGTAGTGCACTACTCATTGCCTCAATGAACCCTTAAAACAGCTTGCCGAAGGCAAGCAGGAAGCGCCGCAGGCCAAGGTAGGTGTAACGCCAGGCGTGGATTGTCGAAACTGGCGCAGCATCGCGAAGCCTGTTACGACAAGACACGGTCTGGCCTGGCGTAAACCTTCCTTGTATAACATATATAATTAATATATAATTTAATATTACTTTCTAGGTCACATAAAAGACAAACATTTAAGATTCATTATTTTGTATGCTTTTATCACAAGACTATTTTATGACTCTTTTAATTCAATTCAGAAAAGCCATACAATCTATGCCGCTGGTGTGCCGTGGTTTGGTTGGGCTTCTTTACAGGTGCAGCCGCAGAACTCACAGCAGGACGGCATGCCATTGATGCGACATTTGCACCTGTTAGGAAGGCACCCCATCTTGCAGTTGCAGCGCACGAGGGCCTGACAAGCGTCGGATGCGACTGGAATGGTGCACCAGACTGGTTTCCACATATTTTCCTCTCTTGTCCATCCGAATTGGGCAGGGTCTACAAGACCTTGCATGGGTATCACGGCTTGCTCCCAAATTTGCGCTTGGAGGGCGGCACGCGCCACATGCTGCTCCAATGCGTCTCTTGTCGGCGGGATGTTCTCAGTGCTCCGACTGTTCCTTGTGAAAAGAATTCTCCTACATTCATTGACTTTCTCGCATAGAACGGACCTTTAAAAAGAAAGATTATCGTGAACAGTCTTAAATTTTGTACGAAGTTAAGAGGGGTTGTTATGTTATAACCTGCTGTACAGAGTCACAACGAATGACTCCAAGTTCTTCATTCCTTCTTTCACATCGCATCTTTGCAAAGCTTGAAACGACTCGGTGGCTCTGGGGTGCTCAAACCAAGCATTAATGGCAGCAAACTTACAAATAACATCTGAAAACTATTCATTTCACTACACCTGAGATGGGGAATGAATAGAATGATCAGATTCAAAATGTGAAACTTTCCAAGGGCTTGTCATGCTGGAAGAGGTGCCCAGATTCGCAGAAGGAGTCGAAAAAATAAAAAAATCCTTCAGAGCGACTCTCCTTGACGCCCTCTACAAAACGCAACCTCCGGGAGCCCTTTCGGATAAACCCACCCCACGCTACCCCCACCCCCCTTTAAAATCTGCAATTTTTGAGCGACAGTCCCGCGGTTGCGCTGGGATCCTTTTCTGGGCTCCTTTGATTCAGGAAATGCCCATGCGTAACCGACGCGACCCACACGCACCCCTGGGCAGGGCGCAACAGCTCTAAACTTTTCCACCCCATGTGCAAGGGGGCGGTTCCGCTCATCGAAGTTTAACGAAATTTACCAGGTTTGTTCTCGGCACCGTAACGACCCAAATCGCGAAGGTCCTGTGAAAACAGCTACCCTCAGAGTCCCACAGGAGTGGTCCGAAGTTAAGGGTTGTTCACCCCCTCGCCAAAGGGATGAAACGCAGCAGAGTCACGCGGCACGCATGTCACACGGTCCAGGGCATCGGGGAAACACTGTTTGGAAACCGATACCATCGTCAACATCATTTACCGACAGAAAAGTCGTCGTTTTTGGGAAATGCACCCCCAAGTTTACGCCCTTCTCAAGGGTGACCGACTAACGCTATCACACCGCCGACCACGCGAGGGGGAAACAACTTCCTCCCTTCATTGTACAAAATTTGGACACATTCGCACATTCTGGAGGCAAAAACGCCTGTAAGTAGGCAACAAGTGTAACAAATGAAGCAGAATTCTTGCACATTCTAGGGTAAGGTTACCAAACATGGATCACTTTTTACAAATTCGACCATAAGACCCCTTAAAAAATGCGATGACCTAAATGTTTTTGAATTGGGCTTTAGGTGAGTCCTTGGGACGTAAATTCCACCAAGGGCTAGATTTCTACCTCAAATACTCTGGAAGTTCTGGAGAAAATCCACAAGGTCTGAATTTGATCCATGTTTGGACCGGGGGACCCAAACATGGATCAGCAAAGAAGAACATTGTCCTCTACAGGGATGGTCAACCTACATGCCAATCGACAGGAAAAAAAATATTTTTGAGATCTGACCACCCGTTGCTTATTTGGGAGGGGGTGATCCATGTTTGGGCCCTGGTCCAAACATGGATCAAAACTGCAAAATTGTGCAAAATGTTACCGTTGTCTAGAAACAAAGTTCGAAAGTGGTAAAAAACATTTTTTTATTGAATCGCCGACTTAAATAATAATTTAAGGCAGTATCAAAAATACAAAAGAAAACCGCACTCAGTCAAAATTATTTCTGTTGACATTCAAAGGCCTACATTAACAACATCAATGGCCAGAGTGGAAACTTAAAAATAGAGAGAATTAAATCATAAACCATTCATTACTAAGGCATAGTAAAAAGAAAATGAGCTTGAGTCATTCAAGTGATTTGAACAATGAAGAAGAGAAAATTTGTTTAAAGCGGAAAGATTGCGCGTGACTAGTTTTTCTCTCGGAGGACTAGAATAGATACAAAAATGACTAGATTTTTTTTCTCAAGTTAAATCGCGGATAATCTCAAACTTCATTGAACAAATGACCAAAATTAACCCGGACGGAATGAAATGGTTATTAGCAAGAACAGCTTCAAAGCATAGTACGAGAAGCTGAAAACAGTCAATTTTTTCTCAAACGACTGACAGGAGAACAGTCCTCACAGCGGAATGTTGCTATATACTTAGCAATCCCTACACACTTCATGTGGAACCAGGTGCGACAATCCTTGCCAGTGCACTGGATCCATTGTTCCCCATTAAAGTCTTGCTGGAAACTTTTCCCACATTCTCCACATTTTTCATTGTCTTCATCTTCCTCACTCTCACTTTCTTTTTCTCCTTCACTAGGGTCATCTTCATTCTCCAGCTCTTCCTCAGACTCAACTACTACCTTCCTTTGCTTTTTTGGTTTCTTGTTTGTAGTATCTGCTTTGTTCTTAGAGGCTGCTTTTCTTTTCTTGGTTTCTTCGCGAGCAGCAGCCCTTGCCTTCTTCTCCTCTTCTTTCTTCTTCTTCTCAGCTTCCTTGTCTTGCATCTCCTTGAAAAATTCGTCACTTGTGATAACCCTAGTGTGCGTGACACAACGCGATCGGGCCCGGTCGCGTCCATCCTCCGCGGGCATCAGAAGGGAGCGCACAGCGCGGACGACAGGTGACAGTGTGGGACCGCCGTCTGCCAGATGGTCAGATGGCGTACCTGAAAAAAAAGTAACATTATTTTCACAGTCCACTAGTGTCAAAAAGTGAGCCGCCCAAGGATTTCATGGAAACAGCAGCGGCCACTACACCAGGACGAAGAGCATGCCGTTGAGGAGGACGTGCGAGCACGGCGACGGCGCCAGGTGCGGCGGCCTAGCCACAGCACCAGGAAGACGCCGACGACGGCGGCGCGCGACGACGGCGGCGGCCGCCGCTGCACCAACACCAGAAGCACGCCGTTGAGAAGGACGTGCGAGCACGGCGACGGCGCCAGGTGCGGCGGCCCAGCCACAGCACCAGGAGGACGCCGACGGCGGCGGCCGCCGCCGCCGCTACACCAGCCTCAGGAGCATGCTGATCCGGGGGGTGGAGGTGGGATGGGGGGCTGAACCTGTTTCTAGAAAGGAGCACAGGTGATAGAATTACTTACGCGGGTGTGCTCCACCAGCACGTGTGTCGGAGGTTGCAGCGGAATTTTCTTCAACCACGGCAGGGCGTTGAGCAGCATCTCCTTGAGCAACGCCCTCATCCACCACTGCCATAACATCCCTGGTAAACTTAGACAGCAAGTTGCGCACCCTTGGCCTCAAACCTTGATCATGAGAACCTGAAACAATTCAACAATTTTATGAGAAACTACAAAAATAATTAAATAAATAGTAACACTCCTAAACACAGTTTATAATCAAAAACAAATTTGTAAATGAAAGAAGAAAAATTAATGCAACAACTACGAGTCTTTGATGGTAATGATACAAGGGTTTTAATGGAACCTGGGGTTTCGGCTTGAGCTGGCATTGTGTCAGCATTCGGGGACTGAATAATTTCTGATACTGGATTAATGTTTGTGCCTGAAATAATAAGAGTACTTAAAATATGGCAGTAAATAAATAAATTTACAGAAGGATACTGGGACGGGTTACAGATTCCGTCATACCAGGCAGGGTAACAGCATCAGCATTCAGTGGCCACACTCCAGACCCTCTGAAGCCACCTTGGATATTGGCTGGGGTTACACTTTTAACCCAGGCTGAGTTCAAAACTTGAGCAATGTGGTATCTATTAATATTCTTAATTTTGTTTTTTCTCATCAGCTTTGTGGATTCTGAAGAAAATGAAGACTTGAGGGATTTAAAAACACCAACATCAAGAGGTTGATAATAATTTGTTGTGTGGGGCGGAAATAGCAAAATGTGAATGTCATTGCTACGAGCCATTTCAATTATGTCCAGCTGGATGTGGCTTCCATGGCCATCCATCAGTAGCAGCACTGGCCTGGCAGGTGGGATTGCTGCAATGAATCTCTTAAACCATTCCACAAATAATTCAGAGTCAATGAAACTTCTTTTGGAATAAGCAAATACAGTGCCCTCTGGAGCACCATCAGTCAAGTCAATATTTAAACTTTTGCCTCGAAAAATTAGAGTAGGAGGGAGGATGTGTGAACCAGTAGCATTTACCGTCACCACTGCTGTGACATTTTCTCCTCTCTCACCACCAGTTCTTGCACGAACATTTTTGGAACCTTTGACAGCAAGCACTTTCCCTGGTTTTGTAACAACGCAGACTCCAGTTTCATCCGTATTGTAGATCTGAGATGGTTGAAGTCCAAGTGGTGTTAACTTATTATACAAAGCTTCAAGTTTGTCGAAGAAATCTTTCTTAACCTCAGGTGTGGCCATTCGAAATCTGTTGGCTGACATATTTTCTGGCTGACGCAGTGACAAATTGTTGCGCTTTTTAAATCCTCTATACCAACGCCTGCTGGGCCGCTCACTTTCAGATTTGAACGGGGACCTGCCAGATTTCTCCACAGTTTCAACGGCCAACTCCATGATATCGGAAACTGTGGCACCATGGCCCATGTCCACCATTGCAACAACAGCATCATGCAATTCAGCTTCATACTGTACCAGTTTAGGTGGTCTTCCAGGCATGAGGCTTTTGGAGACTCCTTTGACATGCCTATTCAGTGTGACATAAGGAACATTGTATAACTTGGACGCAGCTCGAATTGAAGTGCCACAGTTTTTCACTGAGTTCAGGGCTCGATCTAGTGAATCAGGATCAAACGTCCTGTACTTCTTGGATGGTACCATGATGTAATACTGAAAAAAAAAAAAACAATGGTAAAATAAAGTCAAGCAGACAAGAAATTACAAATAAAAACAACAACAGTTGATGAAACTGATAGTGTGTCATGCCCACAATTTGACACATTTGGCATCAAATACACTTCATTCGCGGAAAAAAGGTAAAAGGGCGTTAAAATGTTACGCAATCCAAAGAACATTGCCCATTTTTAATCGAAAATAATGGTTTCATTTAGGTTATGTACTACAAACAAAGCGAAAATTTACATGAATAAAGGTCAATTTTGCACACTCTAGGTAAAAAACAGTACGAAATGACTGTCTTTGAACGGAAATGGACTAACTTTATGCTATCATCAACATTTTACGTCCAAACTATAAGAAACTCGCGAGTCAGAGGCCCGCAACGCCACCGGCTCAAAGTTCGCAACTCGGTATTTTCACCCCCACCCGCGTTTCGACCACAGGAACTTCCGGACTTCAGCGGGTGAAAAATATCAAAGGGCATAGTCTGAAGCTACAGCAAACCAAGTTTGAAGTCATTCCGATCATTAGTATGCTTGCAATCGCTGTCGATGTAAACATACCTCCTTGGACGACTCGCCTGGGGCCGTTTGCGCGCGCTGTCGTGAAAGGCCTTCTTTGTTTGGCTGGCTGTGGAGAGGAGGGGGGAGGCACCGCCTTGTGGACTTGGCATCAAACTGCCAAGGTGACGAGCTGCGCGGGAAGCTTTCAAAATTTGAAATCGCGCGATTTGATCCCGAGTTATAGCGGCGTAAACAGAAATGATCCATGTTTGGTACCCTGATCCATGTTCGGCACTTTACCCTAACCCATCCCCACATTCATTGTACAAAAAATCTTACAGTGAGTCACCCCTCGCGACCGCGGATTCAGATGCGCCTGCTCAACGTTGCCAAGCCTTGAAAAATCAGATTTTTGAAATCACGCATTCGGCTCAAAATTGGGCCGATAACTCGCGACCAGCGTTGGGGCCAGTTAGAGCGGGCTTCCAAGAGCGCCTGGCAGGTAGGCAGCCCATCGTAAACCACCTTCCCAGTTTTTTCTGTTTCCTATGCGAGAAATATTTGAGGTGCAAGTTGTGAAAAGATCACAAAAGAAAAAAGCTGATTGCAAAGATAAAGTTACGGAAGTTATTTTAGAAGACAGCCTGATCTTGACGTTTGGAATGGACGTAGAAGAAGTGTATGCTGGAATGGATCAGGGAACATCCATCCGCAGCAAACCACGAGAGGTTGGACGGCTGGTGCTTGAAATGAAGAATGAAAAACACATCGAAACTTTCAGTGATGTCTTCCATCCCTCCAAATTTTAGGCGACTTTGGGTGCGAGAGGTCAAGAACCAAAGTGTCACAAGATTGATCAACCAGGACAGACGGTGACTTACTGAGCTCCTCGTTCACAACTTGTTCAGCCTGTGAAACAGAGTGATGGGAAAAAGTGTCAGCTAATTTCGATGTCTTTTTAAAAGAGGATTTGCGTTCTTCAGCCTGCTTCCGTGGAGAATCCGCCTGGATTCTTGGCGTTTTATACTTTCTGGACCTCGGCTTCTTGCGGCGCCGCCGCATCTTAACGAAGTAGGTGAACCTATTCCTGCTAACAACCCTCTCTGTCAACCTCCGCAGCTCTGCCCGGCGCACAGCCATCCTGGCGGCTTCGTTGCAGGCCTTTTCGTAAGCCCCACTTGGCTTACGGTGTCGCGCAAACCGCCTTCAAATTTTATTTAGCTTTCGAGTCATGCTTAAAGATATCTGGGTATAATCTTGAAACAAATACATTTAAGACGCCCTCTTTAGCCCAAAGAATTGGAGAACATCTTCAGAAGTGTGCTGTTATCATGAGTAGGGCGTCAATTCTCAAAGAAGATGAGGCCAAAAGGCAAGATGTACAAAGATTTATGGATCTGCACAAGATGGAGTGGCCTCGAAAGGTGTCTGCTAAAGCTTCTCTTTGCTTAAAAGAAGGGAAATACAACAAACAAACTCAACTTCCAGACAAAGAAGATGTCATCAAGATAGGGGTGTTTATAGAGGAGGAGTGTATCAAGAACTTTGCCCTGCGGAATGATAATCCAACCAACTCGGTCCACTATAATAGACTCATGATGGTGACATTGGCCTCCGTTATAGTGTTTAACAGGAAGAGGCCTGGTGACGCCCACAAACTAAAAATTGAATCCTACCACAAGTCTTGTATTGAAAGGCCACATCAGGATATTTACAACTATCTAGAACCACACCAGGAAGAATTAGTGAACTCCTTAAAGAGAGTAGAAACAAGAGGAAAAAGGAGCATGAAAGTTCCAATTCTGTTCACCCCGAGGATGCAGCGATCCATTGACTTCATGCTGAAAGTCAGAGTGGGTTGTTGCATTCCAAAGGAAAATGTTTATGTATTCACTAAAGTGGGAACAGAAACTTAAATTAGAGGCTCCGATGCAATCTGACATTGCAGAGAGGAAGCTGGCTGTTAGCACCCAGAAAGGGTTACAGCCACTTGCCTACGGAAAGAAGCTGCGACGCTTGCCAAAGTAGATGGCCTATCAGAAGGAGAAGTGGAGGAGTTGGCTGAGTTCCTTGGGCACAGCAAGACAACTCACAAAAATATTTACAGGCATGATGAAGGAACACTTCAAACCGCCAAAGTCAGTGATTATTTATGCAAAATATCTCAAGTATCTGTCAATGATGATGATGAGGCCAGCAGTGACGAAGATGTTGACAAAAATGAAAATGTGGAGCAAAATGAAGATATGAACGAGACTGGCATCTCAAAGAAAAAACAATTAAAACTATGAAATCAAGAAGAAACAAACCAACAACTCGCAGAAGACCTTGGGACACCCCTTCCAGGAAAGAAGTCTTCAAGCACTGTTCTAAGTTTATTAAAGAAGGCACCCTCCCTGGCCGCTCACACTGTGAGACGTTACTGAAGGAGAGTCCATGGAGAACAAGAAAATGGACGGATGTAAAATGTTTTGTAAGAAATCAGATCCAGAAGGCTGCAAGACGCTTAGCTGACAGTTTTGCAGGGGATGTAGCAGAGAATGAAACTGAGGATGAATAGGCGGGTGATAGTGAATAGACATGTTTTTGTACGCTTGAGGTGGGATATTGTAGTGTAGGTGAAATTGTGGTCCTTTTCCTTCTTGCTGCACCATGAAGCGTCTGTCTGGCTCATGAAGAAATGTGCACAGTCATCTATACTGACATCTCCTCATGATTCCAGCAAAGGACACTTTATGGTGCGATAAGCACCAAACCATGGTTCACTAGGGGTTGGAAACCCTTCACATCCACCTTAAACCCTTTTAACAGGAGCGCACGGGGGCGAGCAAAGTGTGAAAGTGTCAAAGAAGTGGCTCTACGGGACGGCGCAAAGTTGTCGATGCATCGCTACTTTTCCAGTTATTCACAATTTGATTTTGTGAATAAAGCATACCTTTTCTTACATTATTTTGATTTCGTTGAAATTGTTTCCATTAACACCACTTTAAGAATAACCATACTAAGAAACTAAACGCTCCTAATGATTCAGTTTTCAAAACCTTTGGCGGCTTTGCCGTCCCTGCGCTACTTCCCCACCACACTTCCGCCCAGACGCAAATAACCATGGGCTGCACTATGGGCGCAGCTCGCTATGGGGCCACATGGATCACCATAGTTCAAAAATCTTATCCACGGCGAAATGCCCATTGTGATGCAACCCATGGGGATCGTCCCCCATTGCGATAGGCTGCCCATAGGGACGCTCACCATGCCGCAAGCACCCCATGGCGGTAGCCCACCATTGCGGTGGCCCACCATGGCGCAGGCAACCCATGGTGCGGTGCGGCGGGCCGCGCGCTGTAATCGCTGGTTGCCTCACCGGCTTAGCATGCCTGCCGTTGAAGGCAAGGCAGGCCCGTGCGGATGGTGAGTGCGGTGGGTTGCCTACCCCTGGATCCCCCAGGCGCCAGATGCACCCATGGTGATGCCCCACCATAGAGAAGCTACCCCATGGTGATGCCTCACTATGGAGAAGCGGTAATAGTACACTTTAGGGGCTCCACCGATCTGGAGCCCCTAAAGTAGACCAAAACACGCGGAAAACGCCGCAGAACACGAATATGATTACCGTGTTGGGGGCTGTGGAACGGTTTGGCTTAATTTTCATAAAACAGTGACTTACCATTACCTCAAATGACAAACTTAAAAACTATCAAACATGATCTTTGCAGAATCGTTTCGTACAACGCGAGTCTGCAAACGTAACTTGTATCGCCGAGGAATGTTTATGTCCAAGCTTGAACCGCGGTCAACGCTTCGTAGGTAAATATTGCAAATGTATTGAGGCGGCACATTGAGGCGTCCTCAGGCGTGATGGCACGGGCGAGTGGCAACACATATTTGCAGTTCTCTTTTCATAGAGATTGTGTCGTAAGGATGCTTTTCTTAATTGAATACATTTAGAAGCAAAGTTGAAAAGGAGAGGTTCTTACCAAATCATTAAGTGAGATAAAAAGAGTTTCATCTTTTTGTGACGGTTGATACTTTTGTGATAATAATTTGACATGTAAAGGTCCTATAGTTTTGTTTTCACAACCTCTATTTTTATGCCCTCTTTTAGAATATGTGGGTGAAACAAGCAAAGATTTTAAATTAGGTGTCACTTAAGCCAATTTCTTCTTGGTTAGTATATCCGCAACTTTGGTCTCTAAGTTTCAATTGTCTGTAGCCGCCCTTGTATGGTAGGTAGAGGTCTGAAATTTTGTTGGGTTCCTTTCAGCCCTCAGACTTTGGAGTGCTCTAAGCCTGAGCCTCATGGGAGGCCGTCAAGAATTGCCGTTGGCTGATTACTGTACATGGCATGTTACCACCAAGGCAACATGGACACTTAACCTTCAATTATTTAAATTGTTCCCCGTGAATGGAAGGGAAATTTGCTAAATGAGAAACACCTAAATCCCCACAAAGCCACAAACTGTAGTTACATTCTTTGTTCATTTTCAGCTGCAAGGGCCGACAACCACTGACAGCTTAATAAAAAGGAAAATAGATGCAAGCTGACAGCGAAAAAGGGCACTAAAGCATATTCCCCTATCCGACACATCTGCTTTCCCCCAATTTATCTCGCATTGATAGAAGGGAAAATATTGGGTTGCTGATAACTTCCTCTGCTTTTACGTAACTTGGGCACGCATCGTAGATGGAAATTTTTTTGGATAAGTATGAACAACATTAACCGTCCCGTCGACGTGAGTAGTTCGGGCTGGCTACAACTTTTCCACAATATTTTTAGCCGACAGTAGGTCGACGACAAAAATAAAGATTCCATAAACACTTTTCTGCTTCTCGCATTGATAGAAGGGAAAGTATGTGGGAATGACAATAAAAGTCGAAAGCCACAAGAAACTTCGTCTCTGTTTCGTCTCGCATTAAATGCACATTCTTACGAGAGATGGCGCTGGCCCTGCTAGCCTCGGAGCAACGCTCGCACGGCCTCAACCTAGTGTTTCCACTCGCCCGTGCCATCACGCCCGAGGACGCTTCAATGTGCCGCCTCAATACATTTGCAATATTTACCTACGAAGCGTTGACCGCGGTTCAAGCTTGGACATAAACATTCCTCGGTTGTTGATAGCTTTAGCTGCGATCTTGGCAACTTGTGCATTCATGTCAGAGTAGGCAATAATGTTTTTGACAAGAGTAAGGTCTACTCTTGGTGCTACTGCCGGAATGGTGGCGGTAAACCAAGGTTCAATATAGTGAAGCACTACAAAAATACAAAAGTCACGAATAAGATTTAGCTTTTCATCCTCAATTGGAAATTGACCTGAAAATCAAAAGCTTATGATAAAGAACTGACTGTAAAAGCAGTTTGAAAGCAATATGAAATTACGTACCACTCCGAGCAAACATATAAATAGACAAACAGTAGATCAGACGCCCCATGAACCGTGCCGAGGACAAGGCGATCGGAGGACGAAATTTTTTGCCCCTGGGCGTTGTACCTCCCAAGAACATAATACTCAATTCTAGAAGATATTGATAATCTCCCCGTATTAGTGGTTTCTAAAGCAACAAAAAAAAACTGTTTTCCAAAAAAAAGGTGAACCGAAGAAAAAAAGAAATAACTCAGAAGTATACCTGAAGTGCATTGAAACAAACTTCTAGTGCTTTAGCCACTCTTGCCTCTGTTAGGATTGGGATGGCATCAGGGTCAGCAGTGGCAGGAGAATATCTCTTTTGGTCTATGCTCTCCCAAGCATTTTCGAAGCTCTTGCAAAGCGTTCCAATATCTGGGCTGCTTGATGCCTCCACCATTTTGTCAAATAGATGCTTTGGGAGGACCTCACGCATATGGTGACGGCATGCAACGTACAGGAGACTTTTCCCAAGAGCCCGTTCAATCAGGATAACTGCACCTTTTTTGTCCCCTGTATTGCTGCTGGTAGTATCGGAGCACAAGGCACACACACACACTCCACGCAACCCCAGTCAGTCAACCGATAAACCACCTCGTCACGTTGGGCCTGGCCAGTCCCGTTTGTAATAACGCGTGCCCCAAGCAGCTGCTTCGTGACTGTACCAGGGCCAGTCACAACGACAGGCTGCCTTTCCTCAACTTTTCTACCAACTAAAGATTTCACCTTGATTCCGTCCCAATGCGCCGTGCAAGAACTCTTTTCTTCCTGCTTAAACTCTTCCTTGATTTTTTGAGATACAACTTCTCGGTGTTCTCGACGGCGGCGCAATATAGTAGACCAACTTGGCGCCGCTATAACGTCGCCACTGGACGTCGCCACGTCACTTGCAAAGGACGCGACAACCCTGAATCCTGTGCGACTGCTTACTTTGCCACGATCGAGATTCCCTTCAAATGTGGAAGTGCAAGCGGTCTGTTTCTCATCAGGCTCAAAATCTGTGCCCTCAGAATGAGAATCTGCAAAAAAATAATAAAAAAAAATTGCGTCTCCGGGGCCGGGGGGGGGGGGGGGGAGGGGGGAGGGGGACAGCGAATAGACTCACCTTCCGTCGAGAGCAACGACTCGCACCGCCTGGCCCGTTTCACTCTGCGCCCAGAGGCAGCAGCCTCCAGGTTGCGTTTCATCATGCGCCCGCGCAATCACACGTGAGTGAATGGCTTAGATCGAAATAAAGCTTGCGCAACCAGAAACGCCAGGATGAGCCTTTGGTACGAGCTATACTACTCGAGGTTTTGGGCGCTTCCGGACAGACGGCAGCGGCAGGCGTTCTGGCAGAGATACGAAGCGGTACAGTTGGTTGTGGGGCATGTAGAGTGACTCCCATCAATTGTCTGTGGAACTGTGTCTCCCGCGAAGCGCGCATATATCAGCTTTTAGCTGTAAATTCCTCCTGCCCATTTATTTATTTTAAATTATGCGTGTCCTTTGATTTCAGGAGGGTGCGAGTGGACAACCTTGCGGCGCAACAATATCAAAGCTGCTAGGCCGACTAACAATGCGGAGGAAAGCGCCGGCATCACTTGTACTCCGCTTTCTGAAACGGCAAATGGAGCGTATTTTGAGGTGCTGCTGCTATCCTGCCAGGGTGCACGGAGATGCAGAGAGAGACAGCGCACCTGATGAGGTAAGCAGCGGGAAAGGGGCTTCAGAAATGTGAGAGAGATGTCGACTAACGGCCTTAACCTGGGTGTGAGAGTTACAACTAGGGGGCTGATCTGTGCCCCCCCCCCCCCTGCGAATGCTGCTGTGTCGGTGACGCCGCAAGGGGTAGCACAACCCGCCACCCTGTACAAAGCTAACAGAAGGCGATGTTTTCCAGATCGCCGGCGCGCAGGGTGCGCTGGCCAGGACCGTGGACGCAGGCACTCAAACGTCGGTCGGACACCTGGCGCGCCCCGAGGCCTCGACCCAGACCATCGCCATGCCACCGAACCCGGATGCAATTGCCCGGGCCGCCTCCGCCGCCGCAGCGCTTGTGATGGCTTCAATGGAGGGTACGATGGCGGCGTCGGCCTCCCTGTCCCTGAACCTCAACACTTTGGCAAGGGAGCCAGGACCCATCCTGGCTGGGTCGCCCACTAATAGTGGTATGTTGAAGACCTCCTCCCCTTTTCCATTTCCTTACCAAATACTATTTCAAATGGTTGCTTTTTTTCCCTCCGATTTTTCGTCCACATCTGTCATAGCTGTGTATCAGTGCTGGAGCATGCAACGTTTAGAGGTAATTGCGTTCTATAACCAGAACATTTTTTGTATGTCTCTCTCTTTTGTATTTCATAATTTCTTTTCACTCCAGGAAAATCTCCAGATTGTTAAAAAGACAATGGCAGATCAAATGGAGAAGAAGCTTTAGAGTTAAAAAATATTATAAAATCATGTTTAATAAATTCCTATAAAGTAAACAACTAGTCTTATTACAGAAAATCACTGTACTGTAGTCCAATACAAGACAAATCTAGACACATTACTGAGATATTTTAACAAAATTAAAAAGACTAGTTCAATGCAATGTAAATGTAGACATATCACAAATATATTAGGACTAGTCTATTACAAGGCAAATCTAGACATATCACTAATATATTTCAACAAATTAAAAAGACTAGTTCATTTACAAGGCAAATTCATCTTATAAAAAATAAACTGAATTTGTTTTATGTAAGCTTGGAAAAAAGAGAAACAGGTTTATTTCTACATAAATAATTTTGTATGTAGGAGGTAATATGTTACATTTGGCATGTTTCTTAATTTATATGACTAGTGTGAAACTTAGAGAAGCATTGACGAGTTGGAACAAATCACAAATTGACATTGCACTTCACACACAGGACAGTGGTAAATCCATTTTTGCAAAACTTGCAGCGCGACTGATTCATTGGGAAACTTGGCCTATGATGGTATCCATCTTTGATAACCTCATCATCAGGACGGTATCTGGGTGTTTTGATAATATTTTTAATCCTAGATGTTGATGGAGTTAATACCGATGATTAAAAGAACGCTTAGGTTAAATAGCTGTTGAAGGTGTCTTTTGTTTAAATGTTGTTGTCTGAGTATCCTAGTAGTTGGAATTGGAAGTAGAAGAGAAGCGCGAAGTAAGGAAGCTACTGTTAGGATTGAAAAATTGTACATTGTCTCCGAAACGAAAGAGAAAAAAAAAGGGCAACACAGTTGAAGTTGAGTACATGGGACAATGCTTACTCAAAGAAAAAACTCTGCGCTCTCAGCGTAGCGTGATCCGATCGCCGGTGTCTCCGGTTAATCATTTATTGTGGTTGGTACCGATGATTTGGTTAACCGGAGATGCGATTAACCGTTGATTCGTACCGGTGATCCGGTTAACCGGTGATTTCAAAATCACCATATTGGTGACCCGGTGATTCTAATCACCGAAAAAAATCACCGATTAACCGGTTAACCGCACAGCTAGAGGGGGCCACTGAAAGGTGAGTATGAGAAATTCGATGCGTTCGGGGTCTCAGTTTATGAGTTGTGTGTAGAAAATATGGAAACCAAGTGTCCCTTCGCTGTGCGATGTACCATGGCCGTGCCCCAAGGGCCTAAATGCAGCATATGTCAAATTGCGTTTTTCCGAAAAAATATCACCGCCTAATAGGTAAAACGTGATTTTAGGACCTAAAGTCGGAAATTTCGTCCGTTTTGCCGTATCTTGAACCGTTTACGCGCTACAGGCCGCGCGGCGGCGCACCGCCCGGCCTGCAGTGGCGCGCAGGCAGGCGAGACGCGCCACGCGCTGCCACGCCACCGCTCTGGATGGCTTCTGGAGAGCAAAAGCAGCGAGCGAGCCGGAAGAGCGAGTGAACTAGCCGCGAGCGCGGCGCGAGCGATCGGATGGACGAGCGCACAGCCCTGCGCCAGCGACAACAGCCCTGCGCCAGCATGCCCTACGCGCAGTGTTTCAGGCCGGGCACATCTGGGGGAAGGCCCTTGCTTTAAACGCAGCCCCCACGCCCCCACCAACATCGTGGGGTTGGCTGCTGGAAGACGGGCGAATGACACCATGTTGGACCACGCTTTCGATCCTTTGGGAGGCGTGCAGGGCTCTCGATACGTGTGGTTGCGAGTCTGGCTGCGAAACTCTCAGGTGCAGATGCCGGGCAAACAATCTACCATGCATTGTTGCCTGCACAGGCTGCAAGGGAAAATGCGCCAACAGCAGGTGCTTGCAATATGTCTTGAGAATGTCAAAAAACGCCATAAAACACCTCTTAAAAATGTTTTTTCTCCTTTTCTATAGAAAAACTACACCTGAAATACCAGAGGAAGATGAGGCATTGCTGGAGCGCTAGTTATAGTTTGAAGTTTTGATATGAAATAAACAAAAAACAAGACCTGTCCCAAGAATAAACGCCTTTAAGTCACACCAAGCGCCTGCAGGGTACGCAACCCGCCGCGGCCGCACGCTTACGCCCCTCCTGGGCGACCCGGGAGCGGTCCAATCGCATTTTTAACATCGGAGTCGTGTTCAGCGAGGCCAAATCAGTCGGAAATGACACCCTGGAGTCGAAGATTGACCATTTTTAACCACATGTTCGAAAGTGTTCAAATATTGAACACTTTTGGCCTTGGGGTTGTTTGAACCCCGTTTTCGCTGTAGGTAACCTACAGTATGCATTTCGGACGCATGCCCCGAACTTTTGACGCAGGTGCGGCCTCATATTGACTTCAGAAACGAGTGTTGTACTAAATTCGTGGGGTGTTCAAAAGTGTTCAATATCTCGGCTCCACACCAAGGTATCGAGATGGGCTATGGACCAAAAGTTTCTAAATTGTCTTGGGAGCAACTGTGCAAAATGTCATGCTTTTACCACATTTTGCAAGATTGTTTTGGCTAACGCTCCCACTAAGTGGTGGGCCTGTAGGTGGATTTGGTGGTGGTGGTGGTGTGTGTGAAGGTGGAGCTGAAAGTGGGGCACATGGACGAGGTGGTGATGGTGCTGGTGTACTTGACTTTTCTTCCATTATCTTGTTGTAGCATGCAACAAACACATCAAAGTCTTCATGAGGTGGTGGTGATGGCTGAGATTTTGGTGGTGGAGATTGTTGAGGCTTTCGTGGTTGTGACTTCATCCTTTTCTTCAGGTTCCTTGTCTGCTTCCTTTTACGTTTCTTGGTTCTTGGTTGTTGTTTGTTTTTAAACTGAGTATAGTCTATTTCAAGGTACTTCAGTTCTTTACATACAGGTTCGTGTCTGTTGTCCAAATGATCCTGACAGCATTTTTTGAAATCAACCCATTCCAGTGCCCAATTCAAAGATCGATTACGTGGAGCCTTCACTATTATGCTGAGGTCATCACTTAAGGACTCATTAAGGTGAAGGGTGACCTTTGTCTGTTCATTTTTATGTAATTTTTCCAGCTCGGTAAGACACTCTGCAGTTGGGTGCAGAGAAAATGATGTGAGAATACATTCTCTATAGGCATCTGGGAAGTCTCTGACTAGATTACCTAAACTTCTGCACCCTGCTGACAAGGTTTCTTTTCCCGTTTTTTTGTTGGTGTCCATATGCAGGTTGTTTACTTGACAAGTAAGGTACTTTATGAAAATTTCAATGCAAGTTGTACAGAAAGAAAGAAAGAGTAAAAAATTGTAGCATTAACAGAAATTCTTTGTGCTTCTAAAACTGAAAAGAAAATCGTACCAACTCACTCTTGAATGTAAAGTATTTGTTAAAATTTGCAATTGCTCCAGGGAATATGTTAATTTAGCCAGTTTATGCCATCATGCCATGATGTCGTAGGTTGTGAAATCCTGCAACAGAACATGATTATGATTATTGTATTATTGTTAGATGAATGAACCAAAATGAATATTACTGAAGTTGTATGCGATGCAAACTATACCTCGATTTATCAATGTTTTCTGTTTACTTCCTTTTAAAACATCCCTTAATTGTTTCACGGTCATCTTTAAGTAATTGGGCGTCAACATGTTGACAACCCCTCGAGCCTGCTTTGTGATATCTTTACTTATGTACTTTGTCTGGAAACAATAATTAAATGTCACTCAGGTATGTTCTCATTTTCACTTTTGGTGTGACATTAATGTCTTTTTGACAGAATGATTAGTTTCCTGGTCACTTTGAGGTGTTGATGTAATATGGAATGCATGGCATACCTCATTCAGATGGTTGTCGCAGCATGATGGTGAACACATAGTTAGGGAATCCTCATTAAAATGTGACAGCAATTGGGCTCTCCTGCAGTCGGTTATATTCGTGGCATATTTTATCATGCCTTTAACTTTTTCAACAGTGGAAGTGTTGAAATTGTTGGAAGTGTTCAAACTGTTTGTCGAACCTGTGCAGATAATCATAAAAATAAATATACACAATACAATTATTTTACCAAAGAGATTACATAATTTTTTAACATTTGAAATGCATGTCAAGTAACATGAACTTACCTCTAGATAAAGATAACCATGAAAGACAATCCTCAAATTTGTAGGACAGAATGCACTTTGATGTTAGTCCATCCCGTCCTGCCCGACCACATTCTTGAAAATAATCTTGAACACACTTTGGTGTGTGTAAGTGGAAGACAAAGCGTACATCTGGCTTGTCAATTCCCATGCCAAATGCATTTGTTGCAACAATCTTCTATGTGGAAATATTTTCATGAATAATAAACAGGTATGTTACCAATGTAAAATAAGGAATTTATTTATTACCTTGACGTCACCTTTGAGCCAGTCAGTATGAGCACCTTATAACGTTTGCTTTGGGAGCCCAGCATGGTACACTCTGCACGAGATTTGCCCAGATGTCAATTTTAACGAAAGAGACTTGCAATCATCACGTGTCATACAATAAATAATCCCACAGCTTTCAGCATATTCAGTTTTTACAATTTCTACTATTTTCATAACAGAGTTTGAGTCCTTTGGCATTACTTGGAATATGAGATTAGGTCGGTTGACACTTGAAATGAACCTGGAACAGGAGAAGAGTTAAGATAACTTTGTTTTCATGTGACCATGTGCAAATTGCATTTTTGATAGACCACCTCTTAACATTTTTGAGACCAAGTAGGTGCTCAATTTCTTGTCGTGTTGATGGAGCAGCTGTGGCAGTGAGGGCCATGAATGGAATATTGGGGTAGCTATTATGCACCCACATGAGCTTCCTGTATTCTGGTCTGTGGGCATTTAACATATTAAATTTTTAAAAAAATATGTAACTATAATAATATTACAGTTTCATTTAGTACTCATGAATACCTGAAATCACGTCCCCAACTTTCCATACAATGAACCTCATCAAAGACAAACCTTGACAGTTTTCTCCTTCTGTTAAGCAAGTCCAATGTGCTTTTCAAAATGTCATTGTGAACAAGCATTTCTGGAGTAATGTACAGAAGCTTTGTGTCTGAAAAAAAAAGGAGAAAATCAGTTAAAAACATTTCAAATGAACCGCACTTACAAAGAAAATGTATTTAGTATGCTCACCAGGTTGTTCTTTCTTCAAATCACTGTAAATTGTAACTGTGGAACAACCCTGAGTGATAACAGCTGCCCGTACCTGTATCATGAAAAGCAAATGTAGAAAATGACTTCACTCATCAGAAGTAGCATCGTAATTTGGATGAGCTTATTCATGGCAATGACAATGACACAGGAAGATAAAATCTGGAAAACATTATTTCCTGATTCCCATTTACCAGTCGTTATCACTCAGAAAAACTTAAATAGACTGTGCAAAAAGAGTCTTACGCCAATCTTCATCATTTTCACTGACTGATCAAACATCAGTGATTTCAGTGGGGAAACCACCACAGTCACTCCATCACTCATAGCAGCTGGGAGCTGGTAGCATAACGACTTTCCTTGTCCAGTGCCCATAATGACAAGGCAGTCATGACCAGCTAGGGTTGCCCGAATAATTTCCTCCTGTTGTGCTTTAAATTCCTTCATGCCAATTTTTTTCTTTAAGCACTTGAACACCTCATCCTCTCCATTTCCCAAGACTGGTGTGGCTGCAACAAGAAATGTAATTTTAGTGAGCACTTTTTACAACACAAATTGAAACGGATTTAAATGCATTTGCATGTGCCATGTCTTACAAAGAATTTTTTAAAACAATGAAATAAATACGGTATGACATCAAGTATTGTTGATTTCTTTTTAAACTTTACCTAAGTAATTATCTTTACATTCTTTGGGAATTGTTAACCTGCATCTTTTCAGAGGTGGTTCAAAGTCATATTCCAATCGGGCAAGGACATTGTCTTCACCATCTTCAAGTAACTCATGGTCCTTGTCCTTGTCCATAGTGGCAAGCAGAAACCTGAGTCAAACAATAAGAAATATATTGTACATTAACTTAAACTAAATAGTGTTCAAACGCATCAACACGAGGGGGGATGAACTTCCCTCATTCATTGAACAGGAGACAAACTACTGCACGCTGCGCCGTCGTCACCAGGACGCCGTCGTCGGCCGGCGCTGCCACCAACGACTCGGTGCTGGCAAGCACGGCGCGCACTGTGTTCCTAGTGCCCCTCACGTACGAGACGCTTCCGTTTCACAGTACTTACTCGTGAGGATTTGTGCAGCAGTACGGCAGCTCCAACACTTCATAAGCAGAGCAACTTGAACGTAATGCTTTCACCAATCAACAAAACAGCAGCTTCATCACTATAGACGCACGATCGAACATCCGTTGACGCGTTCCACGCAGAGTCAATGCGACGCCTGCTCCAACACTCAATCCGTCCGCCGCAACAATGCCTGTTGCATTCCCTCTCTACTAGTCATTCCCTCGCGGGTGCTGGTTGCTGCACGGTCGGCACTGCGCGTGCGCCGCGCTTCCTACCCCTGCGCTGCGCATCCACCTGCACCCACTGCCATCCCTTGCAACGCGCCATTGTTGGAAGGTGCCGCCCCGCGTCGCGTCCGTGTGACTTGTGAGGACGCCATACTGCACTAAGGGTTAGTGATGTGAATATAGTAAAACACCCGTAGGTAATTCAGACGACAAAAAAAGGGGGACCGGCAACGGGAGGACCGGAGGGCTCCGTCTTGCTGCAGTCATGTCACCGAATTTCAGCCACGGATGCTTGTATCGGGCCTCGCGAGGGCTCGCTGGATAGCTAAAGGTCCAATGAACTGCCAAAATTCAAAAAAGTTGACCAAGTCGTTCGTGACCTGGGGTCTGGGCCGTTTAAACTTTGTGCGGGACGATTCGGCAGGTTTCCCGGGCGGGGGGGCAGGCGCTCTCTCGAACAGCTCCGAAAACGTTCTTTTGCGATTTAGCGAAAAACGGCGTTTATCGTCTCAAAATGTATTTCTTCAGTCAAAATAAATTAAAATTAATTTTTTCTCATACTTTGGAACCCATTTCAAAGTCTGTTTCGCCTTATTTCGAGTTTTGCATACAGTCGCGCGGTTCAGGTTAGTGCCGCCCCGCGCGCCAAAGAGCCGTCGTGTTTACGTGCTTGCCGCCGACCGAAGCCTAGCGACTATTTTATCAAAGGTGACACATTTCGCGGCAGCATCAGTGGAAATTATCGACGAGGATGTCTAATTAGACGTTCTGCTTCGATAATACACGGTTGGTGTACCGAATCAATCCACGAAATGTTTACAATCTCTTGCGATCGCCAGACTAGGCGTAGGGCCCCTAACCCATACATGTTTTCACCGTTCGTGTTTTTGTTCCCACAGAGCCTTCAACATGGACGAAGAGGAAGAGTTCGAGGAAGTAATTGAGGAGCCCTCGAAGAAACCAGCTAAGAAAAAAGTTGGACGTAAGAAAGTTGCTAAATGAAAGCAAGTGAAGCGGCCAAAACCGTCCAGAGCCAGTTCTATTGGATCGCTTACATCTATTGCAGATTGCATTTTCTCTGATGACGAGGTGAGTCATAATTCTAAACGTGCTGGTATTTGATATTGGTTTGCACATGAGGCTGTCATATTTTACTGATTATTATCATTTGTTTAAATTTGCAGATGAGAGATGAGTACCTTGCTGATTTGAATGCAACGGATGTGACAAGGAGTATTGGGGGATCGGTTAGTACTTTCCTTGTCATGTTAAATAATTGATATTAGACTATTTTTAATTACTTTTTCTCATCTTGCAGGAATCTAGTGCCTGTGAACTTGGCTCTCCCACTGGTTCTGTGACATCATCTTCACTGTTTTACGAATCAGACTCATCAAGACCAGGGAGTGCTAATTCTTCCAGAGCAACCAGTGCTTGTTCTTCTCGTGCACCAAGTGTGTGTGGATCACATACTGTTACCGCCCCAGTGATCTCTGAAATGGGACCACCTTCTTCGTGCTTTCACTCCTACTCTTTGGTAGCACCAAGTCAACAAGAAGTTACCAGTGAACTCAGTCAAAACCCTAGTGTCCTTGTGTGCCCTCCAATAAGTGAAATCCAAGATGGCTTGCAAAAGTTTCGGACCCTGCTACCTGCTCCATGGTTTCCCATCGTTGATGAAACTGGCTTCCATCTGCTTTTCCCGTCACTTCAAAAACCAATTGCCGTCCAAAGAGAAGTTTTTGTTTCCTTCAATGGTTCGGTTATAGTATACTGTCACTGTGTGCCTGTTCCATAAAATTCCTAAATTATGTAAGTTAGACAAAAATACTATTCCTCAGTTCAATGCCCGTAATTTGAATGATTATTGTGATAAGAGTGGCTGGCTGGCGGTGGCGGTGGCGTGGCAGCGCGTGGCGCGTCTCGCCTGCCTGCGCGCCACTGCAGGCCGGGCGGTGCGCCGCCGCGCGGCCTGTAGCGCGTAAACGGTTCAAGATACGGCAAAACGGACGAAATTTCCGACTTTAGGTCCTAAAATCACGTTTTACCTACTAGGCGGTGATATTTTTTCGGAAAAACGCAATTTGACATATGCTGCATTTAGGCCCTTGGGGCACGGCCATGGTACATCGCACAGCGAAGGGACACTTGGTTTCCATGTTTTCTACCCACAACTCATAAACTGAGACCCCGAACGCATCGAATTTCTCATACTCACCTTCCAGTGGCCCCCTCTACCGCACAGCTCTACGCATGGGCTCACGCGCTCCGTGGGCCGTTTCCACCGGCTGAAATATCAGATCTGGATTTAGAAACTTTGTTATACCTGTTAATAAATGAGTAAATAAATAAGTAAATTGTACTGCACATTATGATTGACCATACAATCATTCTACATTACCTTTTTGCAGTGCCAAGTGGTGCATCGCCAGCTAAGGTAGAAACCGCATGGACAATTTTATTGTCCTTCCATTTGATGACTTGGACACCGTTCATGACCTTGGTATCATAGGAGCCTCTTCCAGCAGTCTCGAGAGCTTTGTCAGATGTAAGGGGACACTTCCTTATTCTGTCTTTCCGGATAGTGCCCATTGATCGTAACTTGTACTCATCCCTGAGATGATTGGCAACATCGATACCAGCAAAATAGTTGTCATAGACGAGAGCTTTATCTTGTCGATTATCAGATTAAGATTCAAATGGTTGTATTTCGAGTAGACAGTGTAACCCTTTACAAAAAAGCGGGATTAAGACACCCGTGATTAGTTCACTTAATTCTTATTTAAAAAACATACATTTTTGGGGGCGAGAAATTTGTTGCGGAGTTTAGGGAAAATTACTGAAAAAACCCTATTGATAATAAGAAACGTGGAGGAGAACAGTGGGGGGGCGGAACGTTGTCGTGGCGTCCTCGTAGTCCTCTGGGTGTCGTGGGCCAATGGAAGGCGTAGTCGGCCTCCAAGCCCGTACTAGCCGATGTATCCCACGTTGCCGCGCAGGGGGATTAGCCCGAGCCGGTTTGAGGTAGTGCTGGGGTGGGCGTGTCGGTTGGACAGCCGCTGCGTCGTGGCCAGGCGTGGTGCGTGCGGGGTTGCCTGCCGGCCGTTGGTGTGCTTAATGTCGTTAAGCGCAGCCGGCGGAGATGTTGTGGCACTAGTTTTACGGTGCGTCTGGGTCGTCCTCGTCTGCATCCGGCGGCCGGGGTTGGTTGTACTGGTGAGGCATCTTTCTGATGCGGGTGGCTTGCCGGTGAAGTAGGTCCGGAAAGAAGGTTTCGATTTTGTTGAAAAATCGGGCGTGTGAAGCGGCGATGACGTCGTGCAGAAATTGTACGTCAGTCTCTTGGTGCGCTGCGAGGGTGTTGTAGCCCCAATATTCGCCGACGGCGGCCTTAATTGCCTTGTTTTAGGCCATTTGGAGCTTCTTCCAGGATGTGCTGCTGAGCTGGGCTGCGTAGATGGGGGCCGCATACAGGAGTATGGGCCTGATGACCGTCTTGTAGATCTTGATTTTCAAAGCTGGGCTGAGGAGGCTGCGGCGGCTGGTGAGGGTACGGAGCGCCCACTGGATGTTCCGGACCTTGCGTACGGTGGGGGTCCAGCTCCATGCCGAGGTACCGCAGTGTCCTGGAGGCTCGGACGAAGACGCCGTCGACGAGGATGGGGAATCGGCCGGTCGCCCCGCCGTTGGAAAACAAGGTGAGTTGAGTCTTCGCCGCGTTCACGACCGGTCGCCATCTGGCGAAGTAGGCCGTGAACTCGGCCAGAGCAGAGGTGAGTCGCTCCCGGACCCGATGGAGCAGCTTGGCGCCGCACAGCACCGCCGTGTCGTCCGCGCAGAATGCAGGGAGCGTCCCCTCCGGCTGCGGCGCGTCGCTGGTGTACAAGTTGTACAGGATGGGGCCGATGACGGAGCCCGGCGACACGCCGAAGTCCACTGCTCGGGGGGCGGAGACACGGCTCAGTGCGTGAAGGCGGTAGCTGCGCCCCGTCAGGTAGGTCCCGATGAAGCGGCCAATTGGCAGCGGGAAGCCGCACCTCAGCAGCTTCAGATGTAAGGCCGCGTGCCAGATTGAATCGAATGCCGATCCAGGGCCGCCATGCCGCAGCGCCACCCCCGCCGGTCGGTGTCCTTCAGAACCTTGGTGGTGACGCGCAGCAGCTGCTCCGTGGTGCCTTTGCCTCGCATGAAGCCAAACTGCGCCTCCGAGATGGTGTGGAGCCGGTGCACGTGCTGCAGTAGCCGGGAGGAGAAGCACACCTCAAGCAGCTTAGACATCATGTTCAGCAGACTGATGGGGCGGTATGATCCGGGTAAATTACGCTGTTTGCCGGGTTTTGGCAGCGCTATGGTTTTGGCCTCCTTCCAGTTGGTGGGGAAGTAGCCGAGGAGCAGGCAGGCGTTAAGAATGTACCGTAGGAAGACCGTGGCCTTCCTGCCGAGGTTCTTAATGACCCTGTTGTTGATTCCATTTGGTCCACAGGCTTTCTTGACTTTTGTTCTCTTGATGATACCGCGAAGCTCCTCGGCGGTAATGAGCTTCAGTGGCACGGAGTCTTCGGGGCGCTGTGGGGTCCAGTTGGCCGCGTCCTCCATGAAGGCCGTGACGTTGGCGGTGAGGTCCGGGTCTGATGACGGTGGCGGCGAGAAGCTGATGGCGTCCATTTTGGCGTTCATCTTGTCCTCTGCCTTAACACATTCGCGACCGTACGGGAACATGGTTCCCGGCCGGGAAAAAGTCCAGACGACCAACCGGGAACCATGTTCCCGGAAAAATGACTTTGCGAACCATGGTAGTCACAATCATGAGACATATTTTTTTGGAACCGCCTTGACGTAAGACGCAAGTAAATTTTTTTCTGGACGTCGTGCGATGAGTTTTGCACGGGCACAAGGTTCCCGGACGGTCCCCAAAGACATGACGAGTACGGGAACACCGTTCCCGTACGTAGCTCGGCAACGGGGCGGCCTAGGAAGGCAAATAGGGGTATTTTCGGAATCAGCGTCGCAAGCCCAGGCCATTGCCACACTTTTCGACCCGTTTCGAGCTGCTGCAACCAACTCGATCTGGACACGCCTTCCTTGGCGTCGAGGAGGATCGGGCCGCGCAGCTCGGCAACGGGGCGGCCTAGGAAGGCAAATAGGGGTATTTTCGGAATCAGCGTCGCGAGGTGCGCGGCTTTCCATGCTTGGAAAAGCCCTTGGGATGAAAATAGAGGGATCACCTAGTAAGGCAACTGCTTCTAAATGCACATTAGTGGAGGGGGCTTTCTTACGCACTTAATATTTTTGGACAAATTTTGTACGAAACGTCACAGTTTTTTGTGCAGATGAACTTTTCGTACAAGTCTGTACGCGATTTTGTACAAAAATAGGGGAAATATGTGCAGTTATCCGTAAGAAAATTGTACGAAAATTTCATTTGCACAAAAAAACTGTGACGTCTCGTACAAAATTGTACATAACATTTAGGATGTACGATGGCCGTGAGGATGCCGCCGTCACTTTCAGTCACCACCTTTCCTGTCGGTTTGTGTCTTCCTGACAAAGTTTGCCGACAAACCTTGGCAGGACGCATCGAGATCAGACTTGACTGCACAGGCCGCCCTTAGAGCAGCCATGCATGGTATAAAAGTGCCGCCTTGAAAGCCAAGGGGATAGGGGATGCCTTGGTTTTATTTCCAAGGGCTTGAGTGAATTTTTAAAGTTGTCCAAATTGACATCACTTTACAGAAATGGATTCTTCTCGACAAGACAAACAAAAAGTGTCAACACATGTCATAAGTTTGGATGGCAAATTATCAAGTTATTGAACTTCAAAAGTAGTAAATAGTCCTTTATGGCCGTTTTTTAAATTTTCAAGTTCAATAACTTTTCTTATTTCCCATCTAAACTTATGACATGTGTTGACATTTTTTGTTTGTCTTGTCGAGACGAATCCATTTCTATTAAGTGATATAAATTTGGACAACTTTGAAAATTCACTCAACACCTTGGAAATAAAACCAAGGCAGCTCCTTTAGATTTCGAGGCGACACTTTTACCGTGTTTGCTCGGCGGTGACAATGCGACAATGGCCAAGCGCGGATCCAGCGTTTTATTTGTGAGCGGGGTGGGGAGGGGGGGAGAAGGACAGGGTGTAGAATCCTCCCCCCCCTCATACTTTACACAGCCAAAAATGGGCAAAAAGCAACCCCCCCTCTCTCTCTCTCACTCTCTCTCTCTCTCTCTCTCTCTCTCTCTCTCTCTCTCTCTCTCTCTTTCTCTCTCTTTCTCTCTCTCTCCCTCTCTCTCAGGCCGGCTGTCTGTACTATCCAGACTTTCAATTTTTCCTTCTTGCAACACTAAAAAAAATTTTGTTCCACGATAGAAGTTACCAAAGTTGAGTTGTCATTCTAATTTTTCACTTACCGAAGAACCCAACTGAAATTTGATTTCCCACACCTTCTACAAAATTCCAGGATGTTCAAGGTCAATACGCATGGCACCTACCACAATCATAATGCTGGCATGATTTTAACTAACTTAAAAAAGCCAAAATTTGGAACGACAACCCAATTTTGGTAATATTTGTTGTAGAACAAAGTATATTTTTAAATAAAGCTTGAACTATAAGAAAATTAGGTGCAAGAAGGAAAATTTGAAATTCAAGATAGTACAGACATTAAACACATCAAATTAAAGGTATGTACCTCCTTAATAAAAAAAAAGAGACAAAATTACAAGTTATCAATTTACGGAGAAGACCTATTGCCAGATCCAATGAATCGGCTCATACAATTCAATTTCAAGGCCACTTGTTGCTGAACACAAGTTGATCTTATTCAAAATGATAGTCTTGATGTGATATTTAATCTTTGAAACCGTTCAGCATAAATGAACCCATATTCTGAGTAAATTAAAAAGAGAGCCAGCTTAGAACCAAGTCCAACACTGACTACCAGTTGTCGCAGACAATGTATGATGCAGTTGAGGGAATCGTCTCTTTAAATCGAATGACCCATTCACTTGCCACCCAAAGCCTGACTCGTCTCATTGAATAATTTGAAGTTGATAGTTGAGGGAATCGTCTCTTTAAATCGAATGACCCATTCACTTGCCACTCAAAGCCTGACTCGTCTTATTGAATAATTTGAAGTTGATAGTTTAGGGAATCGTCTCTTTAAATCGAATGACCCATCACTTGCCACTCAAAGCCTGACTCGTCTCATTGAATAATTTGAAGTCAATGTCAAACCCAGCACGTGCTACACTCACTCAACTATATTTTTATCTTATAAATAAAAATAAGTACTGATATTAACTAAGAGCATCGCAATCATTGCATTAGATTGCATGTGGAGTCAATGCCAAGAGCCAACGAATACCATTTTACTAATATTAATGTCTATGGTTTCAATAGAATATATTCAATGTACTTATATCCCTTATTTTATAAATTAAGTAAAAAGCTAAAAAGGAAAACATGTTCTGAGAAATTGAAGCAAGTACACTAACTAGTATGAAAGGTAAACAATCATTCTTCTTGCTATTCTCAAACACACTGCACTGTGACTTGAAGGTAGATTCTCCCCTTTCGCGGGGGAGAGGGACGAAACGCGCAACAATTTTCACTTTCATTTTCCGTGTTACACTGTGTTAACACTTCGGAGTGGTTTGAATCATTCTAGAACGTTGAAGAACTATTTAGATCTTATTTTTCAACCTTTCTGCTTTTTAATTTGTTTTATTTGCAGAAGAGAGCCGCGGCCGCGGGTATGAAAAATTGGTAACTGCGCTAACAATGCTCTGAACCTAATTTTTAAAAAAGATTTGAATAATTGGGCTTCTTTAACAATTAAGTTCGCAATTTCCTTGATTTAGAAAATACTAGATACGAGAGTTGAAAACCATCGGTGATGTAGTTTTGATAAACCGCAAACAACAAAACACCTCACAAAGAATCTGACCGAAACTCTGACCGTTGTTTCTCGAGTGCTTCCAGAACGGCCCCTTCAATATCGTGCCGAGTTCAAACCTTGCAGAGCGGTTTGTTTTGAAACAAGTGGTGTTTGTATTTATTTGTATTTATTATTGAACGGGATGAAATGAAGAGAGCCATCGGCAAAGAGAATCTGCCTCCAGGTTTGTTTACTTGAAATGCTCATTGCCAGTCGATTTGATGTTAGAAACAGAGTTGGGGAAATGTAATAAAACAAACGGTTTCAGGGGGAGCAGTCAAACGACCGAAATGGGTTCCTCCATTCAAAGCCAAGGATGGACCTCCACCGAGACAGGAATCTTTCCAAGGTAAGAAAACACTAGAATAACGTGCAAGCTGTGACAGCGGGCTAACCACCCGTCGTAGCGGCCCGCTTTTTCTTCCGGCGGCGCGACGTATGATCGGCACCAGCAAGTCATGCCTCGAAGCAAGCATCGTTCATCTATCTCTCTCGCTCTCAGGGCTTCGTACGGGCAAAACGAGGGCATCAGCTGAGCTTAGGTGAGCAGATCGCTGCCTTGCCTGCAGATGATCGAGACCGCACAGTTTCGTCGCTCTTTCTCTCCTGCGGGCCTCAAAACTCGCTCCATACGTGAGTGCGAGAGAGACAGGGCGATGCGAGCGAGATGTGTAGAATCAGCTGATCGAGCTAACTGCCGCTTGCAGTAAGCCAAGCCAGCGCGGCTCGGGGGGCGTACAGCAGCAACGCGATCGCTCTCGTGTGCGAGAGAGACAGACATAGAATTCGGCGCTATCCCGCAGCGCTGTGCCGGCCGAGCGACCGGCAGCGCACAGTGGGCCAGAAGACGGCGCAGGCGGCCTAGACGCGTTTTGAGCTCCAGAGTCGCCAAACAGGACTCGAACCGAGCATGTGACCCCACCAATGGATTGCTCTCCGAACGAGGAATCCATTGGTGGAGTCAGACTTTCGGTTCTAGTCCTGTTTAGCGACTCTGGAGCTCAAAACGCGCCTAGAGTTTTGACCGTCTGCGCCGGTCTTCCGGCCCACTGTGTGGCGCGGCCGGAACTGCTTAGAGTCCAAGGGGCCTTTAGGACTCTAGAACTGCCCTCACCCTCGCTTTCGCGTGTACGCGGCAGGCTGTCGTCTCTGTCGCACGCATGCAACGTTCCGCAAGGGTGCGAGAGAGACAGCGACAAAACGAATCTCCGAAAAAGGGGGAGGGGGGGGGGGTCCCGGCCCACCATTTTTGACATCTCTGTTGTTGTGGGCAGTCTTCGCCGCGCCCAGGCAGGCAGGCGGCGTGCGCGAAGTCGGCGGGCCTTGCCCGGTCGTTCACCACGACGCTGCCGCAACGCTCGACCACTACGTGCTCCACCGCGACGGTGCGTCCGCGCCACAGCCGCGCGCGCTTCGACGATTCGTCCCTGCCGCGCCAGTCCTCTCGCGCCTCCAGGACGCCGTCGTGCGTTGAGCACCGCGCCTTGCTATGATTCTACTGAGGACTCGCAAGCCCCCCCCCCCAAAGCGCGAATCCAGAGGGGAGGGGGGGGGGCAAAAGGACAATTGCCCCCCCCCCTCCCCCGTGACCCCTAGATAGCCGCCTAAAAAGGTAGGCAAAAAGCACCACTTTGCCCCTGTAATTAGGCAAAAAGTGCTACTTGGCCCCTCCTTGGGCCGACACTGGATCCGCCACTGCCCCCCCCCACCTCCTTTTCTCTTTAGGAGCTCTCCTGGCGCCGGTGCACAGTGGGCCAGAAGACGGCGCAGGCGGCCAAAACTCAAGACGCGTTTTGAGCTCCAGAGTCGCTAAACAGGACTCGAACCGAACGAGTGATCCCACCAATGAATTCCTCGTTCGGAAAGCAATCCATTGGTGGGGTCACACGTTCGGTTCGAGTCCTGTTTAGCGACTCTGGAGCTCAAAACGCGTCTAGGCCGCCTGCGCCGTCTTCTGGCCCACTGTGCGCTGCCGGTCGCTCGGCCGGCACAGCGCTGCGGGAGCGCCGAATTCTATGTCTAAAACTTAACGTTTTTTTAGGTTCAAGCGGCCCTCACCAAGACCGGAATGCGACGACTCCTGCATCCAGAATTACTGAAAGTCCCCAATTATCTGGCAGTTCTAAAAATCCAAACGTCTCTAATAGCCGACCACCCCCAAAATTACCTGAGCCCAATCTCTCGGCATCCAAGGGTAATGCTATGACACAGTTCCGGTCTGCTGTCCAAGGTACCAGCATCAGTCTTCGAAAGTAGTAATGCGAGGATACTCTACGCGCTAATGCGATGTGAATGATTACCAATGTCCCGTGCTCGGGATATTTAATTTAAACTGAGACTTTTTCAGGTTTGAGCGGCTCTTATAAAGGCAGGAGTAACATGACTCCTACATCCACTGAGAGTTCCAAATTATGCAAGAATGCAAAAAATATGCAACCACCCCCGACCTTATCTAAGCCTCATCTCTCGGCACCCAAGGATAACGCTATGAAACAGTTCCAGTCTGCTGTGCCAGGTACCAGCATTGACATTCTAAATTAGGAACGCGAGGATACTCTACGCGCAAAGAAAATGTATTTGACAGCCACATTTAATTTAAACTGAACTTTTTTCAGGTTTAAGCGGCCCTCCCAAAGGCAGTAAGAGGGTGACTCCAACCTCTGGAAATACCGAGAGTCCCAAATCATTCGGCGGTTCTAAAAATGCAACACTTTCTCATAGCCGACAAACCCCGAACTTATTTAAGTCCAATCTCTTCGCACCCGAGGGTAACGCTATGACACAGTCCCAGTCTGCTGTCCCAGGTACCAGGTTCTAAATTAGTAACGCGAGGATAGTCTACGCGCAAATGAAATGTGGTTGATTGCGACTGTTCCGCGCGCGGTGTATCGCCGATCCATACACCTCTTAATTTTATTTACACTTATTGTTTTTAAGGATCAAGTGACACTCCTCAGGACAGGATGGGGATAACTTTTACACCGAGACTTACTCACAGGCTCTCCAATAGCCCACCTACGCCCAATTTATCTAAAGCTGCACCCCAAGGGAACGCTGCGACACTGTCTCAATCTGAAGACTCAGGTAACAGCATTTGTTTCTATCGTGCCTCTCAAACTGCACTCCTGCTCTAGGCAGGACAGCCGCACATCGGCGATCGCCGTTGCATTGAACTATCAGCTCGAAATAAAATTGTGTTTTTATTTTTTAGGATCATTTTATCAACCACAAATGATAGCCGATCTCAACCTCAGTTTAAGCTCAGCAGAAACACTTCTATTTGATTCAGCACAAAATAATACTGACAAATTTAATCAGTCACCAGATGGTAAGAAAACAATTGATTACAAAAGTATAACATACCGTTAAAAAGTAAAGCCACGTTTAAAGTAAAAGCACGAATTTATTGAAGTTTTTGTCAAATTTTTACAGTGGTTTTTTCTGAGATGTCTGTTCGGAAGGAGAGTTCTTTGTTAAGCTTTTCCTCTTTAAACTCCAGCAAGTCCAATCAAAACAAAGGTAAGTGGCAACCAGAAAAACTGTCCTTTTATCCTTGTTGGTTTTCCGGGTTATGCTGAGACCTTCGTACCTCCTGAGTGTGGTCCTTGGAAGTCAATCTGTTCCAGCATGTATTTTTTTAGTGCAAAAACTAATCTATCAACCCGGAAACAGCTTTGAGCGCGGGACTTAACATCACCCACAGCCAAATTCGATATTTTAACAGTTTTTATTCTTCTAAACAGAATCTAATTGTCAAATCCAAGGCAAAAGTAAGAAGCCCGCTGTACCTAAAGGCTCCAGGCTGCAGCTCCAGGCTGGAGCTTCGACTTGTTCCACGCCAGTCGGCAGTTCCGGAGGCAACGCAGAGTTTAAATTGCCGTCTAGGCCTTGCTCGAAAGTTTTAAAGAAGACCGCTCCAAAGCCGTCCGCTTCAAATCCAGGTAAATATGAAGCTCCACTTTTGCCATAAATTTGTATTTTGGTGTTGCACACAGCAAATCATGAACTCTGCCATGTGTCTCACGAGGAATGTCATTAACTGTACTTAATAATGCAATCTCAATTCCGTTAGAAATAACAGTATTGTATCCCTGGGTTACCCTCAGCCAAGGCTTGCTAATGCACATTGAGTATTGCAGGCGTTGGTTTTGTTTTTAAAAGGATTTTAGCCTTAGTTAAATCTGATTTATTGCAGGGCCTTCCCAGTCTTCTCAGGGAACCATTTCCCAAAACTCTGTTTCAACATCTGGTCGGAAAACAAAGAAAGGAACCGGCAAGAAAGCAGCTGCAAATCTAGGTAATTGCTCAGACTGATAATATTCCAACCTGGAGCAGATTTTTTAGTCACTCTTTTACAAAATGTTTGAATGTTTGGTTGAGGTGATTAACATGACCCACCGTTTAAATGTTTTTAGGAATGAATGACTTCGCGGCAGAAGTTGTTTTAGTGCTAAGATCGTATCTTTTGTGTTTAACAGTATCTGAGACGGAATCGGAATCGGACCGCCTCAACATTTCGTCTTCACTTCAATATTGCACTTCGTCTGAATACGGGACAGATTTGTTTGAGACAGGTAAATTCCAGCTGTGAAAGGGATAGTTCCAAATCTCCCTATCCGTAGAAATTAAACTTTTTAACTCTCTTTTCTTTTGAACAAAAATTTACTTTAAACTGTTGTTACACTTTGATGGCATCTAAAATATTATTTGTCAGAGTGAACCTTGGTGATGTAAGCGTTTGTTTTTCTGTTTAGACCTGGATGGCAGCTGCGATGATCCTCCATGTTCACGTGAACAACTTGTAGCGGGAATAGCGGGGGGTTGTGTTTGGCAACCGGAGATAGTCGTGGGAGAGCCTTCCGAATTTCAGGGTGACGAAACAGCCTTCATTCCGTTTTTTGTAGACACGCCGGATGATTTGTACTCGATGATGGTCACTGACGACGTCTTGGACCTAATCGCAAATGAAACGAACCGGTTTGCAGACCAGTCACTTGAAGAGGCCCAGGGAAAATCAAAAGACACGGATTGGCATCGAACTGACGCAGAAGAGATCCGGAGGTACTTGGGAGTTTGGGTCGCAATGGGACTGTCCAGACAGCCTACCATGCGCCATTACTGGTCCCGAAAAAATGACTTGTACGGCACCCCCCTGATAAGAGCAGCTATGCCACGTCGACGGTTTGAGCTGCTAACAAAATTTTTACATTTTGCCGACAAGAGAGACCAACAATATGCTGCAGACCGTCTCTACAGGTTGCGGGACCTGGTGAAAATGTTAAACTCTAACTACAGTTCAACACTAGTGCCAGGCCGAAACCTTATCATTGATGAAAGTATGATTCCATTTCGAGGCCTTCTTTTCTTCAGACAGTACAACAAAAGCAAGTCTTCCAAGTATGGAGTCAAAGTCTACAAACTGTGCACCGCCTCTTCTTATGTGTTGGACACCCGCATTTATTGTGGCCGAGGATCTGTCACAGAACATGGAAAGGGGCACGGGCATGCTGTAGTTATGGACCTTATGGAGCAGTACCTAGACTCAGACAGAAGGTTGTATGTTGACAACTTTTACACCAGCGTGCCATTGGCAGAAGACCTGCTGGCCCGCAACGTCACAATGGTGGGTACTGTGCGGCAGGACCGCAAGGGTCTCCCGAAAGAAGTCATGGAAAGGAAGCTCAAAAAAGGAGAGTCCGTTGGTGTGCAGTGTGAGCATGGAACAAAGCTGGTACGATGGAGGGACAAAAGAACTGTGAACATGCTAACAACAGCTCCAGAGCACTCTGCCCAGCTCCAGGATACGGGAAGAACACACCGCAACGGGACCCCAGTAATGAAGCCAAACGTTGTCGTGAATTACAACAAAAACAAGAAGGGAGTTGACGTAGCTGACCAATTAAACAGCTATTACTCATCCCTCCGAAGAACTTTGAAGTGGTATAGGAAGGTAGCACTAGATTACTTGGTAGGCACTAGTGTTGTAAACGCTCAACTTCTTGCCAAACACTCAGTGGGTACGATCCGAAACTGCACAATCCGGCAATTCCGGGAAGGACTGGCTCGCCAGTTGATCAACAAAGAGTGCATAGTTAGAGGGGTCCAAAAAAATATTTTTTTCGAAATTTGATGACGGCTATGGTGTTTGTAGTGTCATTTTGAAAAAAAATAATTTTGGTATTTTTTTTATTTTGATCAGATAACGGGAAAAGGTCCCTCAAGGGCCCTTAAGTTTTCCAATTCTTTTAGAAAAATAGTATTTTCAAAATTCGAATTTACTCCAAAAAAACATTAAGTACTACGTTAATTGGATAAAAAAGAGCTTTTGAGATAATTCCACGCCTCATTTCTATCAATTTTTGAAGAAATTGGACTTTTTTAAACTTTATTTACCTCAATTGCAGCTTAAAGCTCTAAGAAAGTCAAAATACCTCAAAAATTGATGGATATGAGGCGTAAATTTATCTCAAAAGCTCTTTATCATCAAGTTAATGTAGTACTAAATGCTTTTTTGAAGTAAATTCGAATTTTAAAAATACTATTTTCCAGCGGAATTTGAAAACTTAAGAGCCCTTGAGGGACCTTTTCCCGTTATCTGATCAAAATAAAAAAAATACCAAAAAAAATTTCTCACAAAATGACATCATAATCACCATAGCCGTCATCAAATTTCGAAAAAAATATTTTTTTGGACCCCTCTAGTGCATAGTGGAGAACATTCCTTTGCGCCTGAAGCACACGCTAAGAGAAGTGAGAGGAACTGTCAGGGACAAAGGTCGGAAATGCAAGACATGTTGGGGTAAGCTCTCAAAGAGAATGGGTTCTAGAAATGCGGACAGAGTGTGTTCCAAAGTTAAGACGTTCTGCTCAAAATGTCCTGGTCAACCATTCATGTGCCTGAACTGTTTTAACAAAACTCATAGAGAGGCACTATAATGTAATTTTAAGCCAATGTAAAGTATTTTTAATTGACGAAAAGTGTTTTGACGAACAGTGTTGGAACCACTTGCCATCTTAGTGTTTCATAATTAAACACGTATTCAATACATATGAAAAATAAATTAGCTTCCTTTTCAAAATAATTTATAAATTAATTGGACATTAAATACTAGGGCAAAGCAGGTCTTTTTTTTTCATTATAGTAAAT
This sequence comes from Stenchaetothrips biformis, assembly GCA_030522485.1. Taxonomy (NCBI): domain Eukaryota; kingdom Metazoa; phylum Arthropoda; class Insecta; order Thysanoptera; family Thripidae; genus Stenchaetothrips; species Stenchaetothrips biformis. Next base: position 1,830,012 of record CM060101.1, read on the forward strand.
CAAGTGCAGTCTTAAAATATTAAAGCCTCAAAATTCCTTGTAGGTCTGATTTGCAGCAGGTAAATACTTCCACAAAGAAGAGGGTTAAGTTACATAAAATTAAACTCATGTTACGAATAGTAGTTAATTTATCAGTGTTTTTACGACTATCTTTATGTCACAAGTATTCGATTTATGCCAAAAATGTAAGAGTAGAATTATGAGTCTGAAATTAATTGTACAAGCTTTGAAATATAGTAAACTTTGCAAAACAACCGGCAAATATTTTGATTTGCCTTGCCAAGCCCCTCTATGGCCGAGCTGCGCGGCCCGATCCTCCTCGACGCCAAGGAAGGCGTGTCCAGATCGAGTTGGTTGCAGCAGCTCGAAACGGGTCGAAAAGTGTGGCAATGGCCTGGGCTTGCGACGCTGATTCCGAAAATACCCCTATTTGCCTTCCTAGGCCGCCCCGTTGCCGAGCTACGCGGCCCGATCCTCCTCGACGCCAAGGAAGGCGTGTCCAGATCGAGTTGGTTGCAGCAGCTCGAAACGGGTCGAAAAGTGTGGCAATGGCCTGGGCTTGCGACGCTGATTCCGAAAATACCCCTATTTGCCTTCCTAGGCCGCCCCGTTGCCGAGCTGCGCGGCCCGATCCTCCTCGACGCCAAGGAAGGCGTGTCCAGATCGAGTTGGTTGCAGCAGCTCGAAACGGGTCGAAAAGTGTGGCAATGGCCTGGGCTTGCGACGCTGATTCCGAAAATACCCCTATTTGCCTTCCTAGGCCGCCCCGTTGCCGAGCTGCGCGGCCCGATCCTCCTCGACGCCAAGGAAGGCGTGTCCAGATCGAGTTTGGTTGCAGCAGCTCGAAACGGGTCGAAAAGTGTGGCAATGGCCTGGGCTTGCGACGCTGATTCCGAAAATACCCCTATTTGCCTTCCTAGGCCGCCCCGTTGCCGAGCTGCGCGGCCCGATCCTCCTCGACGCCAAGGAAGGCGTGTCCAGATCGAGTTGGTTGCAGCAGCTCGAAACGGGTCGAAAAGTGTGGCAATGGCCTGGGCTTGCGACGCTGATTCCGAAAATACCCCTATTTGCCTTCCTAGGCCGCCCCGTTGCCGAGCTACGTACGGGAACGGTGTTCCCGTACTCGTCATGTCTTTGGGGACCGTCCGGGTACACGGTTCCCGTACTCAAAAATTGGCGTACGAGCTTCAAATTGAGGTCTTTTTGGTTTTTTATCTTATTTTCGAAGAAAAAAGTGATCGTCGACCACATTGTGTACGGGAACCGTGTACCCGTAACGTTTTTCCCGAATCTCATGTCGTTGAAGCCCGTACGGGCACTTCGTTCCCGTGAATGACATGGTTGTCGCGACCGTCCGGGGACATGATTCCCGGAGGGTCTGAAGGGGGTTCGGTCGTGAGAGGAAGTTCGCCCGGAATGAGTCCGGTCGTGAATGTGTTAACCGCGGTGGTGGCTCCGACCTGCAGAGGCGGGATGTGGCCGTCAGTGCGCCGCTTAAGCGCCTTCTATATGCGGTAGAGGTTCGTGCTGGAGGGGTCGCTGTCGTTGATGGCGTCACTCCAGGCAGCATCCATGAAGGCTCTTTTCCTCTCCCGGAAGACCCTGGAGGCCCTGAAGTAGGCTCTTCTGTTGTCCGGGGTAGGGTGGCGCTGCTGGCGGCGCCGGGCTGCGTGCAGGTCAAGAAGGGCCTCTTTGGTGTCTTCGTCAAAGTCTTGCTGTCCGAGGCGGTGAGTGTGCGGAACAGCCGCGCGCAGGGCCTCCTGGACAGCAGTCGTGGAGGTGGCCACGCGCTCGTCGACCTCCTGGGTGGTGCTGCATCGTGCTGGCAGCTCCAGGGCCCGGTTAAGGTGGGCCCGGAACAGCGGCCAATCCGCTTTGGAGTAGTCCGGGGTGAGTTGGGGCGGAGCGACGGGTGGTTTCCCCAGCAGGATTGGCAGGTGGTCCGAGCTCAGGGCGTTGTCCACCTCCACGGTGAAGTCGGCGTTGAAGGAGGCCAGCGCGAGGTCCAGGACGCTTGGTGCACCGTACTTAGGCAAGAAGGTGAGCTCGTTGGGGTGGACCAGGAAGACATCATCTCGGTTGCCAGGGAGCTGGTACAGGGCCCGGCCTCTTGGGTTGCTTGTAAAGCACCCCCAGGCGCGGTGCCGCGCGTTCAGATCGCCGTAGATGATGGTGTGCGGATGCAGGTGCAGCAGGCGGAGCAGTAGACCTACGCTTATTTTTTCAAACGGCGAATTTTTATGAGTTCCGGGTGTCAAAATGACTGAAATGGTGTGAAAACTCTTGGGTTCAAGTTTAGAATTCGTACGACCACTCTAAGCCGTGCCCCAAGGGATTTCATTTTAACATTGGGCTCTTATGGAGAAAAGTCACAAAAAAGACCAAAACGGGTTTTTTGGGAATTTCTCGCTTTTGGATGCACTTAATTTCAAAACCAAGCACATTATCGTGATCTACGCCCGAAAACGCATCTAACGATGCATCGGTTGCGATTTTTCTAGCCCGGGATCTTGTTTTCAAACCCGGCTAAAAGGCGGTTTTGTGGGGTTTTGGCGTTCATTGAAAACGAGGTTGCGGAAGAAAAAAAATTGCATCCGATACGCCTTTGAATGCGTTTTTGGGCGTAGATGACGATAATGTGCTTGGTTTTGAAATTTAGTGCATGCAGAAGCGAAAAATTTCAAAAAAACCCGTTTTAGTTCTTTTTGCGACTTTTCTCCATAAGAGCCCCATGTTAAAATGAAATCCCTTGGGGCACGGCTTAGAGTGGTCGTACGAATTCCAAACTTGAACCCAAGAGTTTTCACACCATTTCAGTCATTTTGACACCCGGAACTCATAAAAATTCGCCGTTTGAAAAAATAAGCGTAGGTCTAGCGGAGCAGGTTGCCTATCGAAAGGGGTCCATGTACGTTCACGTATGCGTAGATGAAAAGGATCTCGTTGCCGTCCTCCTGCTGCACCTTCACGGCCAGAGCCTCTAGGTCCGTGTCCGGCAGCGGGAAGAAGTCGGCCTTGATTCTTTCGTTCAAGTAGATGGCAAGGCCGCGTCTTCCATCTCCTGCCGGGTTGGCAACGTGGTAGAAACTCTGGATGCGGAGGCTGGTGTTGGCCGGGTCCTCAACCAGGGTCTCGGCGACCCCAACGAGTTAAATCTCTGGGTGTTGCTTCAGGTAGATGCGTAGCTCTCCGATCCGGCGGGTGAGCGAGTTGATATTAATCCCCATCGTCTTATACGCAATAAAAGAGCATTTTGCAGGTGGAAGCAACCTCCGCAATGCGCTGGTCGCGAGTGAGGTCAGGGTTGAGAAGAACCTCCTGGCAGTCTGTTAGCTGCGCTTAAGCCCACGGAGTGGTGGAGGATCCTGGGGTTGTCCTTGAACCTGTTGAGGACGTGCAGGAGGCCGTCTTCGTCCGGGATGGAGTTATCGAAGGACAGCTTTTTCCGCGGCTAGGACCTGCTGCGTGGCCTCTGACTGGCTTTGTCGAAGGGGTTGCCGCCCTTCCAGGCGGTCCTGGACCGTGAGCGACTGCGGTGCTGCTTGGGCGGCGGCTGCACGTGCTGCTGCTTGCTGGGAGCGCCGGGCGAGGGGAATGCGGCAGACTCGCTGTGCGGGTTGCCTGCATTCGACCCTCGCCGGCCTCGGGACTGGCTGCGCCGGCGTGAGCGAGATCGGGGGCGAACCTCCGGATCCCCTAGCGGAGCGTCGGCCCCTGGCATGGCGTCCTGGCCGGCCTTGGGGGGACGTCCGCTTCCGGGGATGGAGTAGCCCTTGATGAGCACCTTGGGTGGCGGCAGTTCAGGGAAGTTTGATTGGGCCCCTGACTTGGGCGGCGGGTCAGGTTGCTGCCGCGCCGGCTTCTTCCTGGAAGGTTTTGGCTTGGGCTGCCACTGGGCCTCCCTGTTGAGTGCCGCGTCGATTTGTTTTTGCTGGACCGGGCAAACGGGAATGGTGGTGAGTCTTCCGTTCACGTCCTGGGCCTGCTGCATGTCGGTGGAAGCGTGGCCGCTGGCGCTGCACACTGTGCAGTTCTTCTCGCGGGTGCACGCAGAGGTGGAGTGGGCCGTGGCGCAGGTGGTGCAGACCGGGTTGTGGTGGCCCCCCTTGCTCAGGTGCCCAGGGCGGCCGCAGTTTCCGCAGAGGCTGGCGGCCTTGGTGGGGCGGCGGTGGGGCGCCTCCCAAGTGATGCAGCATTTAGCCAGGGTTTTTGTGGCTCTGATTTTGGCCAGGGAAGAGCCGGCCGGGAAGCCGACCTTGAAGTTTAGCGAGGGGCGGTACGTTGTTGTAACCTTCCCGTCCGGGCCTTTGGTGTCGACGCGGGAGGGGATGCGTGAAACTTCCGTTGGTTCCGGCAGTCCCGCGGCGATGATGGCCTCCCTGACCTCGGCGTCGGTCAGGGATGGAGGGAGCGGCGAGGCCACGAGGCGCAGTAGTCTGCGGCACTTTGGCGTGTAGGTATGCCAGCGGAGTGAGGGAAACTGCGTCTCGACAGCTACGTTGAGCGCGTCGTAGTCGGCGACGTTGTAGCAGAGCAGGTCGATTGTGCTCCTGCTGACCGAGGTGCGGAGCTCGTACTGCAGGAAATGTTGCAGCTGCGTAACGAGCGCGAGGAATCCCTCCTCGGGCTGCTCTAGTGTGATGGGAGGCGGTGGCTCTGGTGCGGAGGCTATGGGGCTAGGCCACGGTAAGTACGGCGGTGGTGTGCTGCGGCGCTTGTTTGGGGATTTTCCATTGTCATCCACATCGATGTCTTCATCCGAGTCCTCTTGCGTAACAGGTTCCATTTTCCGCTTCTTGGGTTTGTCCTGGACCAAGAAGGATTCCGGGATTGAGCGGATGAACTTCTTTGTTGCGTTGGATTTGGTCCATGAAACGAGGTTGTTCAGAATGTCGGCCTCTTCTTGTCCTTGGAGCGGAATGGACATCAGTGGTGGGGTCCAGCCGTTGGAGAGCGCTACAAGTAGCTTGTGGAAGTCAATTTTGAAACCGCGTGGTCCGAATTTTCAGACCTCCGGACAATGCGAATTTCTCGACTACTTTTGTCCGAATTTTCAGAATAAAATCTAGTCTGAATTTTATGACAAGCAGTTAGCCTGAATTTTCGGCCATTCATCAGCAGTGTGAATTTTTCGCCTTGGGTGCGCATTTTTTGAACTACCTATGTATGAATTGTCAGACCACTATGAGCAGTTCCTCAGAGGCATCTCAGAAATTTGGGTTTCTTATTGTCCAATAAATGAGAAGCACGATTTTGTTTTGGTAATTATAATTCAAAATTCATTAATAATTACAATACAGAGTTCAGTGACCCAAGGTTTTCAGCTCCCACAAAGAATTGGCACACTCATAATTCTTTAACTTCCCAGCCAATGTGGCCACACTCGCATTGACTGGTAATTCCTTCCTTTGATCAGCTTGCACTCTCATCTGCACTTCAGGGTTTAAGAACCTAAGCAGAGACACACACAATTAAACACCGTCTACAAATGTTAAGTAAATACAACTCGAGAACAAAAATAAAATAAGAAAACAAAACAAAAACATTTCCTTTGTAAGAACTCCAAGGTTTTAGCAACAGTTGTAGGATAGGATATATTGAATACAAAATAGGCAAGAAGAACCACAAGTGCACCGTGAAAGAAACTGTCGGCTTTGATGATGAAGGTTTTCCTTACAATGACGCCAAACTTGGCGTTAGTGTCAAATATTGAAGCACCTGGAAAATAAAAACAAGTTATGAAGTAAGCCAGTATAATGTGCAAAGAAGTCATAAATACATTTAAAAAAATAAATATGTATACCTTGAATGAGCAGTAGTGGGCATTCTAAGGGGAGTTCCTGGTCCAAGTCAAAATTCTGCAAGGAGAACCAAAGCTTAAAACAAGAGCTCTAAAGGCATTAATGAAAAGAAACTGGAATCAGCTAGCTTACCTCAACAATTAGGAAGAAATTGTCCTCCCTTTCTTTAAAGTAGGCAATAGTCAAGGGAACCACAGCAGTAGCAGGTGGTATTCTGCTATCTTGCGCTGCTTCTGATTCACTGAGCTTGCCAAGATAGGTTTTCAGTACACTTTGACGTGTATCTTTACCTGGATTAGATAGCCCACTTAATTTGATCATGAAGTTTATTAAAACTAACCTAACCTCCACAGTATTCTTTCCCATGAGCATATCAGCATGAATGAAGAAAGAGGTTGCATACTCCAGACAAGGCCAACGCCCAAATGCCTTCCTCCAGTCAGCAGCAGTGCGGGCCTTGTTGAAATCCTGCCGCTGAAGATCTTAAGTAAGAGAAATGTCTCTTCGCACACTTGCATCTTCTAGGGACCTCAAGGAACACTGCAGTAACGAAGTCCGGATCTCTTCTTGTTCTTCCGCATCTTCCACACTGGGGACTGGATCCCACATTCCTAGTGCGCATCCATTTGAGTCGAGGCACAAATTAGGGACCTATAAAATTACAAGTTAGGATGAGCGTTTCTTCAAACAAAGGCATCGAAACGAATAGAAACATTACTTACACTCTCTTCTTCAGGGTCATCAGGATTGTCAATGCTACCAGTTCTACTTCTGCGCCCTCTTCTAAAAGGTCTCTGACTAGAGGGCCTCTGACTAGTAAGATCAGTCTCATTGGCATAATTAACAGCACTATACAGAGCTTTCACAAATTGGTGAAAGCATGAAGCGTTGGTTGTTCCATTAGAGATGAGAAATGCTTCAGGCACTGCGGCCTGAATACGTTCACACACCTTGCGCATTTGCCCACCCATCCAAACATTTACCCTTCATTTGAATAACAAGTAACTTTGTAGCTTCTCGCCTGGCTTTGGCCATGTTCCTGAACTTCCTTTGATGTGATGAATTCAAAGCTTTCTTGAGAACTGCTACCGAGCCCGCTATACAAATGTTGCCCAAGGAGTTTGTACATGCTCTTTGTTGGGTGGTTAGAGGTGATGGAGACTGACTGCTGGAGTATCTAGTAGAAGAGGGTGTAGTAGGCGAACAGTCAAAATCTGGAAACGAGGAACATCGGATTAAAACAAAAATTGAAGAGAGCTAATGAATGTTTACGAGTGCATTCTTTATAAACTTACCGGAACTTGACTCTGATTGACTTCTTCACATAGAATTCTAGTGAATAACAATTGGCGTAAGGCGTAAGGTGGTGTCCTTGAGCTGCACTGAATTCCGACAAGGTCACGAGACTCTCTGAGTCATCCATGAGTGTTCCGTCTGAATCATCATTAAGCAAGAAACCAGTTTTAAAATAAAAAAGGGCATGGAAGAGAGACATTTACAACTAGGTTCTATTTTGAAACTTACTTGGTAATCTTCAACACTTCCAGGTAATTGAAGCTTCTTTAAACATCCATCCAAGCATTGAGGTAAGCCAGCAGCACAAACACCTTCTTAGCCCTGTCAGGGCCATGTACTTTGAATAAAGGCATTTCCTGATACAAACCGTCAGAAAGAGAATCCAGCAATAGGTCAAGTGAGCCTTACAATGTGGGTGGGTGAACACCAGCTAATGCCATCAATAATTCATCGATAACTATTACTTAGCATTGGGGGACATAACCTGAACCGTAAACCACTAGAGACTCCTACGGCACGGGCTAGCCTGCAGTTACAAGGAAAGTCGCCAACAGATATAGACTAGGGCAACATAACCTGAACCGCAACCAACTGGAGACTACTGGCCCGGACCGGCCCAGCGTGCAGTTAAAAGGAGAGTCGCCAAAAGAAACAAAGAAAAGTCGCCGACAGAAACGAACTTACAACGTCCAGAATCCAGAGAAGAAGATGACGATGACAGTTTGTACAACGATGCCGTTCAATCCGGCAAATCTGTAGCGAGGAGTAAATTCGCAGCATTATATTAACCCCAGTTCAAGGAGCGTTCGATTTCCGATAGGGTTGCAGCAGGTGTACCGATCAGCTGATGGTCACTTTCCGGTCGGTCAGGGCTGCCAATCAATGGAATCGAACCGGCTAGGTTGATTAAATACATTAAGTCGTTCCCAAACAAATATTTCTATTGTTTCGGTTTATTTTAGACATTCGCGACGATTACTTCTTCTATTCTACCTAAGCATCTCGGATAAGCAGGAATAATGCTGTTGGTCCGTTCGTTTGAAAGTCTGGTTCCAGGCCAAATGCAGACGACAACAAACGACCGTAACCTACTAATCTCTCAGTCCTCTCAGTTTCATTTCAACCTCGTGTCTCGATGGTTGGTGTAATTCGGCCGAAGAAAGGGACACATTTATTCCTATACTTCTTTGAAGTGGAACTGATCAGCACTGGAACGTTTCGTTTCATCTTTCTTGATCGGTGAGTCATGGTTGTTTTGTCTGGGTCTCTTGCTAACTTTCGAGAATGTTTCGTTGCTCAGTGTACTCCAACCGGTGCTTTTGTGTTATGCCTCTTAAGTTTTGGCAATGTTTTGAACGTCAGCTGACATGTTTCTTTTTCTTTTCTCTTTTACAGACTCTCCTCACGAAACTGTCATTATGGCTACATATTATTCTCCAGACCTTTTCCTGGAAAATATTTACCTAGTTGTCATCTGAGTGATGGACACATCACAGATGTCCCAGAGTATGATTCTAAGGGAAGAGTGCATATTAGGGGCGGTCATAGCATGCTTGTTGTCGAAATTGCTAATGCTTCACATCAGGAAAGTTGGCCCGTCCTACCAAAAGCCCAAATTATTTTTTTCAGATTTTTCGGATCACTTCTTGCGGTTCCTCAAGAGCTGTTTATGATGAGAGTAGGCAACCCGCCACACACCACCGTTTTTTCGACTATTTTCGTCGTAAACCGCGAGAAGGCGGTGAATTTTCGGTTCTATCAGGGTCGGGTCATGTTAACATAGTGTCTAGTGAGTGAACCAAGCCGGCAGGTCACGTGATGATGTCCAGTGCTGCCAACCTAGTCCAAAAAACTTAAAAAATAACCAAAAAAGTCTATTTTTTTCAGCTTTTTTGCTTTGCACCGCAGTTTGAGCACCTGTAAAGGTAAGGAGAGTTATTTACCATCCATGTTATGCTCCATCTGGCCTTCGGAGAACAATTTGTCGCGTATCAACTAATATCTAAGCGTACTGCACAATACATGCATGAGAAATTTAGAACTAGGAAAATGTTGCAGCTTGCTCACTGTTCGGAGGGGAGGGGAGGAAGAAGGGGGAATGGAGGAGGAGGAAGGGGAGGAGGGGGGAGGGGCGGGGGTGGAGGGGCGGCAATCATTAGGCGCGCCGGACAAGGGCCGGCTTCCTTATTTTGCTCACCACCTCCTCCCCCCGTCCTTCCGGAAGGCTTATAACGCACCTGATATAAAAAGGCACAACAGAATCATTCAATATTTTTCAATCATTTGCCTGTTGCCTTTGTCATTTCCAATCGCGTCGGCTAGAGGCACAATAATCGTTGTGTTGGTGCCGGTGGTACCCCTGGTACTCGCACAGTGACAGGCAGCGCTGTTTGGGGGTGAGCGGGGTGGTGACCTTTCGAACTACGTCGGTAGGGATAGTTTGTTTTGATTGTTGTGACGAACGACACGTCGTGTCTGTAGTTCGATTATGGAGGGATTTTCTTCGGGAGCGCGAACGCGCGTCGTCGGGTTGACGCCGTTGCGCTCGGGCGTGGAAGGGGGCGCGCTCGGTGGCCAATGACGAACGCGCTCTCTAGAGACAAAAACGAACGCGTTTCAAAACATACCCATAATTGGCGGAGGGGTCGAGACTCCCATTATTTTCATCTTTAAAACTGTTTGGCAGGTATATGACATCCAAAACTAACCGCGTCGGGCGATGCTGTATGTCTCTGGGAGTACCCTTGACTGAATGTCATATCTATTTAGTTGCGATATGTAGTCAGTAAGTCCGTGAAATGCAGACACCGACTGAAACATAACCTTGTGTACCGCGGGCGTCCACATTTCGCACACCCATCGACTAACTACTAGAAATAAGTCATGACATTCAGTCAAGGGTACTCCCAGAGACATACAGCATCGCCCGACGCGGTTAGTTTTGGATGTCATATACCTGCCAAACAGTTTTAAAGATGAAAATAATGGGAGTCTCGACCCCTCCGCCAATTATGGGTATGTTTTGAAACGCGTTCGTTTTTGTCTCTAGAGAGCGCGTTCGTCATTGGCCACCGAGCGCGCCCCCTTCCACGCCCGAGCGCAACGGCGTCAACCCGACGACGCGCGTTCGCGCTCCCGAAGAAAACCCCTCCATAATCGAAGTACAGACACGACGTGTCGTTCGTCACAACAATCAAAACAAACTCTCCCCACCGACGTAGTTCGAAAGGTCACCACCCCGCTCACCCCCAAACAGCGCTGCCTGTCACTGTGCGAGTACCAGGGGTACCACCGGCACCAACACAACGATTATTGTGCCTCTAGCCGACGCGATTGGAAATGACAAAGGCAACAGGCAAATGATTGAAAAATATTGAATGATTCTGTTGTGCCTTTTTATATCAGGTGCGTTATAAGCCTTCCGGAAGGACGGGGGGAGGAGGTGGTGAGCAAAATAAGGAAGCCGGCCCTTGTCCGGCGCGCCTAATGATTGCCGCCCCTCCACCCCCGCCCCTCCCCCCTCCTCCCCTTCCTCCCCCTCCATTCCCCCTTCTTCCTCCCCTCCCCTCCGAACAGTGAGCAAGCTGCAACATTTTCCTAGTTCTAAATTTCTCATGCATGTATTGTGCAGTACGCTTAGATATTAGTTGATACGCGACAAATTGTTCTCCGAAGGCCAGATGGAGCATAACATGGATGGTAAATAACTCTCCTTACCTTTACAGGTGCTCAAACTGCGGTGCAAAGCAAAAAAGCTGAAAAAAATAGACTTTTTTGGTTATTTTTTTAATTTTTTTGGACTAGGTTGGCAGCACTGGACATCATCACGTGACCTGCCGGCTTGGTTCACTCTCTAGACACTATGTTAACATGACCCGACCCTGATAGAACCGAAAATTTACCGCCTTCTCGCGGTTTACGACGAAAATAGTCGAAAAAACGGTGGTGTGTGGCGGGTTGCCTACTCTCATCATAAACAGCTCTTGAGGAACCGCAAGAAGTGATCCGAAAAATCTGAAAAAAATAATTTGGGCTTTTGGTAGGACGGGCCAACTTTCCTGATGTGAAGCATTAGCAATTTCGACAACAAGCATGCTATGACCGCCCCTAGTGCATATGTCAGATGACCTGATTCAGCTTTGTCGAGATGCTGAGAGTCAGGGATATGAAGTGGAAACGTCGCCTGAGCCTGTCATCACACTGGGCTGGGGTGGTGAGTTTAGAAAAACTTTTTTTCTCTATTTGTCAAGTATCTCACTGATTTAAATTAATGAAAGTTGTTTTATTGCTTCTTCAGAGTGTGAAGCAGATGCTATTAGGGAGAGCCGCAATTATTTTCAAAGATTGGCTAAGTGGCATGGGCATAAAGAGGACTTATCAAAATTCGAGTTTCTAGGACATAACATTATGCAAAGTGAAATTTTCTCTAACATTTAAGAAGTATCAGGTATGCTTTCCATGTTCTGTATTAAATTACTGAAGTTATCTGTTTTTCCATTAATGTGCTGCTCTATTTACAGATGCTGAGGAGGAGCAAGGTGAATCTGTTCTGGTTCGTCCCACTCGCAAGAGAGGCCAAGGAGCTGAGGGTGTGTATACGTGCTGTTCAATGTCCTTTTCAAGCAGTAACTTGTTGCTGATCATCACCGTCTGCCTTCATTCGCAGATCCTCCTCAGACCAAGCAAAAACCCCGAAAGCAAGAATAGTGAGGCTTATTGGACATCTTAATGTTTTCCTTGGCTGCAGAGTACACCAATTCTGTATTTACTTTCAATAGTTAAAAATGCATCTAACTTCTATTTGCAATGTTCAGGATTTCTACCGTCCCTAATTAACATTAGATATTTCTTATAATTTGACATTGTTTCTCTAAAACATGTTCTTTTATTGACTGCCTGGGTTGTGCGTGGGACTAGCGCCTAAATAAATAATAATAACACTGGATAATAAAACCTCCTAATACTTCAGAACCCTAGAAATTTTATATTCCTAGCTGGAACAGCAAGGCAAGTCACTAATATCGACAATATAAAAATTACAAACACATGACAGTAGTTAAAACAAAAACTTAAAACAAGGTGAGTCAATAACATAAAATAATATCACTTACAAAGATAAGTCAGAAGGTTGGCTGAGCAAAGCATGCCTCAGGCAAATGTACTGGTTGACATCTCGAAGATAAGTCGAATGAGGATAAAAACTAATACGGTCTGAAGGTTGAATACATTGGAAATCATTAGAAAGAGTCACCTTAAAGGCACCCAGTATGGGTTTCAGGATAGCTGTTCCCTTTCTTACAACAAAACAAGCAGCATCAGAATAGTCCAGAATAATTAAATGAATCATTCCAACTTCAAGTTTTTCACAAAAAGAATCCCTTTTGACAATGACAACATGGCCTTTCGTATACTGAGTTCCCTTCAATATAACATGGTTACATTCATTAAAAAAAGAAGCACATTTAGTCAAAGTATTAGTAATAGCTGCTGAATAAAGAGCATAGACAGATGGAGACCTGCCACTAGTTTCCACATCACATCTTACTCCACCACCACTTCGCACTCAACTCTGTAAATATTCATGTTTGTAGGACAGTGTCTGTAAAACATTAGTACTATTGTTCCCTGACCTCCAGGAACGGTTCAAGAAAGGGCGTTTGGATTCAAAGCGGAGCGTCCAAGTTTTAATTAATGGTCCAAAACAGTAACAATATTCTGCCTCGTGCAGGAGGTAGTGATGTTTACAGCGAAGTGGAACAGATGGAAACAATGCTTTTCTTTGCATTACATAGATATTTGCAGTCTCTTGAAACTCACCAAGAAATGATTCATAAATTTCAGGGGCAATGGCCATTCCAACAACTTCTCTCAATCTGAGGACATTCAACCATACTTCATCACTAGGGTCTTTAATGTAATCATGAATGATAAGAGGAAACAATCTCAGAGTCTGCCACAGCTGCCATGCACCTCCAGCCAGCCGCTTTTTTTCCAAAATATTGTCACTGGCCGATCCTTGCGGTGCACTAGGGGTCTGGCAACCCTGAAAACGGCGGCTTCTCAGCCTACGCAGGAAATCGGTTGTAGAACACACGATTTTGCTTCTAATACAAAGAAAAAATCCTTCGCAGGCTGCAGAGAAGTTCTTCGAAGGCTGCAAAGGATTTTCCTTCGGATTACAAAACAAAATCGTTTGTATTACAAACGATTACGATTTCCTCCGCAGGCTGCGAAGCCGCCGTTTTCTTTGTACTACATAGAACAGTTCATTACAGGAATTTATCTGTGCAGTCAGCCTCTACGCATGCACATAAGCAGTTTGTTTCTTACTTTAGTTCTGCGACTTCCGGTCCACATATTTATTGGAATTCCCCACTTGAATTACCAAATAGGGCACTTCGCAGAAGCGCTGGACCGGAAGTTTTGATGAAATCAAGAAGAACAAAGTATGCGAATTTTTGGAGAATGAGCGTCTGCGTCGCTGTTCTACCGTTTCCGCATTCTTATATTGTCATACAAGTCCGTCACTTGTTCTTGATATCTTCTCCAAATACCCTCTTATATAAAAAAAAAAGTCAGCAATACAAAAGAGCTCGAAGCACGAAGGCATTGTGAAATCTACGAAGAAATGCTTCGTAGAAGTGCTTTATAAAAAGGAAAATCCTTGGAAATAGGAAGAAATCCAACAGTGCCTTCTTCGTAGTTTCAAAGCAGATAGTTCGCAGACTTTTTGCAGTGTGAGGTGGGGTGTGCGAATAGTTTAGTACTGAATCTGATCAGGCGAGATTCGATTCGGAGGCGAATTCGTTGAGTGCTCTCTCAATGTCTTATGAAGAAATTGCCCATATTACGAAGGTAATGGCGCAAGGATAGTACGAAGGTAGGTTTTTATCATATTACGAAGGATTATCTTTGTACCCTAGAAACAAAACCCAGAAAAGATTTGTTATTAAGAGAAGTTTGCTTCGTATTATGCTTGCGCCGAATTAACTGTAACGTTGCTCAAATTTCATTGTAAGACATTTTGAGTTTGCCACCCGAGGGTTCCACCACTCTGGTAATCTTGTGTACACTTCGTCCAGTAATCACTGGTAATCACATACCAAAAGTGGATATTTTCGCTATCTTTATCGGCTGTTGGGTTCTTTACCCATGAAAATAGACAAAAACTGCTCTTAGCTGGCCAAAATTATAGAGTTTTTGAGTATTTTTGTAGGTAATCATTGGTCATCAGTAATCCTGTGTACACTCCTGGGCTGAGTGGTGGACCCCTCGTTGCCACCTCTACTAATGCGACATTTTAATTCTTTGGTGGTTTGTCTTCTAACGAAGGTGCACTTAAAGGAGAAAAATATATTAAATGGAATAAATAAATATTCGGACACCCAAAGAGTGAGGCAAGCATCACATTTTCGGAGCTGCCCTCCTGGGCGCTTTGTTTACAGGCGGCTAGGGGGAGGGGTGGGCGTTCCATTGTTGCGGCCGGCAGGCGGGCGTTGACCTGCGCGGCAGCAGCGACGTGCCGGCAGCCAGGCCTGCTGGCTGCGCAGTGGTCGCCCTGCCAGCGGCACGCACCCAGGCATGCCAACTCTGTTGTACATTGGCGTGCACGGCACACTCCACCAGCCCCACATCTGCTTGCACACGACAAGGCGCAGACTGTTCTTAAGTGTGTGTGCCTCACAGAATGTACAGTCCTATAGTGGGAGAGAAACGTGAGCCCTGTCCTCGTCGCATGGGACTCACCCGAGCGGCGAACTTCTCATAGTTTGGTCAAAACGGGAAAAGAGTTGCGAGTAGTTTTTCATCCAGGCTCAATTTTCCGTAGTGGCCTAGACGCGGGGCGAGGCTCCGACCATTTAATGAGAAACTACGCGCATTTTTTCCCCCGTTTTGGCCAAAGTATGAGAAATAGAAAAGAGCATTTCGAGGTTGGCTGGCGGTCAGTGTATGGCAAATTCAGTTGGTTCACGTTTTTCTCCCACTATCCCAAAGAACAGAAAATGGTCACATTGACATCAAGTGATTAAAAAATGACAAGATTTAGTCACCCTTCTAAACGGTGACATCAGGATGATGTCAGTTTGACTCACTTCAACTTCATGCAAAATAACTGATATTGTATTATTTCTTTGTAAATATCTTACCCCATTTGGTAAAGAGTTAAACTGAAGATCATCCTATCAAGTTAAGGTCACTTGGTCACGATGACGTCCGTTTGATGTCATCAACGAACGCAGGGCTCGCGCATTGACTTTTAGTTAGTCAGCAACTGCGGTGAAAGATTCAGACGTCTGTTTTTATTTTTTAAGTCTATTGCGTTCAGGATATGATATGGAAAACACATGGGATTCCTTTAACTCTAGTTAAAACGTTTCGGACTCGTGCTGTCTAACTTCTTCAGTATCCTGGGCATACTCGGTTGCCTAAAGAGAATCTGACCGTTTTGACCTCTTTTCTGAATTTCAAAACCTTAAAACGCAATGCACAATTTGAACGCCGTGGCTGTTACATCCCCGAGGAATTGCCTCAGCGTTCGAGTCATCCACCGGGCAGATTCCCGACCGCTGGCCTTACAGCAGCGGCTAGCGGTCGGTTCACAGTGGTCTTCGTGGCGCAGTGGTAAAGTGTTCGCCCCCGAAGCCCAGTAGTCGGGTTCGAACCAAACCGGCAGCGGAGCGGCTTTCAACGAAAATTTGGGCGGAAACCTCGTGATCTCAACCAACAAGGACTACTGTGAGCGCGTATGTCAGAAAGAGATGGATATCGCATCCTTTTTACATAAACCGGCTTCGTGACATCATTTGACATCAACTTGACGTCAAAAGTCACTAACTTTGACCGTCGTCAATGATGTCATCGTGACGAACAGGATTTTGACACGTCTTTGATATCATTTGACGTCTAGATGACAAATTTCTGTTCTTTGGGTATATGACTCTAACGGCATGCAGTCCCGGCTAGTCATGCTGCCGTGTGCCTGTCAAGCTATGCCTCCAGGAACGCTGGTCGTTGTGGTGTGCAGGCAGGCACGCTGCAGTGTGCCAGGCACACCGTGCAGTGTGAAGAGTGAGCGCCACGATGCATTCTGCTGGATTCACCTCGATCCCCCGTGAAAGCAAATGCACCGGCAGTCGGGTTGCGTCGGCTAGTCACAGATGAATCCCTACAAAGAACTGCTCTCTGTAATACATAGGAAACAGCGGCTTCGAGCGGCGAGCGCGCGCGTGTGTGAATGTGAGTAAGTGCGCTCACGGAGAGCGAAGAGGGTGAGGGGTTCATAGTCTTTGAAAAGTCAATCCCTCGGGAGAAGAATGGTGGCCTTGAAAAAGGCCTTTTTGTGGGCTTTTAGCCCCGGCCTGTCAGGTTGCTGCTGCCCCTACTGCTGGTTAGGCTGTTTCAAAAAAAAAAAATAGATTTACCGGGTAAGTCGATTTTTTGGTGCATCTAGGTCCCCTTTGCACAAATCCAAAGTTTGAGCGCAATCGGACAACGTTTACCCACCGCGCAACGCGAAAAACGATTTTGTCGCGGCGGGGAGCTGCCCCACCTCCTGCACCTTGCGGCCGCTGCCGCAGCGCCATCTGTCATCGGAACTCGATGAAACTTTGAGGCAATGTTGCGGTGGGTTGCCTGGACCAGCTTGCGTCGTTGGAACGGCAACCCTATCGCCTGCCACTGCTCTGGAACGACGTAGGGGCCTAAATGGGTTTTCCAAGGGGGAGCGACATCGAAAACATCATGCAGCCTGTCAAGCCTGACCTACTGACAAACGATTCCACCATTCAAATCGTTAAGCGGTCTACAAACCGTGGCATGGCTGGCGCGAGACGAGTCGCAGCCGGCCGGCCTGGCCCGGCCGTTCGAACTGCGCGCGCTACTCGGCTCGCCCGGCGCGGCTCGCCACGGCTCGGCTCGCCAGCTTCCGCTCCGGCGCGCGCGCTCCGAACTGTATGAATGCGCAGACACTCTAACTCGTCGTCAGCACAGTGTGTGGGCCCAATGAATGCGTGTTAAAAACAGCGTTAAATGATTCATGAAGCGGAAGAAGGGGATAAGTCACTTTTAGTCATTTTACAGGAGAAACAAAAAACAGTTCGCAGGACCAATTTAAACTAATTGACATGATATCATGAATGGTGATAATTCAATAAAGCATGGCTCAAAAATGGGACAAAAGTTGGAGGGGTCAGGCCGCTCCTTCTAGGGTTTCGGAGACTTGCCACTTTACGCATAAGTGGACAAAAGAGTCATGTCGATTTAGTTCCATCAAATGAATGGAATATGGAGTTAAGTCAGCAAAAAAATTGGTAAAAGGGGTTAACTCGACTTGTGTCCAAATGTCAAATTGAATTTGGAGACAAGTTGACGTGGCTCCAAATGTCATGTTGCAAAAAGAGTCAAGTCGAATTTTTGTGCAGCGTTTCCAGGACACTTTGAGTTTAATGTAATAAATAAGAGAAGATCTCTTCTTGGCGGGTTACGAGTGTCAGTGATCTTGCCCATGCCCATGCGAACCTGGTCGCGTTTGCGGATTTAAAAAAAAAAACAGTGGAAAAAATATAAACGATTTGCGCGAAACAAACCGAGAAAAATGTACACGTTGACAACAACATATCAGTAAATGTTGTACAGTTGGTTGTCAACACTGGCTATAATTTGAAAATGTTTTCTGCTTGCTGCCTTGGGATTCAACAGCTGGTTCAAAAATTCAGAAAAACGTATGTTTTTATCTTAAGTTTCGATCATGTCACCCTGTTTTATCGCCCTCAAGTCGGTGTGCCAGGCTAAACGACTGTATTCATCTGCTCAAATCAGTGGGCAGCCCTTTTTGCAGCTACAATGGACCAAAATATGGTAACCTAACCTGTGAGTAAGCCACTGCTGATTGCAATGTTGTGATAAGCATTATCGCTCTGGATGTGTCACTGACACTCGTAACTCGCCAAGACGAGTTCTTTTCTCATTTATTACATGAAATTCCAATTGTCCTGGAAACGCTGCACAAAAATTCGACTTGACTCTCTTTGCAACACGACATTTGGAGTCAAGTCAAATTTTGTTGAAACGAGACTTGACATTTGGACTTAAGTTGAGATAACTCCTTTTTCCAACCGATGAATAACAACCTAAGTTGACTTATCTCCTTTCCCAACTTTCAAATGGAGCCATGTGGATTTTCCGTGACTTGTCTCCTTTTTGGGACTACAAGGTGATCGTAAATGGAGCCAAGGGGAGTTATCCCCTTTTTCTGTGTCGATTTGCTCCCTGTCTATGGGGAGTTCAGGCAAAAGTTGAAAACAGTTAGGTTCGAAATTTTTTGAAGTATTATAATCTATGAAAAAGTCATTTTTGGAATAAGTCGACTTATCCCCTTCTTCCGCTTCATGGATCAAATAGGCGTGTGAGGAGAAAATGTCATTTGGAATTTAATAAACACAAAATAACTGCTCTTTATTTATAGCAACGGATTATTCTTCCTTTAATTTGGGGCAAAAGTAGGAGACGCGCAGTGACTTTTCTTGCTCCTCTGACTTCACTTTCTTTTGAACCTAAAAATGAAAACATGTTTGTTAGCTCAACAGAGGACACAGACAATATTCTATGGTTGTCATGATTTATTTTCTTACCAGTAACAAATTTTGGAAGTCCTGTTCGTCTCTTGTCAGTACCCCATAAAAATCTTTGCAGAGAGCCACCGAACGCTCTGCTGTGTCATTGACAACTTGAACATTTTTTAACTTGTTCTTGTTCGCCTGGAACACTGGGTCCGTGGCCCATTCTTGGGATCCTTTTCTAGAAACGACGTGTTCAGACCATAAGCAGAGAAAAAAAGCTGAGAGTGCTCATTCACACACTGAGGCAGATCCAGGTGCCGCAGACTTGACAATGGCGTTTTTTCCTTCACTACGTAACGCATAGGAGGTCTCCCAGGGATTCCCCTTCTTTTCTTCTTGTTCCTTTTTTCTGCTGCATCCGTTGTCTTTTAGTTCAACTTTGCGACCATTGCTCTCTTTGTGACATGGCTGACCCTGTCATCAAAGAGAGCAAAGGGCACACAATGTGGTGACAGATACCACAAATGGTTTACAGAAGCTTCACGGGCCACTTTTGAGCGCAACACAATGACCTCTGCGTGGTCCATGATGCTGTGTAGTAGTTTTAGGTCATTTAGAGGGGCCGAGATGCCCTCTGTGGGACTGTACCACGGCTCAAGGTAATTCATAATATGGAACAAGTTAAAATTTCTTAATTTGGTAATTATGTCAGGACTCAATTTGAATTCGCCTGTGATATGAAAGCTGAGTTATAATTCATTCATCGAAAATGTGGAGGTAATTCAATAAACTAAAAGGAAAGATTTGATACCTGTTAAGGCGAACATGTGCATACTCAAACAGTAGATGATCCTTCCCATAAATCTGGCAGACGACAGAGCAATAGGGGATCGGAAGTGAACACCTTTAGGTTGCGTAGGAGGGACCTCTCCCAGAAAAATGATGACCAACTCAAGTAAATATTTGTAGTCACTGCGAATCAATGGACGCTGTAAAAAAGGGAAGGCGTTATAAAATCCACAATTATCTGTAGTCCCCTTAAAAATCAATACAAAAACGGACCTGCAGTGTAACTTTTGCAAATTTTAGAATTTCTAATATCTTGTCATGAGACAACATTTCTTCATACTCGGGGTCCTGAGTATTTGGCAGATAATTCCTGTGGTCCATAGAATCCCACTTGATCATGAACTTGGTACAGAGCTTTCCTAAATCAGGAGAGGAAGAGTGTTCCACTGTTTTGTCAAACAAGTGCTTAGGAATTGTCTCTAAAAGATGATGACGGCACGCGGTGTAAATCAGGACTTTCCCTAATTTTTCCTCTAAGATAACTACGGCACCATTGTATGGGCCAGTAATTGATGATGTTGTATCCGCGCAGGCAACCGTCACCTTTTCTCCACATTTCTAGCATACAAGTTGTTCCATTCCTGCCGTTGCTTGAGCCTCGCCGGTACCGTTTGGCAAAATACCATCTGACCCTGCAACGAAAAGGCTGAACGGTAAAAGCACGAAAAAGTTACGACTTTACGGTAACGTTCAGACGCATGCAACTAACCAGACACAACGATAGGCAGCCTCTCAACGAGCTCCTTCTTGTTGCCGCCGCGCTTTCCATCCAAACAAGGCAATTTAATGCCGTCCCAGTGCACGGTCTGGGGTCCCTCTGGATCAAAAGTGGCTCGGATGTTGTCAGCAGCCTCAGCCCGCTCCTCCTTCCTTCGCCGCCACAGGGTGGTGTGACTCACGCAGTCATTCCCATCCTCTGCAGCCTTCGCAGCCAGCGTGCGGAACGCTGCCCGCGAAGAAACCTTCCCTCGGTCCAGGTTGCTGCAGACTGATGACGGCACGGAAGGGAGGGAAGTCCCTGGGACGAACTCAGCGTCGGATTCGGTGCTATTTCCCTCGGCTACATAACATAAAAAAGAAAAATTTGCGTTCATTAAAAGAATTACCCCTCCCTCCCCCTCACCTTCCGCGCGCCCGTGCTGCACAGTGGACCAGAAGACCGGCGCAGGTGACCAAAACTCTTGACGCGTTTTGAGTTCCAGAGTCGCGAAATGGGACTTTAACAGAGCGTGTGACTCCACTAATGGATTCTTCGTTTGGAGAGTAATCCATTGGTGGGGTCACACGTTCGGTTCGAGTCCCATTTAGCGACTCTGGAGCTCAAAACGCGTTTTGGCCGCCTGCGCCGTCTTCTGGCCCACTGTGCGCTGTAGTTTACAGACCTTTTAACTGTGATGCGTGGTCCCCGAACTGGGACGTGCCCTCGGACATGCACGTGCACTTCCGCCGGCGTTTCTTCGTTTGGCCACTTTGCTGCAGCGCCTGGCGCTTCACCGCGGGCTTGGGCACAACACTCACTGCCGCATTGCCTTTGGCACCAATGTCGAAACAGCCGTTCATATCCCTTTGGAACTGTTGTAGGCGTTCACCGTAGCAAGGACGACTTTCGTCCTTGCGCACTTTGCAAAATGTGTCGTGCACCTTCTTGACCTTGGTGACGACAGCATTCAATAACATGGTGGCACGATTCTCGTCAAGCCATCGCGCCCGCAGCAACATGCCGACAGCACGGGCACTCTCATTCAGACTCATTGGAGGCTTCAGGTTATGCATATTAAAAAACACCACACGCATGACATCCACGCCCGTCGGCAGGCCGTGCAGCGGGAAAACATTGTAGCGAAAACTAAACACTTGTCGGAACGTTGTTGACACATCCATCGCGCCACGACTGAGACAGTCCGTCGCAGAGCGGAGCGAGCGCCGCCGGCAGCAGCGAGAGCCACCTGTCACCACCTTCGGTTCGTCCATCGGCAAGCAGAGAGCAGACGACGTGTCCGCCTCACCTTTCTCCGTCCCTGACCTGTCGCACGGTGCGTAACCATAGAAACGTCAACAACAGACACTGTGCTGACGACGAGTTGGAGTGTCTGCGCATTCATACAGTTCGGAGCGCGCGCGCCGGAGCGGAAGCTGGCGAGCCGAGCCGTGGCGAGCCGCGCCGGGCGAGCCGAGTAGCGCGCGCAGTTCGAACGGCCGGGCCAGGCCGGCCGGCTGCGACTCGTCTCGCGCCAGCCATGCCGCGGTTTGTAGACCGCCTAACGATTTGAATGGTGGAATCGTTTGTCAGTAGGTCAGGCTTGACAGGCCGCATGATGTGTTCGATGTCGCTCCCCCTTCGGAAACCCATTTAGGCCCCTACGTCGTTCCAGAGCAGTGGCAGGCGATAGGGTTGCCCTTCCAACGACGCAAGCTGGTCCAGGCAACCCACCGCAACATTGCCTCAAAGTTTCATCGAGTTCCGATGACAGATGGCGCTGCGGCCGCAAGGTGCAGGAGGTGGGGGAGCTCCCCGCCGCGACAAAATCGTTTTTCGCGTTGCGCGGTGGGTAAACGTTGTCCGATTGCGCTCAAACTTTGGATTTGTGCAAAGGGGACCTAGATGCACCAAAACATCGACTTACCCGGTAAATCAATTTTTTTTTGAAACAGCCTACTGCTGGTCCTGTGGTGGGCGCACGGCGTCACCGCGCTCTGCTGCAGCCTCCGCGGCACGGACTGTGTCTGCCTGTCGGTGGAGGAGCTCCGTCACCTTCCTCGCCAACTGCTCAGGCGGAGGGTGGTTGTGCCACTACAACAACAATAAGACAGTTGGAGCGAGATCAGTGCAGGGGGTGTTACGAGGATTCGCTCGGCACTGGATGAAATGTCAGGACGAGGCGAGCCAACTTCTCACAATCAAAACGGCTTGCCAAATTTGTGGCAGGAACATTCGGCACACCAGATTGATGTATATATATCCGCGACATATATTGCACTCATTGTACGCGCACGGCCTAAACTCACTCCCGCTCACTTGAGTTAAACCCGTAAAACGGCTAGGCAATTTGTGAGACAAACGCCTAAAAAGATGTACAGATTCTAGTACGTGCGACCAAATCAACCCCACACGGAAAAAAATATCTTTGTTGATACAGCTTAACATTTGTTGTCAGAACTAAGGTGTTAGCTGAAAACGCGCCACCTAATGTTCTCAGCTGCGACAGTAATTTTTTTAGCTACAGTTGATAACCCTCATTGCTGTAGTCTCAAACTTAAAATTTGCTAATGCAGACAGTTGGAGGTTTAGCAGTAAGAACCATGATGCTTTTGCTACCGCAGCTGATTTTGTGTGCCGCGACAGCGAGTCTAACGTTTGCTGGCCCAGCGTGGGGATCTTAGCTGGGACAACGAATGGGTTAGCTGTGCGCACTGATCTTACAGTACCTCGAAGCTTCACTTCAAATGCGATCAAAGTTGCTAAGTATTTTTTTCGGCCCTCCGCCCGCAACGACATTGGGGCAGGCCTTGCCTCCCAGACATGTGCTATCGTGGCTCAGTGCCTCCGAGCGAGATTCTCAATCAAAAGACCCGGGTTCTATTCCGGTCTCAGTATTTTTATGAAGGTAAAAAAATATTAGCGTTCGTAACTTAGGGATTAGCTGCCTCAACAAATGTGGTTTGCTGTCGCGACCAAGCATAATTGCTAACAAAACTGGTAATTTTTTTAGTTACTACGACTGCTAATTCTTAGCTGGCCCGAGATCAGCTTATGCATTAGCTGTCACAACTGAGGTAATTTTTTCCGTGCAGTAGGTCTCATTTACTTCCGGAACCTTAGTAAAAGGAGTGACAATGGATGCCCAGCGGCCAGGACGCACTGCGGGGCTTTCAGAGCCCCTGGTGCGTCAAAACTAGGACTTCTGAAAAACTACGCCGATATTCGACCGTAAAAAAGGTGGGGCGACCCCTAAGCATTTTTTGATCGGGCCAACCATGTTCCTAGGATAGTTTTTATGTAGAAGAACCGTTCTTAGGTAGGCACATGAATAAAGCTGACTTGAAGTCTGCCCTCTATCATAAAAGATTGGTTCGAGTTCAACATTCGGCTCAATTTATCCAGAATGATCTGTCCATTAAGTTGGTCAACCCTCTTCATGGAAAACCAAAAAGGGTTTTCATGATTGGCCTCATTTTAAATCTCCAACACGACGCGTTCGTGAGGCTGAGCCTGAATAGCCTCAATTTGTCTGGCCAACATGGTGTCGAAGATATCCACCATAAGCTGTTCGTCGGGAAACGTGTTTCCCAGCCCCGGGACCATCATGACCTCCTCGCGGAATGTGCGTCCTCCAGCAGCAGCACCAGCAGCACCAGCAGCACCTCCAGCGTGGGCTGCTGCAGCGCGGGAACGTCCCCCGGGGCCGGCGAAGGGCTGCGCGAACGGGCGCGCCGGCGGGGTAGGCAAACCCTCTGGCGTGGGTGTGCTAGCGCGGTGCGGGGGAATGGCGGAGCGTGACGGGGTGGCCGGGCGCGAAGGGCGGGACGGCCCGGGGCGCGGCGGGGTGGTGCTTGCTGGCGCCTACCACCCCAGCTACAAAAGCAGCCAGAGGAGACCAGAAGAAAAACATCAAAGCAATTACCTGAAACAAACAAACAATTCAAAACAATTTAACTCAGCAGGGGAGCGTCAGGATGGCCCCACCAATCAAAAGACTAACTACAATAAGTAAACAGAACTTGCACATTGCACATTACCCAAATCAAGGCCCATAGAAAAGAAAAAGCAAAACAACACTCACCACAAAGAAGACAATCATGCACGAAAAAGAGTCAAGACATGCCCACCCAACATGCAATGAAAGGAAGGTGAAGGGAGTGGGGCTTGAGGCCACATGCAATAATTCAAAATTTAACAAGAAATCTTAAGATATAATTGCCGTTTAAAATAAGCAATATGAACCAGACAATTATTTGATAACTAAATACCGAACAGAATTCCAGAGTAATCACAACAAGGTAGGTTTACGCCAGACCGTGTCTTGTCGTAACAGGCTTCGCGATGCTGCGCCAGTTACGACAATCCACGCCTGGCGTTACACCTACCTTGGCCTGCGGCGCTTCCCTGCTTGCCTTCGGCAAGCTGTCTCAAGGATTTTTGAGGCATTGAGTAATGCACCGCGTGAAATCTGCAATAAAATTTTTTAGTCGGTCGATCCCCTTTTTTCAAGATCCTGATTCGGCAAACTGATGAAATGGGGCTCCTAGACCCCCCTTCCGACCTCTTTTTGAAAAGGTCTTGCCGAGACCTGTCGAAATCCGCAATAAAATATTTTATTCGGTCGATCCCCGTTTTTCAAGATCCTGATTCGGCCAAGTAATGAAGTCGGGCTCCTAGACCCCCCTTCCGACCCCTCTTTGAAAAGGTCTTGCCGAGACCTATCGAAATCTGCAATAAAAATTTGTATTCGGTCGATCTTCTTTTTTCAAGATCCTGATTCGGCCAACTAGGGTAAAGTGCCGAACATGGATCAGGGTACCAATCATGGATCATTTTTGTTAGCGAGCCCGTACCGCCAAACCAAGTGACCAATTTTGTTTTTGAAAATTTTTCCAAGTAGTCAGCACGTTTGAGTGCTAGAATCACGTGCGGGAGAGCTGATCAAGCTTACCGTAACCCTCACAATAATTAAATGAAAAAGTGTCTCTCAAAACGGGTCCGAAAACGGCCTTGTTTCAGGTTAGGTTAGGAGTCAAAGTTCTATGCCTTATTCTGAAGAATCTTTTCATCAAAAATGTCTCAAAATTTTTTTGTGGCAGCTTCAGACAGTACCCTTTTACAATTCAGGTGACCGGAAATTATCCGGCGGTCCCTGGCAAAACGCGAGGGGGGGTGATCCATGTTTGGGTCAGACCCAAACATGGATCATTAAAATCAGTGAAATTTCAAATCCGTCTAAATTTCAAAGTATTTGTTCTCAAGTGTTCAATTCTTGAGAAAAGGTTGTCCTTGTGAGTATCTCGAAGTGTATCGAAAAAAATTTAGATCACCGCTCTGTTGAGTTGAAATACGGGGGATTTCTAAAAAGTGATCCATGTTTGGTAACCTTACCCTAATGAAGTCGGGCTCCTAGACCCCCCTTCCGACCCCTCTTTGAAAAGGTCTTGCCGAGACCTATCGAAATCTGCAATGAAAATTTTTGGTCGGTCGACCCCTTTTTTTCAAGATGAAGGGTCGAAGTTGATTATGTTAGTAAATTCGGGCCGAGAAAGCCAATTCGCAGTTAAAAGTTTGGTCAGGGGTCGAAATTGATTTCATTTTCGTCATCAGGAACTTCAAAAACATAGGAAACCATGTTAAAATGCCTCTAAAATATTAAGTCACTAAAAAGTTGCACTTTTTCTGCCGTTTTTTTAGTGTTTTTTCGTTAGTACGACTGAATGGAATGAGATAGAAAGCTGAATTTTTGTGTGTGGCGAGCCAAGGACATACCTAATAACCCTGCAAAATCTCAGCCAGATCGGCCGAGCCGTTTGGGAGGAGTAGTGCGGACACACAGACAAACAAACAAACAGACAAACAGACAGACAGACAAAACTTTTCAACCCCAGTGAAGTAACTGGCTTCGCTAAAAGCAACACATGCTATTTGGAAGATGCACCACCCCTGCCATGCGTTCCTCAAAATCCCGAGGAAAGCGAAAGATCTTTATTCCCCTGGGAGGAGCATTTGAGGAGACGGGGACAGGAATGATGGGCGCATCCCCAAGAACAGCCACCTAATCACATATTAGTATGACAAGGGTAACCAACTCCAAGCGTACACCCGAACCAAAAAAAAACTCACATCCGGCACCAAATCAGGGACGGGAACCCCAGGGAGGGGAAGCAAAGACAGGGGGCTGAAACGGCCTAGGGAGTGCGTGAGAGGATGCTCCCCGCACGGGTCCGGCGGGGCGGGCGGGCAGCTGGGCTCCGCGGCCAAAATTTAACAGAACTTTGTCAAAACTGCATCAAATTGAGTAAACGAGGTCATTTTTAAATTCTACACAAAATTTTCTATCCGTGTGTGACAACGGAATGGACCTTTTCATGGACCTTCCCATTTCCTTCACCGATATGAATGGAACTTACAACACTCACGTAGAATTGACTGGCCATCAACGTGGTGTAGTCAGATTTTCAATTCGAACAATACTTTTTACACGTTAAGCTTTACCAAATGACTGTACACTTCTGGCGCTTTTGCAGCGTTTTGGGAGATTGGCTAAATCGTAGACGTTTTGCCTCCATTTGAAAAACAGTTACCACAGGCTGATAGGAAATTAAATTCTACACTCCTTAGAGCTATCGAGAACGCCACAAAACTAATTACAAGGTGTGCATTTTACCTCCAAAGTCGCAATAACCATTTATGAACAAAAAATACAAATCAGTGTTTGGGCTGCCATTTTCGCTTAAGATGTCGTATCGACATTCCAACTGCATTAAGGTGCAGGGAAACAGTGGCCAACAATCTGCTCGCTGCATGTATGGACCTAAAACCAACGGAAATAACTTTTGTAGTGAAAGGGAAACTTCACGTCGGCGTTCCGGAGCCGTTAAATTTGTTTGCAAATTGACTTTAAAACTGTTGCCCGCATCAAAAGGTCCATTCCATTGTCACACACGGAAAGGAAATTTTGTGTAGAATCTAAAAATGACCTCGTTTACTCAATTTGATGCAGTTTAGACAAAGTTCTGTTTAATTTTGTCCGGCCGCGGGGCCCAGCCGCCCGCCCGCCCCGCCGCCGGACCCGTGCGGGGAGAATCCGCTCACGCGCTCCCTAGGCCGTTTCTGCCCCCTGGCAAAGAGAAACCCGGAGCTGGTCCCACCCCAGGGCCACGCCACATAAAATCATAGGGAACATGAGGTTCAGGCTCTTCCTCTTCAAGCCCCGCTTGAAGAACATCGACTACGTCATCGCCGCCGAGCTCGGCCAGGACGACAACATCGGGGACAGCAGCCTCATGCTAGCCTCATGCAAGCCTTTTGCAAGGTTAGTCAGAAACGGCTCACAACGCGGTGTTTTTACAACAGTCCAGAGTGGCCTAGAGCGTCCCTTTTTCAGACCACGCCAAGTTTCACGAGTAATTTCGATCAAAACAGGGTTTCATGTCCCATTCGAGGGCAGTTCTTTATTCGTTGCATTAAGGAAGGTACGTACATCCCTTCGTGGTGCTCGTAATTCTACTGTAACCCAACCAAAAAAAATACTCTAACCTAAGAATTTAATCAGCTACAATTGTACAATTTCAATGAAAAATTGAATTTCGAATTTGGTCTCCATATTTATATGGAGGATGAGACATCTCTGCATAAGTCCTTTTAATTCAGTTATTCGTTATTCGTCTCATCACTCATAAGATAAGCAAGAGCATGTGCGAGGTACAGATGTAATGAAAGTGCCATTATTTTTTTTCAGATAAGAATGAATTCAAACGTGGAGGCTGAAAAAGAATATTTCTTTATAAAAAGCTGTGTGGATGATGTAAGTGCATAAACAAATGTATGTTTTATTTATGATTATTTGTGTACAAAAGAGTGTTTAATGTAAGTTCCTTAATGTTTCATGTCAGTATTGCTGCGGTCGCAGTCGTGGTAGATGTGGAAAGGCGCCCCGGAAGATAATGTCAGACATAGCTGCTTTGAAGCAGAAATACCTTAACCCACCATTTTTCTGCCTCGTTTGCGAAGTGTCCTTTCCAAACGCCGGCGAAAAATATGCAGGAAGAAAAGTGGTAACTGGCAGGTGCTCAGACTGCAAGAAGGCGCTGAAGACTGCGAGTGGGAAGAATGAATGGTCGATAAGACATGTGTAAAGCACTTTCCCATACTCTTCTTTACAATTTTCAAGCATTTCCTGCATGGCATCTATTTGCGTCGGTTTCTTTATGCTAACCAAAGTTCTGTAAAAATAAATGAAGGATAAATATATGTACTCATTATGTTATTTCCATCCGTTAGTCTCAGGGAATGATTCTTGTCTTGGAACCTGTCTGTTGGTCTGGTAAATGCTGCTCACTGAAGAAAAGTATTGCAACCAAAGTGTTCAATCAAAAACCATCTTTGGTAGGTCATTTTCGTGCATATTTTAAGACTAGACTGATCTCATTCGGTGCAGAGGGGTCGATTAGGTATGTTACAAAATAAAACTATATTCAACTCATCTCTATGCATTCATTTTCACTCTTTCTCCTACTCAGTAACATTACATTTGTTTTAGACGCGTTGACAACCATATTATGAAGTTCAAAGAACTCAATTACATCCTTCAGCATGGAGTTAGATCCATCTTCTAAATCTTTGAGCGAGTCCGCAAGGACAATGAGATTAGAGACATCTGCATAAAGTACAAATTTACAGTTCAGCCCTACCCTTTCTTCAATAAATTCCAATAGATTATTAATATATACCGTCAACGGGGGTAACTTGGGACACCGGGGGTAACTTGGGACAGTCTTCCCTATCGGCCTTGTTGGTGCTGCCATTTCGCGGCGGGGGCTCGTAGCGTCAAACCCGCGACGGGGTTTTGTTTTATAGGCAACAAGGCGCGCGCGGAAAGGAAGAGAAGATGCGTATCAGCACAGTAAGTATGCAGAAAACGGCAAACAAGGAAGTAAGGTTTTTGACAATTTATGTCAAACACTGCAAAGTTGACCCTAGTACGAGAAGTGAAATGCAGATATGGCCGAATAGTATCTCTGGGTTGTTAAATCATACATTGATAAAGAAGGACGCAAAATGGTGCTGACTTCAGTATTGCCATCTTGGGCCCAGACTTCAATTTATAAAATATCGTAAATGTACGGGGTAACTTGGGACAGTCATTGCATCACGTTCCCTGCACTCTTGGCCTCTTAGGAATCGCCTGTCCGGGTTTGTGACATAACCTGACCTTGAAATGTTACGCTGGTGATGTAAGGAAATGCCATGCTTTGCAGTTTTTGCTTCCGCTAAGCCATGTTTTTCATTTTTCAACAAATACCTAGAAAATGCCTAGGATATAGCGGAAGAAAAGAGAGTCCCATTTGTAGTCCCAATCTTCCATCCCATAACGACTCCAAGGCCTGGATTGACGGCCTGGACATTGTCAACACAAGTTTTATGATTAAATAATCTCAAAAGATACATGAGGATGAAGTTTCTCCCCTACTGTCCCAAGTTACCCCCGGTCATGGGGTAACTTGGGACACTATTTCGGAGCAGATTTTAAACGACATACTCAAGGCAAATAGACCAGACAAGAATGAAATAATGAGGAAAGGGTCAAACTTGAACATAGTTAGGACCCAATGGCCTCGGTCAAAAATCTTGCCTTGCGCGTTAAAAACACGTGTAAAAGTGTCCCAAATTACCCCCGTTGACGGTAGTAGAAAGACTAATGGACTCATAACTGATCCTTGCGGTACTCCATATTCAACATTAAGGAAGGGAGAATCCACCGATTTTTTACTTCCTTAAGCATCAAACTCCATCCTGACACATTGCTTTCTTTGACTCAGATATTTCTTACACCAATCAAGTGGAAGACCTCGAACTCCATACCTCTCCAGCTTCCTTAATAGCAGTACATGACCAACACTACCAAATGCCTTCGATAAATCTAGAAATAGACCCGCTACTTTCTTTTTGCTTTCTGGTGCATTAATAATTACCTCAAGAGTACTAGCCATTGCACCTATGGTTGATTTTCTATTTTGAAAGCCATGTTGCTCTTTAGAAGTAACGTTATTTAACACCATAAATTGAAATAGTCTTTCATAGAAACATTTTTCATACATTTTTGCAATACTTGAGTTCAATGTGACAGGTATTTAGTTCTCGATAGCTTTCTTCGATCCCTTCTTAAAGAGAGGTTTGACAATACCTATTTTTAAAGCATCTGGAAACATACCGGAGTCAAAGGAGCAGTTTATGACATGACCTATTGAGATTCCATCCAATCCACATGAGCTATTAATTTTTGATGAATTTATTATAATAAAAACCTTTGTATGGAACTTGCGACTCTTTTACACATTTATTTATTTATTATTTATTTCAGATCTTTAATAGGTACATGTAATGGAGTACATCACTGTGGTTCAACATATTAGCGTCATTGATAGTGTAGCTAACATTTATGAAACAAAAACAAGAAACTGGAGTAAAAAACACTGAAACACTGTGGGCTATATAAAATAACGTGGCATCAGAAATGAAATACCAAAAAAAGAAATCCACAGCTCATATGTCAATAGTATTATACAATTCCGTTTCGATCAGGTACAACTTAAGTTCTCTTTTGAACTTTTTGGGTTTATATCTTAGTAATTTAAACATTCTTCGTCTTTTTCGAAGGACCGGGTTGCGGCTCACAGTTATTGGATGACATGTGGCGCATCAGATGAACAGCTGTGACCGACTTTCCGCACGCTTCACATTCGATGTGCGAGCTCTTGAAGCTCCTCTTCGCCCTCGAAAACCTGTCCTCTACTTGTGCCAGCAGCTCTTTTTCCTGTCCCGGGTGGATGATCTGCGTTATGATGTGATGTCGAAGTGATTTTAATGCCCTTTCTCCATATCGGCCAGGTTTGAAACTGCATCCTGGGCATTTGTAAGTAATCGCACCACGCCCGACTTCTTTAACTTCAGTTTCATCCTCGCCAGCCATGTCAACATCAGGGTCTATAGTAATGAGATCTTGAAATCCGCCATAAAACTGACTGCTGACTTTGGGAACTTCAAGTCTCTTAGGCACTTTCCCCATCTGCAGATTTTTACATATTAATAACAAGGTAGGTTTACGCCAGACCGTGTCTTGTCGTAACATGCTTCGCGATGCTGCGCCAGTTTCGACAATCCACGCCTAGCGTTACACCTACCTTGGCCTGCGGCGCTTCCTGCTTGCCTTCGGCAAGCTGTTTTAAGGTTCATTGAGGCAATGAGTAGTGCACTACGTGATGAATCTTTAAGTATATTATATTAGAATATTCTAGACGGGGTAGCCCCTACGTGGTTGACACTTTGGTCAGGGGTCAAAATGGATTTCATTTCCGTCATCAGCACCTTCCAAACCATGCGAAACCATGTCAAAATGTCTCTAAAATGAAAACTCACATAAAAGTTGCACTTTTTCTGCCGTTTTTTCAGTGTTTTTTCGTTGGTACGACTGATTGGATTGCGATAGAAAGCTGCATTTTGGCGT
This sequence comes from Stenchaetothrips biformis, assembly GCA_030522485.1. Classification (NCBI taxonomy): domain Eukaryota; kingdom Metazoa; phylum Arthropoda; class Insecta; order Thysanoptera; family Thripidae; genus Stenchaetothrips; species Stenchaetothrips biformis. The sequence continues at coordinate 1,861,725 of CM060101.1, forward strand.
GTGGCGAGCCAAGGACATACCTAATAACCCTGCAAAATCTCAGCCAGATCGGCCGAGCCGTTCAGGAGGAGTAGTGCGGACACACAGACAGACAGACAGGAAAAGTTTTTCAACCCCAGTGAAGTAACTGGCTTCGCTAATCGCTCAGCCAATTACACATCAGAAAAGGACAAAAAAAAAAAAAAACCAACATCAACAAGTTTCGCCACCTGCAGTGTATGAAAAACATTTCAAAATTTGTGTGGACCACGAGCTTACCTCCTTCCATTCGCATCTTTCTCCCGGCAGGAACTGTGGATCAAAGTCTACATCCGTTGAACTTGGAAAGGTGCCGGACTCCGGGTGGTAATCAGGATTGAGAGTCATTAGAGTCTGGGAGATAGGAAGCAGGTCTCTGTTCTTGTATGCAGTAATTGTGTCCTCATCCACTCCGGCTTTTCTCAGCATTTTTGTTATACCAAATTTATAATATAGACCTCCCACGCTAAAAAAACTAACAGGGAAAATCACTTGCAGTGTTGGGATTATTGCATAAATCGTCAGAAAAGGTGCTTTTAAGATGAAACTTACTCATGGCAATGACAGCGGTCCTGGCAAAGCATCCCTGGGTAGGCCCATGTTGTAGAAGCTTTACTGCTTCGTTCAGATTAATACCGGTGTTGAGGCCCCAATGTATGGCATTGGACAGCACGACAACGAAGTCCCCTGGTTTTTGCACTGTCTGCAACACAGGAAAAAGAATTTGATGAGCCCCCGACACTTCCGACCAAGGCAACATGTCAAAGACACAGAAACTTGTCAACAAACATGCCGTATGTACAGGAATGTTGTTTCTGAAAACTAATCTAGGGTCAACAAAAGCAAATTTATGGTGGATGAACGTGCTGCATGCCCTGTCCACGTCAGAAAGTCCAACCTTGGAGAGGAACAAGCATGTCTTGCTGTAAAACCTCGGAGGCACTATGAACCTTTAAAAAAAGGAAAGAAGGCAATCACAAAATCAGAGGTATTCATGTTGATCAATGGTACTGTTATGAGACATAATTGATAACGGATTGCAGTGACTGCGATTCAAAACAATTTTCAAGAACCAACCATATTTTTTCGGCTCCCGCAATGTGGCCATTAATGCCCTCAAATGCAACGTCTTCCCTATGCATATTGAAGGAAGACCCTTCGGTTCCTACATACACAGAGGCACTGTTAAAAAAAATCTGAAAATTCAGACAACTTTTTTAAGACTTGACGTTATGAAACACCAATTAAGACCTTTTTATGAAATTTCTAAACTTTTGTCTTAAATGTCAGACAGGACAGTCTGAAAACGAGCTTAGTCTGGATATTTGTACCCAGTCTGAAAATTCATAATGAGGGAAGTCTTAAAATTCAGATTAGGCTGGCCTACACAACGAGAAATACAAAATCGAACGTCGCACATAAAAACATTTTGATATCGGCAAATGTTATTTTGAGGGAGCTTGTTGAATACAAACTGTGGACAATCCACTTCTCACATGGTTTGGTCCACTTACTTGCAGCCACCTGGGGTTACGTTTCAGAGACCTGCCGCTAGGTGGCGCCTTGAGCGCCGCGTCAGATCACCACTTAGTAATTCCGATTAATGTTATTAAAGTAAATAATTTTTGCAAACAACATCATCTGTTGCCTGACTAATTATCAGCTCTAGCCACTAGCAATAAGCTTTTAACACAATATTACGCTGAAGTCGATAAAACCTCATTTCCATGTTGCCTCTCGCTGGCGTCTGCGTTCGGCCATTATGTTGGGTGCCCGCATGATCCTCCGTATACTTGTGGTTCATCTGAGGGATCCTTGGCATGGAATCGCCCTCGCACGACCTGGTCGAGTGCTTCAGCCCCAATGAGTGAGATCCATCTCGTTCAAGATTTTTAGAGAAACGATGGTGTCCGTCGTGCGTCGAATAACGACACGCTAGTCACTTTCAGTCTTCCTTTTACAGGAGGAAAATTCAACCCTATCTAGAAGGCCCGCCCTAACAAGCGTCTAGACCTCTCTAAAACAGGCGGGCTTTTCCGCACGATTGCAGCAGTATGAGTTCACAAGGCATGTTCTTAAATTTTGGACAAAAAGTATGAATTTTCAGCTAGAAGGCAGTGAGAATTATAGGACTTGGCCATGTCTGAATTTTAAGACTTCATTTTCAGACCAAGACGAGTCTGAAAATTAAGAACGAGTTTATGTAAATGTACTTCACTCAAATTTGTCTGAAAATTCAGAAAAAAATTTTAACAGTGGGGGGTAACAATGCCTTTGTGGCGTCTGCCCCCTAGATGCTTCATGTGAGACCGAATGTCAGTCATCCGAAGATTTTGTTTGATTGAGAGAGGTTGAGGGAATGTCATGTTTGCGGCGTAAAGAATCTTGGGCGGATTGTGAGGACTGTACAGCCTCATCACTTCATCCTATAGTGGCCCAATTCCCATCTCGAGAGCCATCTGACTGGTTGGGTCAAATTTTTATTAAAAAAGGTCACATTATAAATAAGTAAATCGTACAAGCATTGGCATTTCAAAAGAGGTATCCTTTACTTCCATATGTAATATGTGTCTTCGGAGGGTTGAGAAAATCATGATCGAGGAATTCTTTCCTAAATTCCTGTCTCTCATTGAAAAGCAACTCTTTCTCCACATCCTCACCACAAGACACTATGAGCAGGGCACCATCGCTTGGAAGTTGCCTCCTCTGTAGCATCTCAAATTAGGGATGTTAACCAATAAAAAAAAAGAGCGGTTTTTCCAAACCGGTCAAAATTTTCCGCTTGTCCGGTCTAGGTTAAAAAACCGTTACCAACTACCGGTAAACCGTAAAGAACCGGTTTTCGGCAATTTTTGAAAATTTGATGGACAAGGCGGGTCTATCTGAATGAAAAAAAAAGCTGCTCACACGTCAGACGAATGTTTATTTTGCAGAAAAATGCTCAAAATAAATTCAAATCCTTTTCAATATTTAAAAAAAATATTATATTTTCTACGTTTTCACGACTGGACTGCTCGCGCTGCCATCTCTCGGCGAGAAAACGTACTCGCTCGCCACCGTGCGCATCGCGCGCCAAGCAGCCGACAGCCGCCGCGCCCCTACCCCGCACCAGCGCTGCAATCGGGCAGAGACTTCAGACTAGAGCGCATCTGCACTGTGACGAGCGTCGTTTTTAACTCATTTCATCTACATGTTAGTTTTCGCGTAAATAACCGGTTTTCAGGCAAAATTGGCCGGTTTTACGGTTTTAACCACAATATTGGACCGATCCAAAAAAAACCGGGCATTTTTGCCCAAAGACCGGTTCCGTTCGTAAACCGGTCACGAACCTCCCATCCCTATCTCAAATCTAAATGTTCGGAACTTTTCATCGTAATTGACACGATTCTTGACGTAATTCACAGCACTTGCGGTGTCTGTTGCATCAGGCTGTTCCTTTAGTCGCACCTGAACAAATCGACACATGAATACGTGAAAGTCTCAAGAGAGTAATAAACTGGTAAGGTTAGGTGCAGTAACATTCCAAACTTCATGTCGAAAAGTACTTACAACAAAAGCTCCTTGTCTGTGGACATTGTGTGTTCTAATCAATTCATCTACAAGTTCTCCCATGCTTAAAAAATGATTGTCTGAAATCTCAAAATGCTGGACTCCACACTTGCTTTCCAGTTTCTTTGGACATTCCGCATCCATGCTGAGAACTTGCAGTTATTGAGCCATCAAGGTGAAAAGTACTACTCGACTTGTTCCAATTATGTTCAGGGAGAAGCGATTCTCACAAAATCAAACCAAATTTACACAGAAAGAATAATCACAACGTGCCAGAGTGGACCAATGTGTACCGTCCGCCATGTCCTTTAACCCCGCTGCTATGAGCCCACATGTCTTCTACCATGGGAGGAGCACGCCACATGGGCCCAACGGGAACGGCGTCAACACCATGGAAAGCCCCAACAACGGGGCCAACCTGTGAAAAAGGAAAAGAACAGTTTAAACCCAACCAACCGCCGAAATCAAGGAAAGAAAAAGGAGAAAATAATGAAACTCACAAACACAGGCGAAAACACCTGAGACACATGAACAATGGGAAAGTTGCCTGGAGGTCGTCCTCATCCCACTCTTGTAGTCCAAAAAGCCCCTGAGATGGGTCATGGGGTTACGGGAGGAGCCCCTTCGTTACGCCAGCCACAACACATGCGCCGCAGGTCTAAACCGAGAAAGATCCAAGCCGTGCTTCATTCCACATGCAAGCATAAACACCATTCCAAAGAAAGGCGAGAAGAAATCTCACGTAACCACCATGACCATCACCCTTTCAAAAGCACCACGAAGAATACGCGTCAAATGAGACACTCAGAACTGCCACTGCGAAAAGGACTCACAAGAGATGAACGACGTCCGCAGTGCACACTCGGGACGCTCACCACAGAATGAGACCAACGCCGCCAAGCCAGGGGACGCCAGGCCAACAACGCGACTCAGCCCACCAATCGAAACGCACGAATACAACACACGACCCGAGCGGCCAATCATAGACCAGCGCAACGGCACGGACTGGAGCGCGAGGACGCCGGCGACGCCGGCCAGCGCGTCAACAACGTCAACAACCACGCCGCGGCCGCGGGCTAGCAACCGGCCGGCAGCAACGGGCAGCGCAACGCGAGTTCTCGCCCCACGTAACAGCGGCTGAGCACAGTAATACTCCGCGCTAAGAACTGACGCAAGGGGTATCGCCAGGTGCGAAGCGCACACCAATTCAAACGCGTGAAATCAACGAACACTCTAGCCGCTTGGAATAAATGTCACAAACGATAGATGTCATAACCCTGATTGTACATAAACATGAAAGATGTAAAACCATTGCTAGACATAGTGTATCCCATTCATTCGGAGAGGAAAAAGAGACTTAAATCAAAAACAATATTTATTAAGACTCACAGGACCACTGTCGACTCGGCTTGCACCAGTGTAAACCGAAATGATCTTCATCATGTTGAACGTCGCGTTTCTGGCCATCGCCGCTGCACTTCTAGTGCACTACTTCATGAAACAACGACGCCAACTTGCACCTATCATTTACCTCGAAGAGGTTAGCAGCCGGCAAGTCTACCTTGGTAATCCCATGAGTCAAGTATTTTCACTAGCAAACAGCTAGTTGGGTTTCTTAGATTTCAAGGTGCCTTTAGAATAGGAATTAGCTAGTTAGGACAGGCATCAGGCAAAACCAACCAAACAGAGTAGGGGTTGGACACTTTAAAGCGCCAAACTGTGTAGAGTGTTTTCTGTTTGTTTCAGTTGGACCCTCATCAAAACAAACACAATCTTTCGTTGGCCCACAGGCGGAACATCCCCACTTCACGCGGTGTTGCAAATCGTGACGACGGTTGTAACATCTGTTTGGAGACGAGGACTCCATCTGGCATGCTGCATGCAAGCCAACTACTCTTTATTTATATTTTTTGCTGAGCGAAGCGCAGCACCCTGTTTAGGATTTTGAATAGCCGAATGGTCCGACCGATGTTTGTTTTTGTCCGGTTGTGCCTCGTTACCCCAGTGCCATGTCCGTCGAAGCTCTCCAGCAGCAGCTGGCCAAAGTGGCCGAGGAGAATCAGAAGCTGACACGTCTGGCCCACCAGCAGGAGGCCGCGTTGCACGAAGCCCGAGGACAACAGACCCACCTACAACAACAACTCGCGGCCGCCACCGCCAAGGTCAAGGACGAGCCCGAAGGCACCATGAGCATGTCCGCAGTAAGTGTCAAACTCCCAGCCTTTTGGATCGAGAAACCCAACGTTTGGTTTGCACAGGCGGACGAGCAGTTCAACATCGCGAAGTGTACGTCGGAGAAGACGCGGTACTCCCATGTCGTGGCTCAACTCACGCCCCGCGTCGCCGCCGAGGTGGAGGACATCATCACCGGGCCCGCCGCTGGCAAGACGGACACCAACCTCAAGGCCGTCCTCACCAGCCGCCTGTCCATGTCCGAGGAGAAGCGCGTGCAGCAGCTCCTCAACAACGAGGAGCTCGGCGACAGGAAGCCATCTCAGTTCCTGCGCCACCTCCGCTCCCTCGCCGGCAACAACAACACGGTGAGCGAGAATCTGTTGAAACAGCTTTGGATGCAGCGGCTTCCCGGCACCGCGTCGGCCATCTTGACTTCCCAGAGCGACATGTCCCTGGACAAGCTGGCCGAGCTAGCAGACCGGAGGTGACACCCGTGTCTCAACAGCTCGCCGTGCACGCCGTGCAGCCCCAGCCGGCGCTGCAAGCCAACCCATCCCCGTCGACCCTCGATGAACTGGTGAGAACCGTGCAGAATTTGAGTGCGCGGGTGGCAGCTTTGTCTTCCAACAAGGGCAGCAAGGAGCGCCACTCCCGCAGCGGCGGCGGCGCCAACAAGTCCAAGGGCGGGAACGGCAACGACGACGACGTCTGTTGGTACGACCGCAGGTTTGGAGGCGAGGCAACGAAGTGCACCAAGCCCTGCGCCTTCAAGCCGGGAAAGGCGAGGCGTCAGCGAGCTGCCCAACCAGAGGAAGCCGCCTCTTCGTCGTCGAGCAGACCTCCAAGCAGTACATGCTTGTGGACGCCGGCTCCGACGTGTGTTGCTTCCCGCGGTGCCTACTCACAGGCCGCCGCTGGACTGCGACAAACTACACCCTGAGCACCGCCAACGAGTCCTCCACCAAGACATACGGACGCTTCAAGATGGCACTCAACCTGGGACGCCGCCGAAGCTTCACGTGGAACTTCATTGTGGCCGACGTGAGTACCCCCATCATATCCCCTTCGGATATTTAGTGGCACATCGTCCAGCAGCTCGTGGAGATGGTTCATCAAAAGATCGCAGTAACTGGCTGCGTTAACATTATGATCCAAAAAGTAGGGTCCAATGATACGGTCAAAGAGGACCCCACCCCACACCGACACACTTTGGCGGCCCTGAAAGTGCACATTCGTTGTGCAATGGGGGTTTTCATCCTCGGGGGCGTGATGATGCTCATTGTGAGCATTGCAGGTCCCGTCAGTGAAAAACAAGGCCTCATCCGTCACAAACATCCTGTTGGCAAACTCGTCTCCTGGGAATGCTGGCTCCACCGTGGCTTCCGCAACCTAAAATTAACTTTTAAGGGGGCTGGGGAATGTTGGGCTGCTTGGGGCTGCCTTGGGCTTCACGGGGAGTGCCGCCGCGTGCGGTGCGCGGGGCTCAGTGGGTAGCGTTTCTCGGGGGCCACGCGAGGTGGGGCCCCACGCAGACTTGCACGGCTCCACACGAGGTCCTGCGCACTGCACGTGGCGACACTCCCTATTAAGGCCCCCCTCCCCCCTCAGCCCCATGCGGTCCCACACTAAGTCCCACGCAGCCCGCATGACCTCACATTGAGTCCGGCGCGCCCCACGCGGCCACACTCCTCAAGGAGCCCTGCGCAGCCCCTTGCGGCCCCACACTGATTCCTCCGCACCCCAAGCAGCCCCGCGCGGTCCCACACTGAGTCCTGCGCTCCCCACGGCCACACTCCCCATGGAGCCACCAGCAGCCCTGTGTGGGCCCACGCGGCCCCACACTGGTTCCTACGCACCACACCCTGCAGCCCCGCGCGGCCCCACCCTAGGTCCCACGCACCTCATGCGCGAAATATTTACCTGCTCCAAAGCCCACTGAGCAAACTGCAGCCTTCGTGGTGGGTCTTTGGGCAGCAGCTCCTGAACGTGCCACCTTTTCCATGGGCGCATTCTCAAATCGTGCTTCACGTGCACAGTTGACTTTGAAAGCTCTGTGACGGCAGCAATCGCCCGCGGGCTTGTGTGCGCGTTTCCTTCCAAGCATTGATGAACCAGGTTTATGGCCACGTCATTTCGCACCGGGTGCGCCCTTGGGACTAAATAAAAAATAAAGGTGCAATTCTTTGAAAAACAAGATATTGAAAAGTCAGTGGTTCTGCCTTTACCAACCTCTCACACCACCGTGAGGCGCGAACTGAGTGGTCCGCAACCTGTCCCGGAGAATGGGAAACTCATTGGGGCGCGGGTGAATATTTCTTCCCGGGAATCGCTCGGCATAAACCCTTGCGGCTTCACGTGAGTTTTGAACGGGTTTGAAGCACTTCACCAAAAACTAACAACATATCAGTCATTTCCTCATTGCTGAACCGAATCTCGCCTGCCATGGTGCACGCAGCCTGCGGCACTGCGACTGTGACGAGCGTTCGGCACGAAGTGTCTTGGAGAGGCACGCTACTGGCAAGACGAGCCTGCCGATGAAAACGCGGGGTGAAGTGGGAAAGGTAAACACTAGGCCAGCAGTCCGATGCGTCGCATCGCGTTCGCCGGTCAGTGCCCACCCAGCGCCAGGCAGGCACTGCCTGTCCCCGCTGCGAGGCAAGGGGGAGGGGGGGGACGTTCGAAGCACGAAGTAAGAGGACAAAGAAACGGCTACGTTTCGGCGGTCCATTTAGGGTCCTCTCACATCGCCAAAGTGACCCCCACGAGCCCCGTTTAGGGTCGCGGGGACCGCCAGGGACGAGGCGTAACCTTGCGTGCCGGCTATGAGTCCGTGGGCCCCGGTCGGGGTCGCGGGGAGCCGCCGGGACGCGGTGGGGCATCGCACCTTAGCGTTGGGTCCGTGGGCCCGATTTGGGGCTGCTGTGGCTTTCGCCGGGCGTATTTTGGGCCTTGCGGACTTTGCGCGCGGCCCATCAACATCGACGTGGCAACACTGGATCGCTTGGCCCGCCTTTCCCCCCTCCCCACCCGCCCGCAACTATGCTCTGCCACCGCCTAACTGGCCCTGCCCCTGCGGAGTGCGGATAGGCCACCCATCGTACTGTCCTGTATTTTCCCGGGCACTTAGTATCGTAATCTCTACTAGCCATCATTCCCCGCGTGTTAACCCCCCCCCCCCTTCTTCAACGCAGCACCTCCAGCTGTTTCCGCCGGGAATTTCGATACCAAAGTTATAAATTTGAAACAGCGGCTATGTTGTCGGCCTGTAAACTTTGTTGTGGTATTCATCCCTCGCATCCGAAATAATATAATTTCGTCAGGGCGTCGTCTGACAGTAGGCTAAGAATGTCTTCCAATGAAAGCTGTTCAGATGCACCTAGCAGAGAGGATACAGAGTTTCACTCAGACCACTCAGATGATGCTGATGACGAACGTTTCTTGGCACACGGGCAGAACCTAACCTTTTCGTCACAAGAATTAGCAGAGCACTTTCCTAAGGTAAGCTCGCCTGTTCTTTCGCCTTACCATAATTTGTCATTGTGCCTTTGCTAAGATAAATGGCAATTGTTCTTAGGTTTCTGAGAATCGAGAAAAGGTGTCCAAACTACAAGCAGAAAATGAAAAATTAAAGGAGGATCTGGCTCATTATCAGTGGCATATTGGAGTTTACCGTACTATCACTCGCAAAAGAATTGAGCCGTAGATACCCCATGCGCAAGAGACTTTCAATGCTGGACGTATGGGAGATCTCTTGGGCATGGAGTATCTAAGGCTCAATTTTTTTGCGAGTGATAGTACAGTCCTTGAAAAATAGTCCATTGGACTGCCTACCTATCAGGAAGCCTTCAGGCAATTCTTTCTTCGCCCTCAGCATTTGTTACTGCAGCAATGGACTGAACTGCACAAAATGTATTGCTGGAAGTGTACTATCACCGCAAAAAGAATTCGCCCCACCTGGTGGCGATACCCCACGTCCGGGGTCCCAGTAGAGTGGCACCCTCTGGCGGTAGAAATCAGCAACACTGTCGTCTGCTTCCCAGACGCAGTCAACCTGTTTCACATTCAATTCACATTCAATATTTCGCCACACTCACGGGCCTAGACTAGTCCAGACAGCATTCGATACTCGGCAGGAAACGCCCAGGCCCCTTCACACCCCGGCGTATTGGCGAGGATTGTTTATTCTAGTGAAAACGATAATGAGAGAGGTTATGTGCGTCCATGACGTCACCGGATGCCCCCACACTCGAATTCCGAGAAGCACCCTATGTTTAATGTGAAGGGACTGCGACAGCGTTCTGCGACGAAGCAGACCGAGGATCAAGACGACGAAAGCAAAAACAAATCAAACTCACAAGGCTACTTCGTGCCTAAAAAATTTCAAACACAATTTCTATTATACTTTTAATGGGTACTTACTTGACTAACGACCTTATACCGAAGCGCCCATGCTGTTTGCGCATTCAGGGCACCACCAGCCGGCCGCCCGAAGCATTTTAGGTGAAGTTCGTACCGGGCTGTGTACTTCACTGCCTTTAACAAGCGTGTACTTTTAACCGGTACACACTTCTTAAATGCCTTTGCTTCAGTTCGCTCTTAGATTTTTGCGGTTAGGGAATGACCAGCTTTTCATGCAGAGTATACCTAGCCAAACCGGATCTGTGCTTGTTTGCCTAAGTGTGTAAGTGACAAACGTGGTAGGGATTTTTTTTTCTTCTCTCCTTTTTTTAAAAATTGCACGTATGTACGTTGCACTTGCGGTTTTTTTTCGTGTTGTTGTATGTTTATGTCTTGTTTGCAATAAAGAGGTATGCGTACGATTGTTATTCAATTTATTCATTGATTGACGCCAATTTATGTCTTACTTTACGTTGACAAAAATTCAACTTTATGTTTACAAAAATTTAATTTGTAGTTATTAATAACTTGACAACAAAAAATTCATCTTGACGTATACATAATTCAACTTATTGTTAACAATTAAACTTATTGTTTTCAGACCTGCTTTAGTAACAAAACCTTCATAAAACTTAAATTATTTTGGCAGATTTAGTTAACAGTAATCTTTGGATATCAACGAGAATGCATCGAACATTAACCTTAAATTAACCTTGGCATCAGTACTTAGTATGGCCACCTTGTGCGTCGATGACAGCTTGAAGTCTTCTTGGCATAGAAGCAACAAGATTCTGGACCATCTCCGCCCTGTTGGCCCAAGTTTGCCACACCTCGAACACGTGTTCAGTGATGTTACGAGAGTGTTTTTCCGGGTGAAAATAAGTAATTCTATTGATCTTCGTGAACTCGGACTGATCCTGTACTGGTCCGGCAGTCAAGCGGCTAAGGCTGAAACGTAAGCTGCACGTACCCCTGTAGGGTAGGCAATTCAAGATCCCCCCCTACCCCGGATGAACAACTCTAATAACTAAAGAAAAGGAAGTTAATTGAGAGAGCACAGCTAATTTAAATGACGTTTTATTGTCACGATTTATGATGCACTGCCAAAATCCATACAATGGAACACTTGTTAACACATATGATACTCAAGACCAAAACAACAACAAGCTGTTACCCATTTTCAGGAAACATCACAAATCATCTATAAACACAGAGGGAGCTTCTCTGAATAATTCTAGCAACTCACGGGATCGAACAATGAGAACTTACAAGTATGGCTACACTGGGTGGTCACTCACTTAGCATTGCTAAATTGAACACAGCACATTACTCACCCATGTTTGATTACACAGTTCCACAAATGTGAGGGTTGACACTTACTTTCACTTCACTTTACAATAGCACTTGTTAGAAAATTACAGATCTCAGACCGCCGATACACTTTGGCAGGCCACACACACAAGCTGCTATCAGAGCGGCTATACACACACACGCAAGTACGGCTAGCCGTACACACACGCTAAGGCACATCCACTCGGGCAGTCCCTAACACTGATGTCGCCTTCAGGAGGAGCCGGAGAGAAGTGAGTGGCCGGATCTGAGGCAGGGCGTTATATGTAAAAGTTCGGGGGTGAAGCGGGGGTGACAGCGGCGCGATCCTCCCGCGGTGTGGCCTCCCCGACGCGCAGCTGGACGCGATGGAAGCCATTACCGCTATTAAAATATCACGACTACTCAGAATCACGCCATGCAGATGATGGGCCCGACCGACTCCCCCTTTCCATCTTTCTATTTTTTTAATACGCCCGAACTCAAGATGTCGCCGGAGTGCGGTGGCGGCACCTTACATCTACCCCTCCCCCTTTGTCATAGCGGGGGCCGATATGGCGTGCTCGACATGTGTCGGGCAGCCGGGACCAGCCGGGCCGCCCCCACACAGCCGTTGAAATTTCGGTTCCACCAATCGGAGCGCGGCAATTATTCAAGCCAGGGGGACAAGCGCGCGCTAAGCCAGGACCGGCTTATCCTGGTGACCCGGTGCGCTACGCCCTCCCCTTCCCCACCTCCTCTCTGGGGACGCAAGTCGGTGCAGCTCGGGACCCCGCGTGAAGAGGCCTCCCAAGGCCCCCTCCTCACGCGGCACGCTTGCTCTCCCCCTCCCCTTTTCGCTTTCGTTCTAGGCGGGCGTTGGGGGCGGGGGGGCGGCGGCGTGGCCGGGTCGGGGCGTCTGGCCGTCGTACAGTTTTTAAATCCGAGGCCTCACTTGTTGGCCATACGGCCAGGGCGTTTGCAGCCGCTGCCCCGACGCGACATCCACTAACTTGTACACTAAGTGCACAAAGGTGAAAGGGGTGCCATCATGCACTGCGCGGGGCCCCACTCGCATCAGGGACAAACATGTGGGAACGCAGGGGGACGCGATTTTACGACTTGCAGGTGCACTGTGGCGATGCTCCAGTCATATGGCTGGAGCGCTGCACCGGCCGCGGAGTTGGCTTGTTCGCCCTTCTGGTTGTTTACCTCTTTTTCTTGTCGGGGCGCTACTTGTCGCCCCCCCCTCCCCTCTCTTTCCTCACGGGGCTTGGCCGGCTGGAGACACTTGGTCCCCTATATTTTGTTTTAGCCGTTCTATTTTTCTTATGACGAGAGGAGCGGGATGCACCACCTGCATGTCGTATTGATGTCAACTATCGCGTTTTAATGACGTTCCTTCTGCTTTTTCCCTCCGTCTGGCCGGCGCCTCGGCCCGTCGCGACACTTCTGCGTTCCCACGATTCTGGATTCGTCTCGGCATAGAGTCGGGCGCGGCCGGTCCTGCGAGTCTAGCCCTGCACCGTTTTAATACTGCTTTATCTATCTGAAAGCGTGCCGGCTCCGGCCTGGCATCCGCGCGTGTTCGAAAAGCTGCGCACGGAGCGCCGAATGGACTGCGCAGTACTCGGCTCAACGCCAAGTGACTCCGCCCTGACGAATCCAATCCCTTCTTCATAGCTGTGCGCTACCCCAAGGACTACCAATCTAGCTCATGATTCTTATGTGAGCATTTTATTGCTAACAGTGAGGGCCGCCTCGGTAGCCTCCCTGCGGCAGTCCCATTCCTGCATCATCATCCCTCACACATTTTCAATAGGATTTAAGTCTGGCGAGTAGGCGGGCCACTCGATGACTTCAACCCCTACCTCCCGCAAGAATTCCATAGTCTCGTGTGCCGTATGAATTGTTGCATTATCTTGCATAAATCTGATTCCGTTGGGACGAATGGGCTGAACTGCGGGGAGCATGCTGTTCCGGAGAATGTCAATGTACCCGTAGCGATACATGCGTCGGGGTGTCCGAGTTAGGGCAATAGCCCCGCCGTCACCCGATATGCACCCCCAAAATCCACAGGTGACATGGCCGCTGGCTGCCACTTCAACGACATGCTCTTCGGTGTACCTGCAACACACACACACACATGAAATTATTAAAAGCGAACAAAGCATCCGAGTGTTTAAGCAAATGCACGGCATTCTGATGGTTGCCTGCCTCTCAGGCGGAACCTACTTCCTCGCCAGGTGTCCGCAGCGTTTGGGGACGCCGGCGGCGTTCGGCTGGGCGAGGAGCGGTGGTAGCGGTGGGGGAGTGGAGTGGGAGCGCTCGCTGCCTCGCGCCTTCGAAGGGGGACGCATGGAAGGGGGACGTGACAGAGGGGACGGAGACGCGGGGCTAGCCGTGGATGCGCGAGGGTGGACCTCGGGGTAGCCACGGCCCCACTGGCATAGTCGCGTAGGACACGAGGGGTGCAACAAAGGGGAGCTGCTGGGATCTTCCTCCTTCCACCGCAAAGTGGGTGAGACAACCGTTGAAATAGCCTAAATTTAGACGCATTTTGACCCGAGGCAACAATCCCCAGTAAAAGTGACCCCAGCAAAAGTTCCCGAGGGCTTCGTCACGTGGGTCTAAAATTCGAGCCCACTTAAAAAGAATTCCTTCAAAACGGAACCGACCAGCAACGGCTGGTCATGTCGAGGACCGAGGCAGACAGAGGGAGAGAGAGAGAGAGAGAGAGATAGAGGTAGAGAGAGAGAGAGAGAGAGAGAGAGAGAGAGAGGTAAAGAAAGAGAGAGAGAGAGAGAGAGAGAGAGAAAGAAAGAGAGAGAGAGAGAGAGAGAGAGAGAGGTAAAGAGAAAGAGAGAGAGAGAGAGAGAGAGAGAGAGTAAAGCCCTGATTGCGCAGACACCTCGGGCGCCTGGGAATAAGGTCGTTAGGCAAGTAATACCTATTTAAAGTACCCGCCTGTCGGAGTCCGGTGAAGTACACTGCACGGGCCGAAAATCACCTAAAAATGCCAAGGGCAGTCGGATAGTAAAGCCCTGATTGCGCAGACACCTCGGGCGCTTCGGTATAAGGTCGTTAGGCAAGTAATTCCCATTAAAAGTACCCGCCTGTCGGAGTCCGGTGGAGTACACTGCATGGGTCGAAGTTCACCTAAAAATGCTTGGGTCGGTCGGCTGGTGGTGCCTTGAATGCGCAGACACCTCTGGCGTTCGGTGTAAGGTCGTTAGGCAAGCCCTTTTTCGGGGGAAGTCGTTGTAAATAGTCATGGGAGAACTGGCTTGGATAGAAATTGTGTTTGAAATTCTTAGGCACGAAGTAGCCTTGTGAGTTTGATTTGTTTTTGCTTTCGTCGTCTTCATCCTCGATCTGCTTCGTCGCAGAACGCTGTCGCAGTCCCTTCACATTAAACATAGGGTGCTTCTCGGGATTCGAGTGTGGGGGCATCCGGTGACGTCATGGACGCACATAACCTCTCTCATTATCGTTTTCACTAGAATAAACAATCCTCGCCAATACGCCGGGGTGTGAAGGGGCCTGGGCGTTTCCTGCCGAGTATCGAATGCTGTCTGGACTAGTCTAGGCCCGCGAGTGTGGCGAAATATTGAATGTGAATTGAATGTGAAACAGGTTGACTGCGTCTGGGAAGCAGACGACAGTGTTGCTGATTTCTACCGCCAGAGGGTGCCACTCTACTGGGACCCCGGACGTGGGGTATCGCCACCAGGTGGGGCGAATTCGTTTTGCGGTGATAGTACAAGAGTGTGTTATCAGAGAGTCCATCGGGATTGAATTGAGGGACACAATACGCTGCTCCACCGACAATCACTCTGTTGTAGGTGCGTAGAGCCTGCACTGGGATTTCTTCCTGCTGCATTAGGTTAGCCTCTTTAATGGTTGGCTGCCTGTTGTGAGCCGTTCCCAGCAAGACTGCTCTGCCAACTCTGTGGGCATTTCTGTGAGTGTTCCGTACAGGGAGAGTCTGTAAGAAATTTCTAACGTCTTCATCAATGTCTTCATCATAGGCGCAACGATATACCTGGGCACAAAGTACGTTCCTTGTCATCTGAATCAGGCAGTCCTTGGGTGATGTTACAAAGAGTAGAAGCTGATGGTTCCATGATTCAAAGTTGAGCGTTGAATAAACCCCAAGATTGCCATTTTGGAGAACCGATCTTACTAAATGCCGTAATGCATGCACATTATATCTCATGTGGTCAGGGCCATAATATTGTTGAAAGCACCTGCTATAATTGATGATGAGTTCTCCAGCTCGATCCCTATCCTCAGGTAAGATAGAGTCTTGTGAAAGAAGGAACACAGCATGAGATAACATTTGAAAGCGATGATGGTGATACTGTGGAATGAGGCCATCCAAACAAACAGGCTCATAGAGTAGTAGCCAATTACGCGACTCATTTCCATGGTACTCTCCTCGTTTCGTAATAGGTTTGGGTTTCCTTGAAATGTTGTTGGGCAGTCTAATTTGTGGGAGCCTCTGGTTTATCACATTCGATCTTCTTCTTTGATTGCCAGGAAGATTTAGGAGGAGTTCAGTATGAAATTTTACAACCAACAAGTATATGGGGTGCAGGTCATCCATAGAATGGCTTTCACTTAAAGTCACAAAACAGTGAACTTTACGAACATCAATGTTAAGACCACAGCCACCACATACAAGTGGAACAGCAAGCTCATTTTTCTTGCCAAGGTAATTATAACAGTGGTGGCAACCGGCATGGAACTGTATTCCAGAAGAGTTCCTATGCAGAATCCTCCACAGTTGCTTCTTATTCGTTGGAAGGTTATTACGCCCTAAAGAAAAGTTAATGGCTTTCATGTTGTTAAAAAGAGATTCGTAATCCCAGTTGTGGCGCACACTCAATGCCAACTGCAGCAACAATGCTTCCTTCTTCGTTCGTAGCCTAGAAGTATTTCTCGGACAGCTTAAATTATTGATTCTTGTCGGAACTAACCCATGTCTACGTTTTGTTTAACATTGATTTTTACTAATTTTCAAAAAAACCTCAATATTTTGTTTGTTTTCAATGATTATGAGTCAAGATGCAAATATTTCAAATTTTTCGGAAGAAATCGGGTATAAAACGGTTTTTTACCGCCTTGTTTTATTTTTCGAGAAAAATTCTAACCCTATTGATGTATTCTTTTTCTTTATCAACATAGCGCCCCACCATATTATGGAGTGAATCTTTATGTGTAGTTTCTTTTTCTATCTCGAAATAGTCTTCAGCCGTGGCATTCGACGGAGCTTCATAAAAGTTTGGTCCCCTGGCGTTTGTCATGATCTGGGTCCATAAGGGAATTAGTGGAGAGCACTTCGGCATAAATACGTCCTTTAAGAAGCGGGGACAGTGCGCAGGATTGTCTTCTAGTAAGTTCTTACCATGTTCGTCGAGACCGGCTTCTTCTAATTTTATTTGCTCCTTTACTGACAAGATAATCTCGAAGCAAAGGTTGGAGATGATGTCAAAGTTTCGTCAGAACTAATTACTAGTTCTTCAATGTTTTCAGGATCTGGCCCAGAGCCTAGGATTTCTTCTGCTGTCCTGCTACCTATGACAATTATACGCGCAGACTCAGAGGTAAGTTTATACACTTTTTTGCTGAGGAAAAGGGAGGAAAATGCCCTAAATTTTATTTTATATTCATCTAAGTCCTTGCTCTCAACGAGGGCTGCCATGCATTCAAGTACAATATGTCGTTTTTCTTCTTTTACAGAATGACTCTTCAGGTCCATGGAAGTCATTTTCTGCCAGTGGTTCTTACACAGTTGGAGGAAGACTAACTTTCCTCAGAAACGAACCTGTAGCACAACCGCAGATAGGCATTTAAATCCATATTATTGCATTGAGTCGACACCGCATGTATTGTTGCAAAGGCACAGTCAGAAGTAATTCTTCCTATATATAATGGTCTACCAAACATAAAGAGAACTCCACTGAACGCAGTACTAGCCTCCGCTTTATTTGTTAAACCAGAGCATAAATATGAAATTAACTTCGTGACTACTAGGATTTCTTGAAATCGTATTTTTTATTTTTAGAGAGGTTAGCCGTCCTCCTCACCTCGGCTGACATGGAGAGGATTGACCCGTGCCTATGGACACCAGAAGAAATCTCTGTGTACAACAAAGGCTCAATAAACATTGGGGATGCGAGGCTGAACACAGCAAGTCACTAGGGGGGTACAGTTCAACACCAGAAGGTATGTCAATTCATCTTAAAGGTGTACGTTTACTCCATTATTAGTTGCCAACCGCTTTTTTAACGATTATTTCAGAAAATTTTGAGATCGCTTGAAGAGTTTGGAGATCAATGCACTTTTGTCCAGTGGTTGTCTCTTTTGAGACTTAAATTGTATTTTGAAAACTTGGAGCTGCCCCTTATCCCGCCAATACCGCTCTGGTATGCGGCCTTTCAACCAGATGGAGCGGAAATACTGAAGGGACATTTCCCGAGTAAGTTCTTACGTGGTAGCACGTATGCAAAGTTTCCAGCAGTATGCATACGGTTTCTTTCGTAACGCTTCTTGATGTGTTCGGTAGATTGCACAGTGGAGACTGTGGAGGCAGACGATTCGGACGAGTTTCATCCGCTGCCCCTGAAGTTGAACTGGTGATGGACGGTTCGCTGCGAGCAACGCCCACACCAAGGACGCCCAAAACACCCGGGTCTGCTAAAACACCAATGAGACAGCACTTTTTGTACAAATTGGTATGTTAAACTTGTCTGCGAGCTTAAGAAACTTTTCGACATTCTGAAATTTTAAATTTTATTACATGTACACATCAAATTAAACTAATCACATAACTTACATCTCTATCTCTATGTAACTTCCAGCTCCCATCGACCATGGACGAGGAAGACGAACAGGTAACTATTCTGAATCCTAAATTGTCTTTAAAAGGACATCAAATTTAACTTACTGCATTACCTACCTTTCTCTGTTTCAAAGGAAGGGGAAACCATGCCCGAGGAGGACCCCTCTCCGGACGTCAAGGTAATTATTCTGTCATTTCCCCCCGAAAAACGTATTTCTGTTAGCGATTTGTGGTCGACCAAAACACCGTAAAAAATGATCATTTATCCAATACTGTATGTAACTGCGTCTTCCCAATCTGGATCTTTTCGTCTTGATATTACAGGTTCACTGTTTTGGTGTATGGGGCTCGCTTCCTCTTGCCTGTGAGTTTTCTACTAGTCCGCTCGGTCCCCTGCTGCTCATCTTCTTCATCTATGAAACCAGAATTTATTTTCACTTTTTGCGAATTTTAAGAGAGTTGGTGGAGCCAAAAATCAAGAACTTTCGAGGCTCAAGAACCACACTTCCCTCCCATAGTTGCCCCATTACATCACAGAATGTACAATCGACAGCCTCTTCCGCATTAATTCCAGTCATTTT
Source organism: Stenchaetothrips biformis (assembly GCA_030522485.1). Classification (NCBI taxonomy): domain Eukaryota; kingdom Metazoa; phylum Arthropoda; class Insecta; order Thysanoptera; family Thripidae; genus Stenchaetothrips; species Stenchaetothrips biformis. Next base: position 1,880,601 of record CM060101.1, read on the forward strand.
GGATAAATCATATCGCCTCTTGAACTCTATAGCACGGTATTTCATTCGATCGGACAGATCTTTAGAAGATATTTGTTTGTAGCCCCTGTTGTGGAATACCCTTTCAATTGGTGCATATAGAGAATATGCTCGATCCTTGTCATTGTCAAAAAATAATATCCTCTTACTGCATTCAGCAATTAGAAGGAAAGACAATTTATCTTTCTTAAACTTCTTCTTATCGTCTGCAATTTTGGAAAGGTCATGCAAACATGGAGGGTTAGTAAGATTAGAACCCTGAAGATATGTTAAAGAATATTGACAAGACTTGCATGGTCTGAGGGAACATTTGTATGCATTGAATTAAATTTGCATGAACCGTGCTGTAAACAGGTTAGTATAATTATTTTTTTCATGAAAGCATGCAAGTTACCCGTCCCATAGCACTCGTGGGACTTTGTCAAACAATTTGTTTTGGAACCACTTGCAATAAATTGTAATGCTTTATTAATTAAGAATGCAATGAAATAATTTTTAAAACAAAACAATTATAAATTCAGTATTTCTTTGATGCGGGGCTGATTATCTGTCGTATTGTGCACTCCTTCCTCAGACTGTCAGGCACATCAATAAAATGAACTAAAAAGAAATTTAAAAAAAAATACCAATTGCAACTGAGTCATCACATACCACGACGGCTCCGCCAGCCAATTTGTTGCTGCTAGCAGGCTTCTTTCCTTCCTTATTTTTCTTGGAGAAACTTTTACCAGTGGCTTCATCCAATGTAGCTTCTATAACGCCTTCTGAAAATGACACACGTCCGAGGTCAGCTCCTATGAAGGACCTACATTCCCAGTCTTCGTTAAATTTATCATAAGCCAAAGATAGCTTCTTCATCCGCTCTTTCACCTGTCTTTTCGAATAGTACAGCTTGGAATTCCACATGAATTTAGTGACCTTGATCCACCCAATGCCTTGGTTCATGGTGGCACGGTGCTTCAAAAGATTGCGATAATGCAAAGAAGCTTGAAAAAGCTTTAAAGCCTCAAATGTAGGCCAGTGAGTACGGTACCTCTCCCCAGTAGGGAGAACTAATTCATCATCCTCAGAGTATGCAGAATCTGTAAATAAAAATTTTAGCATGAACTTTCATTGTGTGGTGATTGAATGGTGACCAATTTTTTATGAAGAATGTAAAGTCCCTGAAAAGTTGCCTTTTTCTGCCGTTGTTTGAGTGTTTTTTAGTTTGTTCAACTGAATGGATTGAGATAGAAAGCTGAATTTTCGCGTGTGGCAAGCCAAGGACATACCTTAAGACCGTGCAAAATCTCAGCCAGATCGGCCGAGCCGTTCAGGAGGAGAAGTGCCCACACACACACACACACACGCACGCACGCAGCCAGACAAAACTTTCAAACCCCACCGGAGTAACTGGCTTCGCTAATCGCTCAGCCAATGAAAGTAATGTTTGTTTGGGTCCAAAACCAACTAAGCCGCATATTAACGTAAAGAGGACACTTTTATCTATCGATTCACCCTAGAACGGGTATGGGGCTTTGTAGGGCTTTTCAGTCCGCCATTAAACAAGGTAGGTTTACGCCAGACCGTGGCTTTTCGTAACAGGCTTCGCGATGCTGCGCCAGTTTCGACAATCCACGCCTGGCGTTACACCTATCTTGGCCTGCAGCGCTTCCCGCTTGCCTTCGGCAAGCTGTTTTAAGGGTTCATTGAGGCAATGAGTAGTGCACTACGTGATGAATGGTCGAAGTATACAAGCTGGGGCCAGGGCGTCGTAACTTAACATTTAATGAGATTTTGGCAGCCTATATCTCGTAAACGGCAAGAGATAAAAAAGTTACACATAGAATAACTTAAATTTAAAATTGAATTCTGAATTTAAGTTATCCTATGCATAACTTTTTCATCTCTAGCCGTTTACGAGATAAAATTTCTAAAATCGCGAAAAAATGTTAAGTTACGACGCCCTGGCTGGGGCGCGCCCTTCCGTCGAGCCGAGTAGGCAGCTTCGCTGCGCCGGCAATTCAGGTCGACAGGGGCCGATACCAGCTTGGCCTGCCGGCGGATTCTTCTCGGGCCTTTTTCGGCCCTCGCACCAGACTTGGCTTGGCCCAATCGAAGGCCGTCTCTCGGGCCTTCGGTCCTCACTTATTGATGTAATATCAGGACTGAGGCCCGCTCTTGTGTTCCCACTGTGCCAAAGTTAATGTGCAAAACATGGCCGGTGCACCAATGTTCACAATACAGGAAGGCGGGCTCACAGACCCCCCTTCCGACCCCTCTTTGAAAAGGTCTTGCCGAGACCTATCGAAATCTGCAATAAATTTTTTTAGTCGGTCGACCCCCTTTTTTTTAAGATCAAGGGTCGAAGTTGATTATGTTAGTAAATTCGGGCCGAGGTAGCCAATTCGCGGTTAAAACTTTGGTAAGGGGTCGAAATTGATTTCATTTTCGTCAGCAGCACCTTCAAAAACATACGAACCCATGTAAGGATGTCTCTAAAATATAAACTCACTAAAAAGTTGCACTTTTTCTGCCGCTTTTTTAGAGGTTTTTCGTTGGTACGACTGAATAATTTGAGATAGAGCCAAGGATATACCTAACAACCCTGCATAATCTCGTCTCGATCGGCTGAGCCGTTTGGGAGGAGTTGTGCGGACACACAGACAGACAGACGGACAGACAGACAGAGAGACAAAACTTTTCAACCCCACTGGAGTAACTGGCTTCGCTAATCGCTCAGCCAAAAAGGTAGGTGTACGCCGGACCGTGTCTTGTCGTAACAGGCTTCGCGATGCTGCGCCAGTTTCGACAATACGCCTGGCGTCGGCAGGCTAGGCTTCTTTGATAAACATCCGTTTACAAATGCGAAATCGAAAGTCAAAACAGGAATGGTTTTTTGTTTGATGCCGGGGGCCTCAGCCCCCAGACCCCCCGTTTGCGCCTGGAGACAGATTGCATGACATCTTAGGGCTCAGCACCAAGAAGAATGTACCCTACCGCGGTTCGAATGCTCGATGGTGAAAATGGATTTCATTTTCGTCATTAGCACCTTTCAAAACATATGAAACGATGCAAAACTTTTTTTGCTGAGCGAAGCGAAGCACCCTGTTGGGAAATTTGAACGGTCGATTGTCCGCCCCCCCCCCTATCCCTTTAGTTTACTAGAGGTATCTTCCTCTTTGTCTTTATACTATATTCATATGCGTATACATAGTCCGAGCCATACAGGCCGAGCTACATAGTCCGTGCTAAATAAGCCGAGCTAAATAGGACCAGATCCATAGGTAAAACTCTATAGTTCGAGCTCCACAGTCCGAGCTCCATAGTCCAAGCTCTACAGACCAAGCTCCATAATCCGGCTCCACAATCGAAAAGTCCATCCCTCTGGGAGGTTTTGAATAGATGATTTGTCCCCCCCCCTCCGGATACCTTAAGATCTGTCGCGAGTAGCGTAAGATCTGTCGCGAGCCCGTTAGGTTTGGTTAGGATAGGTAGGACTATTTAGTTTTAGAGATCTGTTGCGGCGAGTAGCGTAAGATCCGTCGCGAGTAGCGTAAGATCTGTCGCGAGCCCGTTAGGTTTCGTTAGGATAGGTTGGACCATTTAGTTTTTAGAGCCTCCCGTCGGTCGCCAGGGCCGGCCTCACCTCCTTCCCCGCCCCTGCCGCTCGGTACTTAACCCAGCCCTTCTGCATGCGCAGATCCACAATAAACGTTTTTCTTAATAAAATATACCTCCCGCAACTTGAACACCAAAAACATTACACCAATCCATATATTTTCCTAATTTAAAAAAAAAAAAATCCCCAATTTACTACTGATGCAAATGCAATTTCATCTGCAGCAACATGCAGCTCAGCATCAAGGCCGGAGGCCTTCCACTGGCTAGTAAAGAATTTTAAGTCTAAAAAGAGTTTCCTTTTGCTGCCGTTTATAAAGTGTTTTTTCGTTGGTGCGACTGAATGGATTGAGATAGAAAGCTGAATTTTGGCGTGCGGTGAGCCAGGGACATACCTAATAACCCTGCAAAATCTCAGCCAGATCGGCCGAGCCGTTCAGGAGAAGTAGTACGGACACACACGTACGCACGCACGCACATAGAAAAAACTTTCCAACCCCACTGGAGTAACTGGCTTCGCTAATCGGTCCCCCCCCCCCCAAAAAAAAAAAAAAAAAAAAAAAATTACTATAACGGTTGTAGTGCTGTCTTTTACTTAAACGGCTGCAGATTAGTCACGTGTCGCCCAAACAACAATCCAAGAACTGTTTTGAAATCGCCAGAGAGTGCTCTTGGTAAAGGAGTTGATGGTACACATTTTAGTCGTCATCGGTTGAAACATTGATTTGGAATCTAAAATACGAAAATTAACACTGCATTTGGGTAAAGCAAAAATATGTCTGCGCCACGTCTTGGCGTAACACCGATTGGCTATAAACGAACATATCAAAGGTATTTTTGGACATCTTAGTTCGGAAATGGATTAATAACTTTTGAAAATATGTTTTCTGAATAAATAAGTTGGAAGAGGAGTGGTTGGCAAGAGAAAGCTAATTGAGTACGTTGTAACTGGGCCCCACGGAAAAGTGTCACTATCTGCCCCGGAGGCCCAGTTCATCTTAACGGATCTACACAGATAACTGTAAATCAAAAATTTTATGCCCAAGCTGTAAAACGTTCAGAATACTGCGCTTAGTGATGCAATAAACGAATCTTGGGCGTCGGTCACAAGACAGCAATAGACAACTTACTTTTGACAAAGTTTCAAAAAGTGTGCCATATTTGGTGCATATGAATGTTAAACCTCTCCTGAAGCTTTCAAACGAGATCCCTAGGGGAAATGCCTATTGCAAACATGTTTTTGGGTTAATATCTTAATTCTTGTCCTCAACAACCCTGCTATAGCCGCAAGCATCGAAGTGTAACCAGGTGCCCCTGCAACAAGGTGCCTCTCTCTCTTCTATCGACAAACCGATGCTGGATTCGAGATCGAGACAGTTTTTTTGGTTTTCCCATGTAAATTTACGAACATTTAAATAAGTTTTTAAGGGGGTAGACCAGTCTAAATGCAAGGGTTCGGTAAATCGGCTTTTACTCAAAAACCGTCTGAGGTAAAAATCTGAAATTTTATGGGCAGTTCAGACACATATCAAGGTATGCATTCAGGTAATCAGATGTTGATCGCGGTAATGCAGACCGAGTTTATGGCCTCGGAGCGGCGGAGCGACATGCCTCGATGGTGTGCACGATCCTGACCAAACCGATAGTCCTAGAACATTCAAATTTGATATGCATCTTTGGATTGTATGCGGCTATCGTGTGAACCAAGGGTATAAATGTCAAAAAAAATTTAAGGTCGATTTTGAACTTCTGAAATTAAAGGTCCGTTTTTTAGGAAATTTTTTCGAGTTTAAAAAATTCTGGACGAGTCAAATCGCAACGGAACTAAAAGTTGGAGGTTCGCACGATAGCGGCACGTCTTATCTACATGTGAAAAAAATTTCAAGTCGATAGCTCAATTTTTGTGGCTTCTACCTTGCACACCAGTTTGAAAACGGGCATTTCGAGAAAAACGCGAAAAACTAAAAGAGACAGTTTTACTTTGCGTTTCCGCGGGGGGCAGTGGAAGGGAGGGAGGGAGTCTTCAGGGGAGGGGGGGGAAGGAGCGACCGTGTCGCGGTGGCGGTGGCGGTTGCAGCGGCGCGACACGGCGCGCCAAGAGTGGAGGGGGACCGAGCCAGGCTGCCTCCCTGCCCGTCCGGCCGCCGCCGCCGCGCCAGGACCTTTGCCGCGCCGCCACGCAGCAACCGCTCATCGGATCGAGACCGGGTTTGCGGCGTCCGACGCAGAAAACGACGGAGAAAATTTTAAAGCATTAAAAAAAAAAATCGATTTTTTGAAAATTTTAGACTGCTCTACCCCCTTAATTTGGGCCTTTTTCGCGTCGTAAGTGGTCTTTCCGCCCACTGTGCGACGCGCGTCAGCTTTTGAAACGCGGGAAGCAGGGCTTCTAGACTCGCGTTATTCACGCCTTTCACAGCACGCTCTAAGTTAGTAATCGAGATGGGGCAGGCGGTCACCGCCCGACGCGACGGAAAAGATGACCGCAGCGCCGCGCCTCGGCGTGCCTCAGACACTCTAAAACCGAACAGTCGAAGGTGTCTCCGGTTCGCGCTGTAACGGCCTCCAACCCCTCGGTCAGAACCCGTTTCGAATGGGGGCCACTTTTAAATGGGCTGGAACTCATTGCCGAATGGGTTTTGTCTGCCATGGGTTACCAAACTCTCTTACAGAATACCGACCACAGTTTTTGCCATGAAGGCCCTGCCACTGGCATGCTGACGTGTTTAGCTCTTCGTGTCTTCTGTAGACAAAAGAGTGCTGTAAACTGTCTAACATTGTATTAGCGTTTTGGCCTGCTGTTGCGGTTTATAACTGAAAACGCGTTAAAAACGTTTTAAAACCACACTTTTTGAGTGTTGGTCATTGAAGTTAATACGCAATGGAGTAAATGGCACCAGGTGCCTTCCTTACATGTAATTTTAGATGTCCGGAAGAGAATTTGTCCGCAACACACAACGCAATGGGAAAATCAAAGCGAAAACACTCAAATCAGCTGGTATGCGCAATGATCGGATCGCTTGCGCATGCGCAGTGCACTGCTCCAAATACTTAATAACACGACACAACGTAATAACATGATGTGTTTATATTATTAAGGATATTTAAATTAAACTGATTATTTAAAATATTTTATTTCATCACCATATTGCCCATTTTCTTTAGATGACTGAGCTTTGAAATGACCTTTCCCTGTCGCCAACGGGTAAAGAAGTTAAAGTTTGGTTGCGCTTGGTCGCACAGGACGCACGCTTGGACTTATTCCCGCCTAAAACACGTTTCTAACTACTGTGCCGTGAAGCTCGTGTAATTGGAATTACTTGTAGCGTTGAAGAGATGGCCGAATAAGTAAAAATAATTTTTGGTTTCTCATGCCCTGGTAACAAAATAACGGCCGCGCTATCGCTTCGCTCCATTAAATGAAAAACTAAAGCGAGTACTGGAAATTCAATGATACAGGGCCAAATTATGGCGTGACAAAAAGTCACGTCAAAAATTGGCGTGACGGGAAATACCGCATGGCCAGTGAGTCACGCCGTCATCTGGCGTGAATGTACCATGTTGAGCGGGGCGTACAATGCGTTTTTTTTTAGAAAAGTCCTGTCAAAAACTGGCATAACAGAAAATTCACGCCAAAATACGGCGTGAATTTCTGGCGTGACTTTTCTGTCATGCCATTTTTCGGCGTGACACTAAATTCACGCCCCTGCAACGGCACAAAGTCACGCCACGCCAATAGATATTCAGTAAGATCAGAACTTAAGACCACAGTTTTGCGTTTTTTCAGGTGTCAATTTGCTGGGTTGAAAGTAAACTGAAGGAAAAAAAAAATGTGATCTATTTGGCACAAGGTGATTTGGTCAATGTTCTGAAGATTTGACCGCGTTTAATGATGCGGCCAGTGTACTTCGAAGCGCAAACATGGTCAAGCTTGTCGGACGCCTATCCTTTAAAATAGCGCATACGTAAAGGATTCCGCAAAGGAAAAAACCTCCAAATTTGTTGACGGCATTCACCAAATATTTGGAATTAACTGAAATAAATTAAAATTATCGAAATTCTTCTTTAATTTCAGTAGTGTTTGCCCGAAATTCGCATGAAATTCATTAGATTTGCACGCCGAAACTCAGTTATTACCCCCTAGGATTCCGTGTTTGGTGATGCGGAGACGAAACAGACCACGTTCCCTAGTGCGGGCAACATCCTTCGCGTCACGTACCGTGGTCCAGTCCGTGTCCGCACCACACCACAGTGTAACGAGCGGCCCAAAAATGCGAAAAAAATTATTTTATGATTTCAATCGACTAAATTAATTAAGGAAACATATAACAAGGCTATTGGTGACTATTTGGTTACCCCGGGTGTGCACTGATAGCATGAAACTACAGAAAAGTGAAATAAACCGTCTAAATTTGGACGAAACATGGCAATTAAAGGAACAGATATAAAAAGGAGCAGCCAATTTTTTTACAGAACATAGATGGATGCCCAAGTAAAGTTCCTGCTAAATAAGACCCAATCGGAGTTGGGGTCACAGAGATATCGGCATAAAAGTGCCAAAAACAGCTAAAATCGATCAAAACTTGAGCAAAATGGACACTAGACCCAAGTTGAGCGTAACGAGCACCTAGTTTCTGCATTTACTGATAGTTAAAAATAAAAAGAAGATTATCTGATGATGTGAAGCACATATGGACTAGGGTCATTGAGAAATCGCTGGACACTTGCAGAATAGTAGGACAAAACGGTCTTCGAAGACCACTACACTTGAGTTGGGTGTAACGAGTACCTAGTATCTGCATAAACTGATAGTTTAAAGTAGAAAGATGATTATCTGATGATATGGAGTCCATATGGACTGGGGTCATTGAGAAATCGCTAGAAACTTGCAGGATAGTGGGCCAAAACGGTCTTAGAATAGAAGACCATTACACTTGAGTTGGGTGTAACGAGCACCTAGAACACCTAGAGCACTCAGAACTGCAAAAAAAAAAAGAACAACTTAAGTAAGGTCATTCATTCTTCTCACTTACAGCTATCGATGTTCCCAAAATAACTTGCTTTTCACTCCCAACTCGAGTGTACGTACACTTCATACTTTATAAGTTTACAGCGATTTTTCAATGACCCCAGTATATAAAGGGTCCATATCATCAGATAATCTTCGTTTTACTTTAAACTATAAACTTATGCTGAAACTAGGTACTCGTCACACCCAACTCAAGTGTGGTGGTCTTCGAAGACCGTTTTGACCTACTATTCTGCAAGTGTCCAGCGATTTCTCAATGACACTGCAAAAAAAATTCTGAAATTTAAGACATAAAAATGTCTTAAACTTAATAATATTTTGAAATGATATGAAAGCTCAGAAAAGTTTGTGAAAAGTGCTATAATTTATTACATTTACCAAAACTAAAATGAAAAGTAAGAAATAGTTGGTAAATTTCAAAACCATTTTGAAAACTCATAAACTGGGTTTGTCAAAACTAAGGTTGCCTTTGTCAAAACTAAGGTCGCCTTTCAAAAGTAATAATTCGTCTCTCAAAATCCAGATGACTTATGACTTTTCACAACTAGATTTCTGAAACTGTTTCAAGTAAAGGTTGAACGCTTCAGCGAGTGCGGTCACATTCAACGTAAATCGAAGGTTTAGTTTGATAAATTCCCGCGAACTGTTGACAAGCTACTTCTCACATGGTATGGTCCACAGTCAGCCGCTGGGTCCAAGGCCACGTTTCACAGACCTGCCGCTAGGTGGCGCTTGGAGCGCCGTGACCATTTCCCGATTAGTATTTCCAATTAATGTTTCTAAAATACCTTCTTTTTGCAAATGATACTATATGTTGCGTTTGTAAATATCTTCTCTATCGGTTAGCTAAAAGTATTTAACAAAATATTACACTGATGTAGAGAAAAACGCATTTTCATGTTGCCACTCGCTGGCGTCTACGGTCGGACCTGAGGTTAGCTGCACGCACAATCCTCCTCCGTTGTGTGGTTCAACCCACCAGTGACGAAAGTAGGGAGAGTCAACCTCTCTTCAACATCCTATTTTTGAGTGCTGGTCAAGATCTGGTGCATGATGCACGTAGTAATGAAGTCTTCCGTCACATATACATGGTATCTCGGACGTCAGTACAGTCGTTCTTACCTCCCACTTTAGTCTAATATAATTATGAAATTTAATAAACAAAATTCTATGAGTTTTAAAAATTTGGTTATTAGTTTTAAGAGGGGAAAGTTTCTTACTTTTCATAGCAAAAAATCTTTGTAAACTGCTTCACAAACTAGTTTCTTAAAATTAAGATGGATTTTTTTTGCAGTGGACCCTAGTCCATATGTGCTTCACATCATCAGATAATCTTCTTTTTATTTTTAACTATCAGTAAATGCAGAAAGTAGGTGCTCGTTACGCCCAACTTGGGTCTAGTGTCCATTTTGTTCAAGTTTTGATCGATTTTAGCTGTCTTTGCACTTTTATGCCGATATCTCTGTGACCCCAACTCCGATTGGGTCCATATTTAGCAGGAACTTTACTTGGGCATCCATCTATGTTCTGTAAAAAAATTGGCTGCTCCTTTTTATATTTGTTCCTTTAATTGCCATGTTTCGTCCAAATTTAGACGGTTATTTCACTTTTCTGTAGTTTTGTGCTATCAGTGCACACCTGGGGTAACCAAATAGTCGCCAATAACCTTTTATATGTTTTCTTAATTAATTTAGGCAATTGAAAATAATAAAACAATTTTTTCGCATTTTTGGGCCGCTTGTTACACTGTGCACACGTGCGGTATTGGCCACGTTTGTTTTCTCAGTGTACTGGCCGTTGCCGCTCTCCCGTCTTTCGTGCCGCGTTTCAGCCATGTGAATGAGAGCTGTAGAGTGGATGTTACGAGGCCAGCCAAGCGGCCACGCAGTCCTACAACCACATGATTGCCTACATGTGATGAGGGAACATGGCATTGGATTCTGCAGGTACGTACTCGTTTACGAAGCGCATCCAAGATCTCTTGAAAAAAAACGGAAAAACCCTGACGTGGGTCACTCTGCGCGTAAGGGCTTATTTCTACACTTTAAAAACCCAGCCGTTAAACTGGAGAGTTAACGCAAAGCCACAAAATAACTACCGCCGTTCACAAACAACAAATCACTTTTTTAATGGGAAAAATGAATTCTGGAACAAAAATATACCGTTTTGTAAACGGAAAATGCGTCTTCGAGAACGAACCGATAGAATAATCCGTTTGGAAAAAAGAATTTAAGTTCTTAGACGAAAAATAAATCATTGGCACAACGCTTTCTTCGGTTATGTCTTTAAACAGAGGGCATTATTTATAAAGTTGGCGTCAATTTTACCGTATGTAAATTGTTTGAACACTTTCTAGTTTCTACCTTTGTTCGGAAATTTCACGGAACAAGTTCCAGTTTCTGATGGCATGGCAGTTTGAAATGGTCATCCAGCCTTTTTGATGATCTTAACACACTCTCAGAAAATATCACATATCCCTTGTTCCGCGGTAATAATCAAAAGTCTTTCGGCTGCATCGGGCTGAACCACGCTCTTTAAGAATGAAAAAAATTAACAGTGAAGAGTGACGCAGTTTGATTATTAAAACTTGCTTTTGAAGGCCATTTTTTCTCTGAATCGGATGAAGGCTGGCGCACCATCAGCGCCTTAAGGTTTGTGCCCGAGCCCCTGCATTGTAATTCAACGAACGAGAGGTCAAATTCGTTCGGATGTGAATTTTGACACGTTCGTGAGAATATGATGTCATATTCGTTTGAATGTTGATCCACGTTCAAACGAATTTGACACTCTAATTTTACAGCCGTGTCACGTTCAAACGAATGTGACATCATATACACTGCCGCTCAAAATTAGCGGCCTCTCTTTTGCCCACGGCACTGTTTCTATGTTTATCGAGCTAGGATACTGAAATTTGGCAGGTAGGTGCTCCCATTGCTCTTCTTGAGCCCTACCAAGTGTGCAGTCCGTGTGTCCCCCTCAACGGCCTGTGCAACCCCTTCAGTGCTGAAGGGTGTAAAAACTGAGAGAAACGTGGCGAAAATTATGACTTTTAATGATCGGAAACGTGAAATGTGTCGTGTATCGACAAAAATGTTTAAAACCGGTAGCAAACGATTCAGTGGCCTCTCCTGTACAGGGTGCAATTTTTTTTTTTTCGATTCCGACCACCCCGGGCCGTGCCAACCCTTCGGAGGACCCACCCCTTTTTGAATTTGTGACGTTTGAGTCCCAAAGAGGTTGAATTATTGCGCTAATTTTCATTGGGACTCTTCTTGGGTGGGCACCAGGGCTGTTAAAGTTAATTTCGAAATTATCGGCGAAAATCGGATAACGATAAGTTAATTTTATCGTTAACGTTAACTTGATAACTTTTTCTGAAACGTTATCGTTATCAAGTTATCGTTAACACAGCCCAATTTAACTTATCGATCGATAAGTTAACTTTTTTTAGTGACAGTAGATAAAAACGCTCATAATGCATCAATACGTTCGACATTTTTTTGAATCCCGCGCCGCCCGGCCGCCCAACCCCACCACCACTCGGAGCGCTCGTCATCTGTTTGTTGTTGACTGTAAAGACCTTTAATTATTGTTAATTTTTTTAAATTTATTTTATATAATTTTGAACTGATTTTTCCCATCCAGGAGTGTAATTATGACACCTAGTCCTTGAAATAAAGCGTTAATTGCGAAATTGGCGTTTTTTCCCCGGTTTTTTAATGGATCCTTTCAACTACGTTAACTTATCGAATCCGATAAGTTAAACTTATCGTTAACTTGATAAGACTTTCACGGCCGTTATCGTTATCAAGTTAACGATAACGAGGGTCAGAAATTAACTTATCGCTAACTTGATAACGAAAAGAATTAACTTTAACAACCCTGAAATGGAGCCAAGGGGAGTTATCCCCTTTTCTGTGTCGATTTGCTCCCTTTCTATGGGGAGTTCAGGCAAAAGTTTAAAACAGTTAGATTCGAAATTTTTTGAAGTATAATAATCCATGAAAAAGTCATTTTTGGAATAAGTCGACTTATCCCCTTCTTCCGCTTCATGGATCTGATATCTGCATTAGCATGGCTCCGGCGTCCAAGCTGCAAAAGCGGCAGATTCTGGCCTCCGGCGCCCTATCCTTTACCATGGGGCCATGTCGAAGCATCCGCCGGAGCTTTTTTCGCGGTCTTCTGAGTCGGGCACTCGAAAACGGTTATGTCTACAGTCTCGCGACAGACATCAATCCATAGAGAATTTCATTGCGCATCGAACAACACTGCTAAAAAAGCCGTACTTTTCTCAGGGAAAAGGGACGGTCATACCGTAACTTCGGCGTACAGAAAAACCGTACCTGAAAACCGTGCTTCCCGCAAGAGCCCATGTTATTAAAAACCGTACTCTGTACCCCACAAACTGTGCTCATTGAGGAACGGTGCAACCAGGCAAATTGTCTACCAGCTTTGTACCGTTCTGTTTCCTGTGGTTTTTTTCTACAGTGAAGACCACTGTCAGGTTCATAACACTTTATTTGCGCTCTTCAGCTGGTGCCCCATTGGCCGGAGCCGCGTACGAGTGGCTTCTCGCTTCATCTCCAGGGCGCCCTTCTCTCATGGTTACAACGATAGTTGCTCTCCTGGCAATGCTTGGCACCTCTGCAAGGAGAATTCCAACATTCGCCGTGAGTACCACCAAAACAGACATCAATAGCGAAACGAAAATCCAACACTCACAAAACCTTGCAAACTGATTTGTTTGTAAGCTTGCGAAGAATCATACTTGTCCGTTATGAAAAAAATGCATCCGAATAGCAAATCTTTGGTTTGCAACTTGCGAAGACTTTGCGAACAACCTGTTTGTATTATGAACCCTTGCAATCATATTGTTTGCAAAATTACGAACTACCAGTTCGTTACACAATCGAGCCAAATTCTTCGGTAGCTACCAACCAAAAAGTTTACACATTCTTCGCAGGTTCCGAGAGTGACAGTGAACTAACACCGTTATGGCGTTATGGGAAGTTCGCACACTTTTGGTCCCATTTTGAAACTTTGAACTTTAAAAATAACGTTGCGCCGAATCTTTTTATTATATTTTTCTGATGTGAAGGGTACTGAAAGAAACTTGTTTTTTGTAGAGGCGAGGATCTCAGCGACAATTCGTTTTAACCCTATACTTTACCATTGAGAAACAGTGCCTAAAATCCCACGGAAGTTGCGTGACACGGAGTAATAACCGCTTCAGTTGGACAGCAAAACTGGCCCTTGAGTCAATGCTAATCGAATGTTTTTTTTACTAAAAATTCAATGTCGCATGGACGTTAAACGGCCCGACGGAACGAAAAAGGCAATTAGGTTGGCGGATAACGCTGACACGGAATGTTACACAGCATCCTGTGACATACTAGATTTTTTCTGTGCAGGACGATAACACCAGAACCATTGACTTGATCGTAAAACCGCGCTCACCCTCGGAAAGGGGAAGTCCCGCACTCTCTTTTAACCAAAGCCGCGAATATTTATCACGAAAACTATGGACGCAGTTACGTGTAGTTCAAAATGAAAGAACCACATTTTTCGGAAACAGAATTCTCCGGGACACTTTTCTAACCATCCTTGAGCGATTATCATGTTTCGGGATACTTTCCTTTCTTTTGGGACTTGTGCTCAAACGAGTACAGATATCGACATGGGATTTGTTTCTGAGATTAAGGAGGGTCATTTGCCACTAAACGCACACACTTCGAAAAGTTCACTTGCGTTGGATTTTTATCCCAAGCTCTCGGAATACCAAAAATGTAACTTCCGTGATTGTCCAAAGATAACATACTCGAACTTCACTCCCCCGGTGTGGTGGACTTGTATGAAAATGCTGCCAACTGTTGGTGGTGATTCGAAACCTGATATGTCTCGAGTTGATTTCAACCGAAGACCAAACCACGAGACAATAGAGCATTCTAGTCGTCGCCGATCGAAGAACAAGAGGAAGAACAAAACCGGAAATGGCGCCGGCAACATAATCTCGCAGACCTGTACGAGTGCATAGTTAAAGAGTTTTCAGAAGCGCACCTCTTGCAAAAGCAATTTCGTCTGTTTCAAACACTTTTTGGCAAAGGAACGGAACATATTTCTCAACATTTCTCCCTTAAACCGGGCTCGCTACTTACTCCCTTTCTACCCGGCTTCCGGTTTTGTTCTTCCTCTTGTTCTTAGATCGGCAACGACTAGAATGCTCTATTTCCAGAGGTACTTTTACTGCAACGAAAAATGTCCACCGTGTATTCGATTTCTTTACAATTACGAAAAGGCTGCTCTCGACTTCTCGCCATGCTTAATTTTTAACTTTTCTTGATGTCTGCCATCAAAGTGGAGTCTGTAGGCTAAAATTGCGTGGGGCGCCGAAGTCCAAAATGCTCTGCAGGGTCGCAAGGCGGGCTGGAGAATTAAAACATGGTGTGTATCAACAATTACGAGTAACTTCCTTGGCACCCTTTACCCAATGTTGCAGCAGCACTAGGCTAAAAAAATCCACAGAAATGTCGGGCTTGGAAAATCATTTGACCATGAAACGACTGCGAGAACGACTAGCAAGCCGCAGCCAGCTTGAGTCAGCGGTTACGGTCGATTTTTACACTTTTTAACTTCCGTGACAACGTAATTTCCGTGATCAAAACACTCGTTAAAACGCATGCTACTACCTAGGGCCTGTGTTTTCAGAAAGGTAGTGCAAGGTCTTTACCATAAATACCATTGTCATAACTCCAGTATTGATCTAGACACCCGTAATTAGGAAAACTAAATCCGATGTCTCGTATGACAATTTAGGAACGTCAAAGCCTAACCTAACCGACCAAGACAACAAGGTACTGGCCTTGGAAAACAAGGGAGCTTCCTTGGAACGGGAGCAGACTTCCAAGGAACTTCCTTTGAAGTGTTCCATCGTCCCGTGTTTTGACCAAACCGTCCTTGTTCTACAAGGAGTCGCGCTAACCGTGCTTATAACCCTTGCGAAAAGGAGATTCTCCAGATATGGTTCATATATTTTCCATCCATGGATCATATTTTCAATATAATTATCTATTGTTCTATACATTGCAAGTATATGGCAAATTGTATTCATTATATATTACTATATACTTTTGTTATATTTTGGTTCTCCGCAATATACTGGCCATATATTTCTCAAGATATAAATATCTTGAAGCCATGTATGGTCTGTATACTCGAATATATCTTGGCACTTTACGCCAGATAATATTATCTTGTGAAATATACATTGAAGTCATATATTGAGCAAGTAAAATGTTCTTTCCCATGCGTTTAAGTCTCCACAAAATTTTGAAAAATCCTGTGTAGCAAGTGAAGTGAAACAGTTACAAAATTTTGAACATCATTTTTGGGTGTAGCGCGAAAAGTTGCCCTTTGCCGAAGTAATGCGTCCTAATGTCGTGTCCTCTTAACCAATCTTCCGAGTCTTGGTCGAGCTCCACAGTTTATTGTTCAATGTATGAGATTTATATATTTTCCATACATTATTTATATCTGAAAAGTATCTTCCTTAATTATCTTTAATATATATTAATCTGATATATTGTCAGTAATATATGTCAACCATACATTGCCCATATATTTTCCTTTTCACAAGGGAAGAGCGATTCCGCGCGACCACACCCTCTCCAGACCAAACTAATGCGAGTCAAGTCTATTTCTGGACTCATGAACCTTGTTTAGCACTAGACTAGCTTGTTCCCATTGGGTAAGGAGTTTAAAATTAATCATCTGACTCAAGAGGGAGGCCAAAAGGGTGTTTTTGGTAAGTTCCGTCTTGTCCATATTCGCACCTAACACGAACTTTGCGGCACTCTGTGTGAAAGGTTTTACCCACAACATAACAACATTACGACAGTTAGTTTGACAAACTTTATTTACTCGAGAGGGATAGTTTTACAACGCGGGTGATAGTCGATGGAGAGATATGAGGGTTGAAAGTTGCGAGGTGAGAGAAGAAGTCATCATGTTAACTGAGTCAGGTTTGACCGGAAGTCTTTTCTGTTGGTAGTTTTAAATGAAGCGCATTCAGTGTTTTGGATGAATCGCGGTCCTTTCTGCACTGGTAAATCTAAAGCGTAGTACCAGACAGCCGAACATCGGCGAATCGCGGGCAAACGCAAAGCTGAAAAAAGATGTTGAACAGATGAAATCAATTTTATTACGTTCGCGACGCTCGTTCGCTCGCTTTATTTCTTTTTCATTTGGAGTGGAAGCGTCATGTAAAAAAGGATGAACTCGGGTTAGTACTTTTGAATGGCAAGCTTACGATGAAGGACTACCCTTGGAAAAACTTGTACTACAAACAACATTCAGAACATTTTAACTGAAGCATGTATGTGATCGCCTCTAGGTGATAACCAGTTGGCAATGGCCTCGAAGAGGACATGGGGGAAGGACAAGGCTTCGAACAAACTAGGTCGTTTTGAAGCGGGGAAGAACATGGGGGAAGGACATGGTGAACGACGTGGGGTAAGGACATGGGGAAAGATATGGGGTAAGGACATGGGGAAGGTCATGGGGGAACGACATGAGGAAAGACAAGGCTTCGAACGGACAAGGTCGTTTTCGAGCAGGGAAGGACATGGGGAAAGACATGGGGTAAAGACATGGGGAAGGACATGAGGGAAAGACAAGGCTTCGCGGTCGTTTTCGTGCGTGGAAGGACATGGGAAAGGAATATGGGGAAAGACATGGGAGAAGGACGTGAAGAAGGACATGGGGGAAAGACAAGACTTTGAATGGACAAGGTCGTTTTCGAGCGTGGAAGGACATGGGAAAGAAACATGGGGAGGAACATGGGGAAGGACATGTGGGAGAGACGAGGCTTAGAACCGACAAGGTCGTTTTGGAGCGGGGAAGGACATGGGCGAAGGATATGGGGAAAGACATGGGGTAAGGACATGGGGAAGGACATGTGAAAAGGACAAGCCTTCGAAAGGACAAGGTCGTTTCCGTGCGTAGAAGAACATGGGGAAAGACATGGGGTAAAGACGTGGGAAAGGTCATGGGGAAGGAAATGGGGGAAAGACAAGGCTTCGAATGGAAAAGGTCGTTTTCGAGCGTGGAAGGACAAAGGAAAGAAACATAAGGGAAAGACATGGGGAAGGGCATGGAAAGGAACATGGGGAAGGACATGGGAAAAAGACAAAGCTTCGAACAGATCAGGTTGTTTTGGAGCGTAGAAGGACATGGGGGAAGGACATGGGGAAGGACTTGGGGAAAGGACAAGGCTTCGAACGGACAACGTCCTTTTCGAGCGTGGAAGGACGAGGGCAAGGAACATAGGGAAGGACATGGGGAAATAGATGGGGAAGGACGTGTGTAAGGACATGTGGGAAGGACAAGGCTTCGAACGGCAAGAATTACAATTGTTCAGAAATTTTGTAGCTGTTACAAAATTCTGTAACTAAGTTACAAAGATAAAAATTGTATCCATCACGATACAAATTTTTGTAACATACATTATTGAAAACGCTGCGTTACCATGTTACAAAACTCTGAACTGATTTTTTTTAGAGTGTAGGGAAGGACATGGGGGAAATACAAGGATTCGAACAGGCAGGGTTGTTTTTCAGCGGGGAAGGACGTGTTGGCGGGAAGCATTCCCTTGTAAAAAGGAAAATATATGGAAAATATGTGGCAATGTATGACCCTATATATGTTTTATACATTATCAATATAATTGTATCTTGCTTAATATATTGCAAATTATCTTGCGCTATACGTCTTTTATATATGGGGGTATATCTTGGTGCCCGATAATATATTGGGAATATATTTCCCAATATAATATTACCTTTGCAACATATATGTCTGAATATCTGACACAGTACCTGTCATAGTGCACTCCACCCCAATTCCCTCCACATGCATTCTCTGGCGTGGAATGAGGCAGAGTTAAGAGGGCAGACTTTTCAAGTAACTTTTCTGAAAACCTTGGCACTCGATTTTGAAAGGCGGCTATTTCTCAAGATCATTAGATCTTGTAAAATATATTGACGCCATATATTCATCAGGGGAAAGGCTCTTCCCTATGCGTTTAAGTCTCCGGAAAATTTTGAGAAATCCTCTTAAACAAGTTATATGGAACAGTTCGGAAATTTTAACCGTCTTATTTGGGTGTAGCTCGAAAAGTCCACCCAGGCGATTGAGTGGGGCGCCCTTCCGAAAGTCCTGGCAAACCGAAAATTGCATTCTTGCAAAATAGAAAAGGAAGTCGTTCCTGGACTTCATAGTGCTATTCACACTACTTTGCTTATATAATAGAGCAATGTATGAAATTTATATATTTCCCACATATTTCTTATATCAGAAAAGTATCTTGCTTAATTATCTTTTCCACATATTTCACCAATACATGTTGAGCAGTATATTTTGTCAATATAGTGGCCATATATTTTCCTTTTTGCAAGGGTTCCGCCAACGCTGTAAATTATTTTTGCATTGTACTAGACAGCCGAGAATCGGCGAATCGCGGGCAAACGCAAAGTTAAAAAAAGATGTTGAAAAGATGAAATTAATTTTATTACGTTCGCGTCGCTCGTTCGCTCGCTTTATTTCTTTGTCATTTGGAGTGGTATCATGTAAAAAAGTATGAAGGCCATGGAGAAATACATGGGGAAGGACAAGGCTTCGAACAGACAAGGTCTTTTTCGAGCGGGGAAGGACATGGGAAAGGAACATGTGGAAAGACATAGGGTAAGGATATGAGAAAAGACATGGGAAAAGACATGGGGAAAAGACAAGGCTTCGAACAGACAAGGTCGTTTTGAATGGGGAAGGACATGGAAAAGGAACATGAGGAAAGACATGGGGAAGGACAATGAAGGAAGAACATGGGGAAGGACATGAGGGAAAGACAAGGCTTCGAACATACAAGGTTGTCTTTAAGCGGGGAAGGACAGGGGGGAATGGACAAGGAGAAAGACACAGGGTGAGGACATGGGAAAGGACATCAGGGATGGGCAAGGCTTCGAACAGACAAGGTCGTTTTCGACCGAGGAAGGACACGGGAAAAGAACATGGGGAAACACATGGGGTAAGGACATGGGAAGGACATGGGAAAGGAAAATGGGGTAATACATGGGGTAAGGATATGGGGCAGGACATGGCGAAAGGACATAGGGAAAGACGTGGGGTAAGGATACGAGGGGAAGGACATAGGGGTAAGGACATGAGGAAGGACATCGGGGAAGGACAAGGCTTCGAACAGACAAGGTCGTTTTCGAGCGGGAAAGGACATAGGAAAGGAACATGGCGAAAGACATGGGGTAAGGACGTGGGGAAGGACATGAGGGAATGGCATGGGGGAAAGACACGGGAAAGAAACATGGGGTGAGGATAAGGAAAAGGACTTGGGGGAAAGGCAAGGCTTCGAACAGACAAGGTCGTTTTGAGCGGGGAAGGACGTGGGAAAGGAACATGAAGAAAGACATGGGGAAGGACATGAGGAAAGAACATGGGGGAAAGACATGGAGAAACACAAAGGGTGCGGACGGGGGAAGGATATGGGGAAAGACATGGGGTAAGGACATGGGGGAAGGACAAGGCTTCGAACAGACAAGGTCGTTTTCGAGCGGGGAAGAACATAGGAAACGAACATGGGGAAAGATATGGGGAAGGACATGGGGAAAGACATGGGGTAAGGACATGGGGAAGGACATCGGGGAAGAGAAAGGCTTTGAACAGACAAGGTCGTTTTCGAGCAGGGAAGGATACGGGAGAGGAACATGGGGAAGGACATGGGGGAAAGACAAGGCTTCGAACAGACAAGGTCGTTTCTGAGCGGGGAAGGAAATGGGTTTTTGTAGGAAAAGAAGGCTTCAAACAGACAAGAACAGGTCAGAGGGGGTGAGTGGCGCTCCGCTGAGTCCGCTCGCTACCGCTCGCGAACTCGCTCCGCGAATTAAGATTTAGGCTAAGTTACATAGGCATCGGTTGGTCCAGACGGCGCCGCGACTTGTTTGTCGTTTTGTGTTGTTTTCCGGCAGGCGTCCGGGCTGAGTTGGCTCAAGTGAAGGGACCCACGAGTGACCTATGTTCGGTCACGCGGACGGCTCTCCGCGGGGCTGGGCATGCGTCACGCATGAACTTTGGATGCAGGGCTGCCTCGCGCTGGAAGCAGCGAGCAGCAGAAATCCCTTCTCTGGGGCCAGCGCCGATGATTAGCGTAAGAGAGTTTCGACGGGGTGTCGTGGTAGCACTGCGTTATCGGCCAGAGTCGAAGGGCTGGAGCGCGGTGCTCCGGGAGAGAGCGGACGCTCGGGGAGAGGACTGAGAGTCGAGAGGGTCAGGAGGAGCAGTAGAGTAGTGAGGCGAGAAGTTTTTCATGGGTTATTGTAAAGTGTTAAAATCGTGTAAGAATATAGTGAGAGTTGTGCCTTGACTGAACTTCGCGACCTTTTTACCTCAACGCACCACTGCAAGACGAGAGTTTGGCGGGGCCCCGACATTTCGGCCACAGAAAAACACATCCCGCCAACAGACATGGGGGAAGGTCATGGGGGAAGCCATGGGGTAAAGACACGGGGAAGGACCTGGGGGAAGGACAAGGCTTCGATCAGGCAAGGTTGTTTTTGAGCGGGGAAGGACATGGGGAAAGACATGGGGTAAAGACATGGGGAAGGACATGGGGGAAGGCTATATTTATATACACCCTATATTTTCAAGCGTAATAAGTTTACGCTTGAAATCAAGCGTATCAGGCTCATCCGTCAAGATTCTCCCTCTCCATGCATGGGGGAATTTCTAGTCTATGCTTCATTTCAAGCGTAACTTAATGCTTGACTCAAGCATGAAGTTAAACTATAGCTTAATCAGTGAAGAGTTCACAATCACTTCTCACGAGTCCAGATTCGCCACCAGCGAGCCAGTCTCACACAGAATGGACAAGCAAAACGCCTGGCTTCGACAAGTCCGTGTTTTATCCAATTTGACGCAACTTCATTTTTAAAGTTCAAAGTGGCAAAATAGGACGAAACTTTTGCAAACTGCCCTTTGACAAAATAAATAATATAATCCGCTCAAACCAAAACTGACAAGGTGCCCCACACCACCCACATCGGAATTTTGGCCTTAGAACACTGCCAGAAAAGACCACAACAAAAGTACAACAAATCCTGGCAAATTTTCTAGTCCCTTTTTGTTGTACTTTCAGAGTACAACGATTATTGTACTACGTACAATGGGGCCGAAGGTACCGGTCCAGGTCTTGTTGTACTTTCTATTCTACAATCCTCGTTGTACCCGTTTTGTACAATCCCCGTTGTACTTCTGTTGTTCTATCCACACTTTTTCTTGCAGTAAACTTAATCAATGGTGCAGCGCTGATCGAAATACCGTTAATGCTCAAAGGGATTCGAGTGTAGACAATAATTTGTTTGCAGGGGCCCTATCTCGCCTATGTTGAACACGCCCAGACATGTTCCATCGGAGGGCAAGACTCTCTTTTCGTTATGCGGATTCTCCCACTTTAACCCATTCAAACCCTATGACCTTCAACTCGTTACCGGAAATTACACACTCACGCTACCCTATGATGACAGCTTAACCGTACGTATTGCTCCAAGGTCAAGAATGCACTGTTTACTTCTTACGCTGTTAAAGAATAATCTGAAATTGAGACCTATATTATAAAACTTGGGGTGCTCTCTTGAAAAGTTGCGAACTATTTAGTTCGTAAAAGAAAGTGGGGTTCATTCCGGACGTTTTTTTTTGTTTTTTGCTCTTAAGGGGGGATCCTAGTGTAGCGGGGTAAAAAGAAGGGTGTTTTTGGGGTTTTTTTTTAAAAAAAAAAACTACAGCTTCAATCTAAAATCCGAAGACAGGGTTGAATTAGTGGTTCTTTAATCTCTTCAGAAAAAAAAAATTGTGGTGATAGAGTGAAAAATGTTGCTGCACGGTCCGCTGCAAAATGGGCCTGGAGCGCCTGGACGGGCGTACACTTACAGCCCAAACGGTTGATCCGATCGAGCTGAAATTTTTTGTGAATGTACCCGACACTAGATGCCAGTCTCTGAACTAGAAGATCCGGGATCGGAGTATCCCTTCATAGAAAAAAAAAATCAAAACTTTGAAAATTTTGCCTAAATTTCGGTACTAAAAGTTTAACTTGCTCAAAAAAATACTAAAAGTCATTATTTTTCGAAGATTCTAGTTCAGAGACTAGACCGATCCCTAATGAGTCTAAAAAAAATTCGAACGACTGTTTCAGGCGTTTGAGTCGACCAGCAGATGTACGCCCGTCCAGGCACTGCACGATCAACACGCCATATTGCAGCGGGCCGTGCGGCAACAGTTTTCACATTATCATCACAATTTTTTTTTTTTTTAGTGATTAAAGAACTACAAATTCAACCCTGTCTTCGGATTTTAGATTGAAGCTTTAGTTTAAAAAAAAAAAAATCCCCAAAACACCCTTTTTTTGACCCCGCTACACTAGGATCCCCCCTTAAAGCTTGTATATGCTCCTTGGGTAACGTAAAGTATGAACCGTTAACTTCAAAATGATATACGTGAAAGCCAAATCTCATCAACGGTCAGGAAGATGGAGGGGCTTCACTGGAGCCCTGCGTGTGTCCGGAATAACCCCAGCCCGCACTGCAAAAAAATCTGTACTTTTGTACGGAAAAGGTACGGCAGAATAGAGTACGGAGGTACGGAGAAAAGTACGGAACGTCCGTACTTGCTTCCTATGAACCCATGTAAACGGGTACGGAAAACAAGTACGGAAAGTTCCGTTGTTGGCAAAGTTTCGTAGACGGTCCAGGCAAGTTATTGACCAGACATGTTCCGTACTTTTCCTGTACTTTTTTCTAGCAGTGTGGGGTAATTTCGGACGACCTATGGGGCAATTCCGGACGACCTTAAAACTTGACACCACTCGAGCTAAGTTTCGTTTGTTTTGATGTGAGGCATGCCTAAAGTAGCGTTTAAGGGGATTTGCTGAAAACTACACTGTTTGAATGTCACTCAAAGCTATTTTATAAGGAACAGTTTCTAATTAAACACCAGTTCACACCGCTGCCTTGGGTTGACATTAAAACTTCGTTACAATACTTTTTGTTTGCGGTTTAATGTCCCCTCCCCCCCCCCCAACTTCTTTTTCAAAATAAATAGCGCCAAATTATTTTCAACTATTAAAAAAACAAAAATTTTCATTTACAAAAAAATCATCGCGGAAATTTTCCATAAACGATTAAATTATAAATTTGCAACAATCGAACACCGTGATCCGTTAATACTATCAAAAAATAGTTCAAATAAAAAATGTGCCACTGCTCAAAACTAAACTCCTTGGCTCATCAAAGTGACAACAAATCGTCCGTGTATTCGACAAATAGATATAACATGAAAAACAATTTCCATGGTAACGCCACTGTCCTACACGCCAAAATTTGAAGTGGCCATTGGAAAGAAATCAAAAAGGCGGGAAACTCAAAAGGTTTAAAAATGCGCTGGCGAAAAATTCAAATCGACCAAAAAGAAACCACTTCTGGTCAAACCTGGTTCAGTTAAAAGTGAACCGTCTCTTCAAAACAGGACAAACGTCCTCCCTTCAACATCAATGCAAGGGCTGTTTTAATGCTCGACTACTCCATCGTTTCCTCACTTCACCTCGGCACTTCTTCAAAAGCGCAGACGCCGAGCACATTGTTGCCAGCTTCAAATAATGAATTTTACCCCTCTTTACCCCTCTTTGTACTACTAATTTAAAATCTCTCAAGGCAAACAATATTTCCTGTACATTCGATTCTAATTTATCAAATCGGGAACACCGAGCAATGCGATTAGCAGTGAAAATGTTTTTCGTTCGTTCTTTATCCTTCTCAACGGTGGAGATGTATGTTAACAATTTTGAACCCACCACATTAACGTTATACGGGAAATCCAAGAAAACAACGGATTCACCCCACAGGTAGTGAAAACCTATCAAGTTCAATTGTAATTAAATTGCGATTCATAGGAACACTCGCGTAACGCCAAAGTAAAGTCTAAGGACCATATAATATAAATTTTAGTCATGGGACTGTCATTGACGTTAAGGTACAATTTGTACATGGAAGCAGGAAATGGAGATGTAGCTTTTGCCCATTTTTGAAGGTTCACCTTGGCGGTTTGTAATTATCATTTTAAATTGATTATCTTCATCTGTTAGGCAGGCTTTTGAGGTACCTTCGCTTTAACCCAGTGAAAATCAAAAGGTCCGGAATTACCCCTCTCTCCCTTAGCTTGCGAAGAATTTTGCTTCTTTGTATTATGAACGAACTCCTAGTCTCCGTAATACAAACACGTTGTTCGCAATTTGCGAATTAGTTTTCATAACCAATACGTTCTTCGCATGGAACAAGCCAAATTCTTCGCAAGCTTACAAACAATCGTGTTCGCAAGGTTATGTGAGTGTGCTTTGATTTTGGTTTTTGGGACCGCTATATGGAAAACAAGCTATTTGGCGTATATATATATATATATATATATATATATATATATATATATATATATATATATATATATATATATATATATATATATATATATATACGTGTTTTGGGGTTTTCCAAATTTCTCAAATTTAAAGGTTCGCTCAACGCCTGTGAAGTTTTCAGGCTGCTTTTACTTCAATGCGATATGCTAAAATCGTCAATCATCGTCCCATATCGTCCCGTTCTGGGCTCATTTGACACATATTGAGTTGTACTTGGAGGATCTGCTGTCAGACGACCGATTGGCGTTGACCGTTGGGCTGTAGAGCCATGTTTATGTCATTTTAGGCTCAACTCGCAACTTTGAGCGATTGTATCTTCGGCTGTTATTGGCCGATTTCGTTCCGCGACATCTCAAAATGACCGCCAGAGTCTCGCCTTTCCAACGCTGTGCTCGGATTAAGGTTTGAGAAGTTCACCTTGTTTCAATTGGGCACAAAGTAGACAAATTTTCAGCCCGAAAACTTCACAGGCGTTGAGCGACCTAAATTTGAGAAATTTGGAAAACCCCAAGACACGTGTTTCCTTCTCTCTTTTTCTTGGATAAATAATCAGGCATTCCTGTCGGAAATCCGGAATCATGTGTAGGCTTTAGTTCCAAGAGGTGGACCTCTCGGATTTTGCTTCCTGAGTGCCACAAACAACGTGGGCTCACTAAAGAACCAAAGCATTTAAGCCGCCTGAATGGGAAAAATTTATTGAATAGGAAAACAATCAAGAAATATGTTGACGGTTAAGAGTGCCTCGTATGTTCCGTTTTAGATGCATTGGAAATTGGACATCTTTAAAAATAATGTATGGAAAGAGAATTCACTGGTTTTTAAATTCCGAAAACGCCTGCAGTGCCCTCCGAGATAATGCTCCAAGCTGTTTCATACTTCTAAATGACGGCAAACCGCCAGGAAAAGGCCCCTGTGTACTGAAGGTAAGTGTCCCGTCGCTTCCCGTGTGATGTACTTGGAAGCACTCTTATGTGGCCCGTCCCGTAGTATTTAACAGGTAAATAGTGGAGGACGGGCACGCACTGGTAAAACTAAGGCGTAACATAGCGCCTTTCGTGTACAGATTGTACGCCCTTCTTGAAGCGTACCAGGCCCTTGCGCTCACTTCCTTCTTTCTTAATGCATGCGAGAAATCGCCTAAAGGCGTAGTTGAACGCTTCAAGAAGTGCGTAAGGTCTTCACGCGTGGTTCTTTGCTTGAATGAAGCGTAGCTACGCTTTAGTTTAAACAGTGTTGTATGATGCGTGGTAGAAAATCCCTACATGGTTGAATAACCCATGACCCGAATGTGTGAGTAAAAATCGGGGGTTGAGAACACTTGTCGGAGTCGAGGAGGCTTACTCCGAGAGGTGTTCTCAACCCCCGTTGCCCGTGAGGCGGTCTCCCGGAGCTGATAAGAGCGGGACTACCTGTCCGCCGGGCTGCACCCAGAATTGGCATCGGGCGATGAGAACACCTCCCGGAGCAAGACCCCCCCCTCCGCACCCGAGCCCGCCCCCACCACACCCCGCCCCCTCCCCCATTCGCAGCCGATGCGGTTCGCGCGGCCAGGTGCGTGTGTGAGGCTATGCGGCGCGCCACACTCGCTCGCTCTCTCCCTGTCTCTCTCGCACACACACACACACACACAGAGAAACACAATAGATTGGGCTACCTCCTGTCGCATCCTGCTGCTCTAGTCAAACCAGTGTTAAATCGACAGGTCCTAACCTGTCCAGCGCCCCGCCTCTGGCCGCGGCGCGCCACACTCGCTCGCTCTCTCCCTGTCTCTCTCGCACACACACACACACAGAGAAACGCAATAGATCGGGCTACCTCCTGTAGCATCCTGCTGCTCTAGTCGAACCAGTGTAAAATCGACAGGTCCTAACCTGTCCAGGTTAGTCTGTCGTTGGATGTTGTATGGTGCGCACGCTCACATGTGTACACGTCTGTTCAAAGTTTTCGAAGTATGAGTGGAAAACTAGTCCTGCTATGCACTGCGCTCATCATTATCGTCACAAACAACGCGAACGCGTCGCAGAAATCCTGCAACGACCCGCTCATATGGAGCGCAGCTCTTCGCGATTACATATTTCTGCCTGAAGACGCCATAGCTGAGCGCGTTGCTGAATGGATGTCACTCTGTGAATCGCATAGTAACAAATCAGACTCGTTCAAACCCGAGATGCTTCACTCCCTGTGGCAAGAGTATACGTCATTTCTGCCCCTCGAAGACTGCTCGTGCCACAAGACTGGCAGTAGCTCTCAGCAAGTCATCGATGAAATA
This sequence comes from Stenchaetothrips biformis, assembly GCA_030522485.1. NCBI lineage: Eukaryota > Metazoa > Arthropoda > Insecta > Thysanoptera > Thripidae > Stenchaetothrips > Stenchaetothrips biformis. Next base: position 1,908,039 of record CM060101.1, read on the forward strand.
CCTGCGTCGCTCTTTGTGGACTATCCCGTTTTAGGCGTTATTCTGCTATTCCTGGTGTATCTCTTACGCATCTACTATGCACGCGCCAGGCAACCACTCGAGATGCACGAGCAGCAACTTTATCACACCGGCGACAATCTCAATCGTCGGACCGAGTTGCAGCGGTGAGCACTATACAGCTCGTCATGAACATGAGAGTATCTGTAACTATAACATGTCTCTGTTTACGTTACAGGGAAGACGACATTAGTGCTGCGTATGCTGAAACATGAAAAAGAAATGTTTTCATCACCATTTAATCACTATATGTGGTGTCTGCCGAACGGAAGTGAGCCACCCCTGGAAAATAGCAAAGCGGAGTGAATTTCAAATTCACTATGGTGTGCCTGATGGTGCTACTATACCGCCAAACAGTATAGTTATTCTTGACGACTTACAACATGAGCAAGGACTGCAGACGCAACTTCTTTATACAGTTCACTCACACCACCGACAACTCACAGTGATCTCCTTAAATCACTCATTGTTTCCAAAAAATAGGTTCCATCGCGATATGACGCAGAGCACAAAGTACATCGTAGTATGCAATAACCCGCGCGACAGCGGAGCATTTTTTCGTCTGGCTCTTCAGTTGGAGCCTGCCCGTGCTCGAAGCCTGTACGACTGCTACCTGCACGCATGCAAGAAACCCTTTGGATACCTGCTGTGCGATCTGACCCAACAGATCCACCCAGCTCTTCGCTATCGCACCCAGCTCTTTCCGTCGGACGTCGGGCTTGGTGTATATAGTACCGACGAGGATCTGCAGGAACTGTTGCGCGACGATGGAGCATACGAGCGATTCTGTGAAGAGAAACATGCCACTCATGCAGGTGCTTCTGAAAGCCAACAAAGTGCGGAGGAAATCGCTCCTGAAGAGTCTGAATCGACAGGAAGTCGACTGCATCTGTGAGATTGTGTTGAATGCTGTGGCGGGGTCGGGCAAAGCCAAGCTGAGCCCCGAGTGCATTCGACAGTGTAGGCGACATAAGCAGCGCATACGCACCTTGGCATTTAACCATCGCCTGGCCTGGAAAAAAAACGTCGCGACATGCTCGCCAACCAGACGGGGTCGGGCTGGTTCCTTCCGCTCCTCGCCGCAGTCGTGTCTGGTCTGCTATCAAGATGAGTCACTCACTCGCGCCGCGCATCATCCTTTCGCCGACTCAGCTCCAGCGCCTGCTTGGGCGTGATCGCGAACTTACGAGCCGAACGGATGCTGCTCGTATGACTGCTCTCCAGAGTGCTGCAAGAGACGCAGATATCATTGGACCCTCGCAAGCCTACGCCCGCTACCGTGAGATGCAGCGACGCCATCTTGTACAGGCCGCGGAGGAGCGCGGTGCGCCTCTCGAGTTAGTCGTGTCAGACCCGGTGTCAAGAAAGCATCCTCGGGACCACGCCAAACCAACACAAGAGCCGGAATCACCCATACCAACTGCGCCCCGAAGGAACCTCCTGTGACAAAGAAAAAGGCAAGAACTACAAATCGCCGGAAAACCGCAGAAAAAAATATACGAGCTCAGCGGCTCAACCCCGAAGATTCCCAAAACAGCGCCAAGGCGTCTCATTGTGCACGATCCACGCCACTCGCCCGTCAAAACGCGTTCTAAACGACGTGAGCAGCAGAACGCGTCGAGCCCGACTGCATCCTCATCGTCATGGCTCCGATACGGCAAGAAACTAGCACCAGCGCACACGGCGCGCCGTGTGCTCGACAGGATGTGGACTAAACCGGGCCTATCATATGCGGCATATGCTGGTCAACGCATCCTCCGCCGCGCTGCGATGGAGCCGTCGTCCAGAAAAACAAAGTTAGGCGCACAGGATGTAAAAAACTATCTCACGCGGGAGAACGCCTACACTCAGCATGCACCACGCCGCGAAAAGTTCCCAAAGCCATTCTACAACATGCACAGGCTGTGGCACCTCGTAGAAAGTGACCTATTAGAGACTGGACGTATAGCTAACTTTAATGGAGGAGTTTCGGTATTTATTAGTGGCTGTTGAGTGTACTTCACGCAAACTGTATGTAAAACCAATGCTAAATAAAAAGGGCGAGACCTGTGTTAAAGCATTTAAAGAACTACTGGACAAAGGATTCGACCAAATTCCCCATACAGTAAGGACAGATCGTGGCAGTGAATATCGTGATTCGGGCTTCCGCCAGCTCATGAAAACACATGGCATTCGTCACCTCTTTGCTAATAATACTGAGAAATGTAGCGTTGCTGAACGAGCTGGGCAGACACTGCAGCGTAGACTCCACAGATACATGACCTACAAAAAACACATACAAATTTATGTCTGTCCTGCAACACATTGTCAAAAGCATCAACGACACACCACACAGTACTACCGGAATCGCCCCAAATAAGTTTTAGCCAAAAGGATGTCTATCCTGCCTGGGAGAAAAATTATCTAAAAACACATGCCGTACATTCCACCGCAGCGCCCATTTTCGCTTTCAAGCCGGGCGACACAGTGCGGGCGTCGCTGCAGAGGCGCGCCCTCGATAAGGCTTATCGAGGCACGTTCTCTCCGCAGGTGTTCGTCGTCAGGGCTAGGAGAAGCACCCTTCCACACAGTTACGAGCTAAACAACTCTGAGGGGCAACCTGTCGCTGGAGTGTTCTATGAAGAGGAGCTGATTGCTGCCAAGGACAGGGCCCGGCCGACAGTATATGATTGAGAAGATTATCAAAAGACGCATTAACCCCCTGACCAAGCGACGGGAGGTATTAGCGACGTTTGTCGGCTGGCCTCCCGCAGTGCGCGAGTGGCTCCCAGTGGGCTCAGTAGTGACTACAGGAAAGGCTCTCCCAAAGGATGGACGACGCGGACTTAAGCGGACTGCAGCCCCTACCTGAAAGCCTGTACCTTCCACTTATCTCAGATTCATCAGGAGAAGTATTCGCCGGCAATAAGCTGTCTCATTTTCGCGTCCAACTTGCGTCACCCCTTTACCTCAGTGGGTCGGAATGGGAATGCGGTCTAGTCGAAGTTATGTGGCCCCCTGCAGATGGCAAGAAAAAAATAATTCGGTCCAGCATTCCCGCATTGAACGTCGAGGAGGCAGCACGTGCGAGCACAACAACAACCAGGCGACATGAAGCCACCACCGCCGCGCAAACTTACCCCGTTGCTGCTGCGGACGAGCCTAATGGGAGCAGCATCCCAACGGAGGCGCAACAGACCGAGCAGAAGAAGAAGAAGAAGATCGGCACCTCTCAAGGGGAAAGGCTTGAAGGGCTCCAGGTCGGTGCGTTGTCCTCGTCGCCGCCGCCGCCCTCACTGACGGCCCTATTAGAGACTGGACGTATACCTAACTATAATAGCCATGCAATTTCCATGGACAACGAAGCAGGACGTGCCCCTTCGGTTGCTCGCGCATTGGTGGGTGGATCTCGCGCATTTATCTACTGTGACATAATTCGCCCTTCCCTCTGTTCGGACTTTAAGGGAAAATGCATTCGCATTATGTCTCTCGACCTCGATTCAGCACGCCAGGTTCTGCACCCCGTGTACTACTATCCCATTGAAAAAAGAGTTATTGATACTATCTTTATAGAAGTGAAAGACAAGTACAACGAGTATCTAAATTTTCCACCGAGTGAACAGCCGTTGGTGCTTGTCCTGCACATCAAACGCTCCACAGTCGCCCAGTAGCCGAGGAGTGAGAAGGAGGGTCTCGTCTCGTCAGCCATCATCATCATCATCATTATGGAGCGTGTTAATCCATATTTCGCATATTATGCAGCACAGCAAGAACAAGAAGGCGCTGGAGCATACTACCAGTCCCGCTTTCGCATTCAAGCAGGCCGTGGGTGGTTTGGTAATCTTCTGCGTAGCGCGTGGAGGTATCTCAGCCCCCTTGCAGCTAGTGCCGCCAAACATGCTGGAGCCGCGGCCCTTACTGTTGGCTCGGATATGATGAAGGAGGCAGCAGCCAACCCTGCTGAATCACTGAAAAATGTTATCAAGCGGCAAGGAAAGGAAGGACTTACACAGATCGCAAAAGCGGCGCTTGCTGGGGTTCGTCAATCCGCCTCAACGCAAAGCGGTAAAGGGTTCCGCGGGAGGCATCGTCAGTCGGCCTCCAGACGTCGCCAGGCAAAGGTTGTCCCCGCCCGCAGCATCCAGCGCCAGCAGCGCCGTCGCCGTCGTTCGCAGCCTCTGCCCAACGCATCATCCATTCGTGATATATTCTCACCGCCATCACCATGAGTTCGGAGTTTGAGCCCTGCATGATAAGTCAGCTCGATATATTTAAGAAGAAACCGGTGCAATCATGCATCACGGGGCGCATGGTCCAAAAACTAAAGCCCCTCTCAGCGCTACCGGAAGTTCCTGACGTCATCGAGTTCATGTGTCCCGGAAGGCCTCTTCATTTTATGGACATTAATAACATAAGCCTGCGACTGTCGGTCTCAATGGTTGGGGCTGATAATAACGCATTGCAAGCTAATCAAACTGACGTAGGTGTTGTTGACGCGCCGTTGCATTCATTCTTTAATCAATGCGAAGTGTACCTGTCGGAAGCCCCAGTGACGAAGTCGCCACATCTTTATCATTATAAGGCCTTATTAGATCTTCATATGATGAGTGATGCAAATGCACGGAAGGGGCATGTTATCATCTCTGCTGTATGTGCCCGACACCAATCCTACCCCTGGAGGTGATTCCTGGGAGGAGCGACAACTGCCCTTCAAGGAGTCTCGAAGGGTTGAACTGATCGGTAAGATTCGCCCAGATATATGCTATTTAGAAGACAATGCCTATATCCTGGATCAAGTACCGATCCGCGTACGTTTTACACTAAACGCGCCAGAGATTTATCTGGATTCGCTCGATGCAGGAAGCTGGGCCAAAATGCGCTTTCATGATGCGGAGCTTCATATTCCCTACTATATTGCTAACCAGAGCTGAGTCTCGGGGTCGAACAGATGCTCAGCCAGCAGAATGCGACGTACAGATTTAAACAAAGCATGATTAAGACGTTCCTACATCCAGTAAAACTCTGTTAATTTGAATATCCCTGTTTGCTTTTTCTGGCAAATTGCCAACATCTATCCTGCTGACCGCAGTAAAGGCATCTCACTTTAACGGCACTAGAGTATCGAGCCCATTCGAATTCACACATTGTGGTTTTACGGAGATCTCATTCATATGCAATGGTAATGAACGAAGGTACGTCATGGATATGAGCACTCCATACGGCTGCACGTCTGTTCTCAGGGGCCTGTATACCGAATTGGGTATGGACTATGAAGAAGGGAGTGGAAATGTGTATAATGTGAATAGCATACGTGATGGGGCGTTTGCCTGCGCTGTCGACTTAACGGTCGATCGCTCTGGAACTGGGCCGAGCCAGAACATTCAGGAATACGGAACAGTATCGGTTCAAGGGCGGCTGGCAGCAGCTCTTAATGAGGCAACCTGCATCATTCTCTATGCCAAGTATGACGGCGTTCTGGAAATAAACGCCAGTCGTGAAGTGACCGTTCTGTAACAAGCATGAAGGACTACACCTCCCCGACGACGACTCTGGATCTGACGGCGGCCGCTAAAGCTCACCCGAACCCTGCGACGATACCACATTGGCACATTCCCGCTGGATGCCCTCGCCGCTCTCAGTGTTGCCGGCAGACCCCGCCATCTGATCTATAATGAATCACCCTCGACCCGCCCGCCCGGCACCCACTGGGTCTCTATATGGCTGACGAGGGACTTCAAGGCTGAGGTGATGGACAGCTTAGGGCGGCGTCCCTTAGCGCCGGAAGTGCTGGGATTTGTTCGGAGAAACAGCGCGAGTGTGGAGTATTCTGATCGGCAGATTCAAAAACTGGACAAGCAATGTGTGTGGTCTTTACTGCCTCAGCCACGGGCTGGCAAGAGCACGAGGACACACACTGGAGTCGTGGATGGGACAGTTTTCCGAACGATTAGCTGATAACGACGAGCTCGTACAGTGTGAGTTTATGAGAGAGCTTGCCATCCCCTCCATGTTCTCCCCCTCTCTTCGGAGCTGGAAGAAACAGGTAGAACGTGCGTGCCGCAACGTCAGTGTGCGTCGTACCGCTACTCTGGCAGGATGGCGTCGGCACCGGTCGCAAGCATCAGCAGCAGTAGCGCGTGCCAGGAAGCGTACGAGAACGCAATGTGCCTTATCGCAGAGGAGGCCGACGGCAGCGACACCCACGCCCTCTTCCAGACCTACCTGAGCAGTATTTCGGAGGAGGGAAACCGGGACTCCGCAGCAGCAGCAGCTTTACTCTGAGCAGGAGGAGCAGCAGCAGCAGCAGCAGCAGCAGCAGCAGCAGCAGGTGGAGGAAGAGAACGTGTTGGAACGCAAGTCCATGACATCTCGGAAGCGCGATCGGAAACAATGTAAGTTATATCTATATTGAGTTGTGTCTGTGCATTGTATGCTGTCGTATGTGTTAAAACGTTATTTTATATTATTTTTCTCTGTTTGTATGCCTCCGTTTAGCTCATCCCCGTCACAACAGGCCCGTTGATATCAGAGTGCAGAGGAGGAGGAAGCGAAAGGAGCCCGTCACTGTTAGTGGCCTACCTGTTGAGCAAGCAGCAGCAGCAGCAGCAGCAGCAGCAGTATCCGTACCAAAACGTAAAAAGCAGCGTCAGCAGGCGCCACAGCAGCAGCAGCAGCAGCAGCAGCAGCAGCAACAGATGGGCGGGTATCTGTGTCCTCATATTGAAAGACTATGTCAGCTGCTGCATGTTTCGTCTGGTGCGCAAATGTGCCCAAGATATCTCCAAAATTCTAAGTGACTTTCGTCATCGGCGTCGTCGTCTGTGTGTGTGTGTGTGTGTGTGAGAGGGAGTGACAAAGATAATAATTAATAAACACATCCTCTCAAACTAAAGACACGTTATTTTCTTATTAAATCTCCTCTTTTTCTTTTTTTTTATATTTTATTGTATTATCATCATCATCATCATCACCACCATTTCATGTCAATGAAGGGAATTTCGTTTTGGCGGGCAGACAAACACACACACACAGCAGATTGATTTCCTTTTTATAATACTTTATTTATTTATTTGCAACATGGGCATAACAAAGAGTATAGAGGAATATACATATAATTCAAACCAAAATAAAATAAAAAAAAAAGTAATAGGTAAACACCCGTATGACTTTATATATATACATATGCAGTTATTATTATTATATATATTATCACACCGATCTGCATCATCAGCACAGAGGGATACAACTACAACGGCTCTTTGACATAGTCTACTAACATGCGCGCCACAAGGGTTGGATGGCAATTCAGCATGTCGTGCACAAAATCGGTCTCCAAAGACTTCTTCCACTCAGTGTCGTCATACACATAGTGTCGGTCATGGAACTGGATGCTTTCATACACAACTGTTAACGCTTGCTCGTCAGTCAAAGTATTATTTTCGAAACCAAATTTATACATCGTATTCTTTAACGCCTCCAGGCGCCGCAGAAGCCACTTATCTGAATCCTCCAGCACTTTTCGGTATATGTAAATTTTGCGTTTCAAGGCATACCCCAACTCAAACAAACGTTTGCAACTGACATCCCCTAGCAGAACATAGTATTCCTTGGGCTCATTCAGAGCTGAAATACGCAATCCTGGCTCTGAATTGCGCAACAGAGTACACTTGAACTCAAACCCTGCCCTTGTTATACTCTTACCGTAGGCAGTGGGCTCCTCCAGATGACGCAGTACAGTGTCCTTCCACGAGGCCTCAAGGAGATGTTCCAAGTCATTTGCACCCATCTTGACACCGAGGCAGACGAGTTCTCGATCGCCACACAAATGCTAAGCTGTCTCTCGAGGCAAAGGCCGATGATGATGCGCTTGGAGTGGGAGGGGTTCAGCGGGTACGACTTTTCCATCACCCACTTTGGTGGTCCCTGCCGCGTGGTGAGGAGTCGCCTGAATGCACGTTTGAGGTCCGCAAAGCTGCAGCGCTGTTCGAAGGCGCGCTTCTCCTCGGCCTGCACCAAGGCTGTCTGTGATGGCGGAATGGGGCTCCCTGCGCGCAGCGTAGAGAGGTCATCCATTCCTGTAGTAACAAAAACAAACAAACAAAACAAAAAAAAAATAACTAAATAAATAAATAAATAAATAAGTAAAGGGAGGGGAGACGCTAGCCGTTAGAGCATAGAAACACACACACACACACACACACACACACACACAAAACCGAAGGTTCTTACCGGGGCTAGTGGGGCTGGTAGGCTTGCTCGGCTCAGCCATGAGTACAGCTATGGTGGTAGCAGTGACGATGCGACCCGCAGCAGAGACAGAACGTGCGACGACGGCGACGACGACGACGACGACGACGACGGCGACGTTAGCTCAGTGTGCTGCTCCTTCTGTGGAAGGCGAGTGTGCTCAGAACCAGCTCGGCCATGCTGTTATATGCACCGCCCCCCTCCAGGATGGGTGCGTTTCCGGCGGTAGGGTGGGAGGGACGGTGCCGCTCCCTCAACATACCTTCTGGCAGACCGGCCGGTTAGCTGGCTGACTGGCTGGCTGGCAGGCGCACACAGAGACGCACAGCGCGCGGTTGCGAATCCGCGACTAGCGGTTCGGCCGGCGTGCGCGCGCGCGCGGTTGCGAATCCGCGAGCAGCGGACGGCCGGCGGCGCGGTCGCGCGCGCGCGGTTGCGAATCCGCGACCAGCGGACGGCCGGCGGCGCGGTCGCGCGCGCGCGGTTGCGAATCCGCGACCAGCGGACGGCCGGCGGCGCGGTTGCGAATCCGCGACCAGCGGACGGCCGGCGCGGCGGGTCGGCGGCCCGGCGGCGGCGGCGGCGGCGGCGGCGGCGACAACACCATCACTGCTCCACCAGAATGCCTTTCAATGCATTAATCATATCCGTATCCAGTCCCAGTTCCTGTCCACCCCAATCATCATCATCATCATCATCATCATCGTCATCATTTTCATTCATTGGGTTGGTAGCCTGTTGACATGAATAAAGGAACGCAGTGAGGGGCATGCTATTATTATTATTATTATTATTATTATTTTTACAAGAAACGTTTATAAAACTGATTACGATGAAATAATTCCTTATTTTAACAGTGCACAGTGCACATGGGGCTCACCGTATAAAATCCGTCAGCCTCGGCTCGGTCGACTGCCTGTTCTAACTGCGCGGCAAGGTGCGCATCGATGTCCTCCCAAAACATCTGCCGAATGATAAGAAAGGTTAAGACATGCGGTCTCTAAAAGCTGCACTCAGGCACTGTGGCGCCTCGAGACACAGTCAAAATAAGTAAACAAACAAACAATTAATAAAGCACCTGGTGGTTTGCATCCTCCTCCCCCTCCTCCTCCACATTTGCCTCCTGATCAACATCCTGCTCACCATCCTCGAGAGGGTTAAATCCAAAGGAGTGAGTTTTGATTCCACAGTCACGGATAAACCTTTTCCCATCAAAATTTCTGAGACATGACTTTGTCTGAGCGACCGTGAACAGGTTATGTTTTCGGTCGGTGAGAATTGAGCTGCTTTTTACATACTTGGGCGCACCATTCATCACACAGTTTTACATAATCGTCAAAAGTCACTGTGCTCCTGAGAGCAGACTTGTTTACCCCCTTGCATTTCGAGATCGTCTTCCGCTCATCTTTTGCCACCACGTCCAAAGAATACGTTTTTGAACGGACACCACAAAAGCGTAAGATGTTATAATGCCCATATTCAATCTTAAGGCGACCCTGCACGCGCGCGTACGTCTCGTCATACAAGGGGTGCTCCTTTGGCAGCCCACTCGTGTCTAAAATGGGGAGAAGAGAGCGCAGATCCGCCACAAGGTCCGAGGACTGGATTTCGACTCCCAGACTGTCAGTGTCCGTAAACAGAAGATTCATGCGAGATCCCAACTTTGCCTTCAACTCAGAGAAGATTTCCAGCATCAGTTTTTTGCTGGTATCTAGAACAGTAAGACCCGCCGCCGGGAGGTTGTTCATGCGAACCACAGACTGCGCCCGCTCGACGGCAACGAGCTCCTCGGCGAATATAGTGAAGCTTCTGAATGTGGATTGGGCAGCAAGCTTTCGAAACTCTTCCCCCGTCCGAACGAGGTCCACCCTGCGATGCATTCTCGGATTCAGCTACAGTTGTCCATAAATAACGTTGGAAAATATCTGAAACACAGAAATATATAGCAGATATGGTAGGATGCATCACGACATACGCACATGCTTGTAATCATCTTATAAGTAGGCTTACCTTCCAGACGTCCTGTTGAAATTTGTACTGTGCATTTTGACGCTCCTCCATCAGGTCCTGTATGTAGGACCTGAGGTACGCCTCCTGTCTAAATCTGATGCCCGACTTGATGGCTTCAACCCTCACACCCATTTTAATGTATGCCGCCAGAACGAGAGCATGCACTGTATAGTCGCGTTTTGGGTGGAGGTGGGCAATCAGTTTTTCCTCGTTTAGCTGAGGTGTTTTCAGCCCGCAGTCCCGTATCATGTCCCTTTGGACATCACTGTACCAATCTGGGGACACTTTGCATTTCTCGACTGCGGGCGGAAACTCATCTAATCGGGAATGCAGGTGGCGCGGAATTGACAGGTCCACCGTCACTATACACATGTGATCATCGGTCTCCTTTAACTCGTCCCATTTGATGTCGTCCAGTTCCTGTTGAGACATCCACGTATAATCCCCAACAGGAAGTGGTTTTTGCATCATATGGCTGTATAGCGCGGTTTCACATCAAATAATAGTATGTGTTTTTCGGGCTCTTCTGGCTTATATGTCGTTGTACCAGGAACATTCGCCTCGGCATATCGACAGTGAATTCCCGAATAACCGCCCGCGAATGCCAGCCGTAATCTGGGCATGCATTGTGCGGGTCGCTGACGCGCTCAACAACAGCCCCCGTAAATTTATACATGCAGCACATACTAAGAGATGATGCGGACACGAACCAGTTAACTTCCAGTCCATATTTGTTGTAAATCATGGAGCGGAAACGATCCATGAAGGAGGCTAACAGAATCACATCTGTTTTTCAGATAGTGCACGGTGTAGTCTAAAAGCGTCGCACAGCGGAGACCTTTCCATACCGCCTGCGCTCGGTCGTAGTCCTTCCTGGGAGGACGGTGCTCCCGGTCAGTGATGAATAAAATGCCTCAATGGGGGGCAGTTGCTTCTCTTCCAAGAGTTGACTATGGCTTTCGACATGTTCATAACAATACACACCCTTCCGAAGCAGAAGCTCTCGCTGTGCCTTCATGGGATAGATCTGTCTGAGGAGAAACAGATCATTCGACCCTAAAGAAGTTGAGATAGTGTCCAGCGAGGCACTCACAAAGTTGAAACTGTCAAGAAACTTGATGGATCGACGTTGTTTTCTGTTGATGTGTATAGTGGCAGACTTGTAAGAGTCGTGAGTTGTGGGTAATACGTCAATGCTTTTTCCAACAAGCATGGGATGTGAAATGAGCGCCTTGAACACACAATGCATATCATACCGCTGCGCATTGTGAGCCCAAAATGTTAGTCGGGCTTCTCTCTTCTTAGCTCCGTTACATTTTTATGGGCAGCTCCGACATATGAATTTATTTCCAGATTATGATCATGATCGGCACATTTAAACAGGCTGGGCTCACTGTCGCTGAAGGCTTGCGACAAAGGTAGCACACTGTTGCAGCCTCATGCTGAAGAGTTTGCTCGTCGCTCATACTGATTGGATAGTTTGGTCGCCTCTCATATAGTTCTGCTTCCAGGCGGAATGCCTCGGTGAGAAACATGCCGGCCACGTCATCCTCCTCCGTTTCCATGCTTTGTCACCATCTCGACAAGTTCACCATGAACATTGGTGACTAGGATGGAGAATGCGACAGGAACGTGGCCGCTGCGTGCGCCTTGTTTTGCTCGGGGTAGCATTCGACGTTTCTGAAACATAATATCAGAATAATCAGATGATAATAATACAGACTAGGTTAGGTTATGATTTTGGTGAGTGTGTATTTTGTAGATTTTACTAAGCATTACTTACCCCTGATTTTTTGGGCAGGGCGCATTCAAAATCGTAGTATGCATTATAATAATCTGGCTGGCACTTCTTGAATTGTGTCTGGTCAAAGCATGCGTTTCCGGGCATATAGTCAATTCTTTGAGCACCCAGTGAGCGACACACGGCTTCGTGTTCGGCGAGCTTGGATACCTTAACGTTTCCTTCAACGCGGCTGGTAAATTGGTCCAAGGCAGTAACTACAGAACTCGACCCGATTCCTCCATTTTCGCTCACAACTCATGAATGAATGGAAGTCCGTAACAAGAACATAGTGGCTGTGTCCAGTAACCTCATTGTCAAGCAGAAGGAGAGTCACGTGGTGTCGTTTCTTTTCCTTCGTGCAGTACTTGACGATGATGCGTCTGTTCCGTTTCTTCCCCTCTGGACCAACACCGGCTGCAACCGTCAGGCCCAACGCACGCGGCGGCGGGATACTGACGCGCCGCCTCCGCAGCAAGGTCAATGTCGGGCGTAATCTCCTCATACTCGTCAACCTCCTGTTCCACGACAGCCGACAGCACACAGATAGAGATGTCCGGATTCAGGGACTCGAATTTAGGAATGTTAGCAACTTTCATAGGTCTGTACACTTCGGGGGCCCAGTTACCCATATTTAACTCCCCGAGGTATCGCCTATATTTTTCAGGTCTATGGCGGTTTGTTTTTACATCCGAATAGTGAATGTGTGCGAGTATAGAGTACTCAAAACAGCGATTGTCATTTTTATTAGCTATGTTTAACAATGACTTCCGCCTTTTACCGATCCAGTCAGGAATCGGAATGTAGCTGCCGCCGGTATCACCCCGAGCGTGAGCCAGGGGTGGTACTCAGCAGTGTTCAAATCGAGGGACAGTACTGATGCTATAACCCAATTACTACCGGCCAGATAGATCTGTTCTGCATTGTTGAGCACCTCTAGAATTGCTGTATCGATCTGCTCCGGAATGCTTTCGGGCACCTTGAGTAGGCGCTGGAGGCCGCTACGAAGAGACTTTTCCACCACTTCAACCTCCAGCTGACCGACTTCGTCCCCAGGAACCTCGCGTTTGCATTCTATGTTTGCTACGAGCCACCATTTCAGAACACCATCAGATTGAGCCAGACATTGAGGTCAATATTTTTTTTTCAATAAGCTTTTGTTTATATGCAATGAGTTGTGGCATTCATTAATATCAAATGTGATCGGTCCTAGAGGGCAAGAGTATGGACCAGCTGCCTTGTCATGAACAAGAAAACATTGCTCGTCGCCAGCCGGCCCGTCTTTAATATCGGCATGTTGTTCGGCCTCGTCTGGGTGAGTATTGTTATCGCCCAGCCTCCAGCCGCAGGGGGCAGCAGCGGCGCCGCCGCCGGCCGCCACCAAAGGAAATGCAGGGGAGGCGCCACCCGGCTGCGGCCGCAAGACCGGACAGCAGGTTTGACACGTGAAAAGCTCGCAAGTCGGACATGTAATGGTAATGCCTTGCGCCGCGCGCCTGACGCGGCAAACGTATTCGCGACAAGTAAACACACAGAAATTGAAGGAACATCCAACGCCAAACAGCGATCGCGAGCGAAACAACACGAGGGACACTCAAAGGCTGTGCAACAACGATCGCCAATGGTTCCGCGCCAGTCCCATGTTTGTGAGCGATAATGCCTCTGGAAAGCAGATCAATAGCTTGCACGCCAGACCATATTGCAACGGGGACACGTAGAACCGCCCCCGGCCGGTCCGCCACCATGGGCCCGATTCGCATGTGTCGCTGCATGTTGGCGGCTCGCGAGAATGTCATTAGGGCAGTGGGCGGACAGTGATCTCCGGCCGGGGCGGGAGTGCCTGACGCAGCAGCCTGCTCAAGCCGGGAGCAGGTGCATCAGAGTCCCATGGCTGGGGCCTCGGACTGTGAACAGCTGGAACACCCAGCTGGAGTCAGCGAATGTCACATTGTGTAGTGTTGGCATGCAACATTGTTCGATCCAGTAATCACCGCCGACCAGGCAGCTGATTACCGACACAGATGTCTAGCGATGGGAAGTTATTCCCTCCCCGCGTTTGCCAGCCAAATGCCCCTGATGGTCCAGCGCTTCCTGCATGGAATCAGCTGGTGGGTCCTGCAGTGCCGCAAACGGACACACATCGCAGCTGACACTCAGCACAACGGAATAAAGCCGCCATCTGTTATAGAAGTATATATATATATATATATATATATATAAAATCTATATATTACTAATATATATATCTATATAAAATATATAAAAAAATTGTTAGTATTTATATATAATTATACATGAAACGATGAAAAAGGGATAATAATATAACTAAAAAATACAAAAAAAACAAAAAAAAAGGCAACCATATTCTATTAAGATTTTTTTTTTTATTTCCGGTTTCCTGTTTATCTTATCTATTTGCATTAGACTTAGGCACCCACCACAGGCGCGGTGACTTAGCCTTCGAGCAGAGCCCGTATTTGCAGTTTTTCTTATGTATAATAGGACAGTCCGTTATTCTCTCTCTCCTCTCCTCACTCCCTCTCTCTCTCTCTCTCTCTCTCACACCAACTCACAACAGGAGCCACCAGACGGCGGGCCGGGCGGAGAAAGATGAGACAGATGCGGAGTGGTATGTGAATATGCCTCACCACTGCAAGGAAAATGCACACTAATATTAGTGTCAACACACCACATCCACACACACACACATCTCGCACACCACACACACAGGCGCGGCGCCACAAACCATGCAGGGGCGCAAAGCACCACGCGGCACACACACGCCCCACGCAGCCCAACATCCGGAGAGGCTGAGTGTTGGCGAGCGAAGTTCCTGTAGGGCTTGGTAAGGGTATCTATCAGCACTAGACGAACTCGCGAATGGAGGGGGCCGGTGGCACCTCGCCCTGGGTTGGCGGTGGTGGGGATGGGCCGGTCGAAGCGCCGGCATGCCCCAGGACGGACAAGGGAGCCAGGATCGATGAGGGATGCGGTGGGGTGGGCGCTGGCTGGCTGGCGGCGCTTCCGAGCAGTCTGGTGCCAGGGCCGGCGGCAGACGAGGCTCACTCGGCAGACTCCTTGGAGCCCGCGCGGAGCTGCTCAGGTAGTTCGGCCCGGGGCCGGAAAGTGGCTTCCACGACATCATGGCGGACAGACGGGCTGACCGACAGGACGCGTACAGGCACCGCCCGCCGACCACCGGGGTGCTGGGTGCGGCCTGGGGTCGGGGAGGCCTGGGGGGGGGGGGGCCCTGCGCGCACCAAGGCTGGCGCCAGGCTGGCGCGCGTATTTCCGGCCGTCGCATCAGGTGTGGCCCGGCGTCGCGTGGCGCCGCTTCGAAAGCTTGGGCCGGCGGGTGAAGGCTTGTGTCGCGCCATCATGACGCCTCGAGGTCTGGGCGCACAGAGGGCCGTTTACACCAGGAGCACTGAATAACCCTACGGCTTATACCTACTCTTCCCCACTATTCCTTCCGGATCAGTTTCGCTACCAGCCGTAAGGCATCAGCATCCACCGGACCGTACAGCCGCTTTCGTCAGCACTCACGTCAGCATGCACGGCAACCTATTCTCGTCGTCGTCCTTCATCGTTGTCCGATGCTAGAGGAACCGAGCTCCGGGCAAGACAGAGCTACGGTACAGTTTTTCGGAACGAATCACACTCTGCAGCGTCGAACATCACACGTCACGAGTTCAACATTCGCACACCGCACACGTTTCTTGACGTCATGCCCGCATAGAGTTTCTTACCTCACATCAAATAACGGCGCCGCCGCCACCATGGTGGTGTTGCAATGTATTATGCGTGCGTAGTACTCTGTCAGTTTCCACAAATCCAAACTGTGCTCGTTGACACAGGTAGTCTTTGTGGTGACACTGAATGCCGGGACCGGCACACGAATCCACGCGTCACAACGCACGCCACCGCGCCACTCGGACATCGCACACACACCACACAGCGGCGCGCTACAGCTTCTGGCGCAGACCGTCGCGGGCGGACGGAAATGGAAAGGCACACTACGCACACCGTCCCCGCGCGCACGCGGGCAAACCGAGCGTCAGTTTTGGGAACGAAACACTGCCATTAAAGACACAGATTAGCGCATGCGTGTCGCAGGAGAGCGAAATGAGACACGCGCGCACGCGGCTGCTACACACAAACACACACACACTTACCCAGAGACGATGCCAGCAGCCTGCTGTCACAGCAGTAGCACAGCAGACGACAGCCACTCACTTCCTCATCGGCTGACAGGTCGCGTAAAATGACTTTCAACGCAAAGGCTGTGGGACAGCCGACAGTCGAAGACAATGTTCACCGCACACTTCGTTGCAACACGTCACACCTCTTTTTATTATTATTAAAGTAGTGCAGTTGCACTTGCCCCGATTAGCGTGAGGCACTCGTCTACGTGGTAATCAGTTGCAGTGCACCGCTTTCACACACACCGTCACGGGTGACTGCTGGCTAGGAAATTGTCCTCACAGGCAGGTGCGCTTCGCAGTAATTGTGGCAGGGTACCACACTCGTATGACACAACGTTAGAACTTTAATGGAGAAACAATGCCACAACGCGCAAAGCGACGGTACAGCGTCAAACACACGCACCACACTGCGGTGGTGGATGGTATAACACTTTTGCCACTTTTTGCACACACACAGGCACTACCAACACACACACACAACAGCACGAACGGACGCCGAGCGCGCGCGCCGCCATACACAGACACCAAAGGAACGACAGGGCGCGAGGTAGGCGAGGCGAGAGCGCACGGCTGCAAACGGAAGAGGACGCCGAGAGACGAGCGCACGCCGTGGCTCCGGACGGACGGTCAGCGATGTGGCACTTGATCAGCACAACAGGATGACTGCTGCTTGCATGCAGGCCGCGAGCGCACACGCGCAACCGGTACAGATTTTGGCATCAGGTAGAAAATTCGCAGGAGTGACCCAGCCCAACCAGACCGCCGAGGAAGGGTCCGCATCTAACACGGAACAAACCGGGCGGGACGCTGCCAGGCGCCGGCGAGCCAGCGAAGCGGGATGGCCGGCCGACGGTCGGCGACAGCCGCTGAGGGAGCGTTTCAAGGGTGTGCGCCCGAAGGGTGCGGCCGGGCTTGGAACGTCGAGCCAGTGAGGGCCCGGGAGGGACGCCACACAACCACTCAAGCCTTCGCCACGGCAGGGATTCAATAAGCGACTTCCGTTTTGAATCTTGTGTTTGATTGTGCGCGTAGTTTGCGTGTGCGAGCGTGTGTGATGAGATAGTGTGCAAGTGTTTCATGTTGACACTTGCTTTTATTTTTTTCTTCTCTCTTGTTCGCTCTCCCCGAGTTTGGATCCACTGTTATGATGGTGAGGCTCAACTTTGCGGGATTTTGGTATTGTACTTATATAATTTGATTGGATGGTCGACTTTGCGTTGTGACTGCTGCAGTCGTGGCCCCCCGGGCCCGACATTGGTAAAACATTGTCGATTCGTGGGGTGCAGATTGCAGCCAGCTCTGCCTAAAACAACCCCAGACAAACGAGCCCATCATACTGGAAGAAGATGGAATTACACAGAGCTGCCATGGAGAAAGGATGCTGGAGAGCAGAGAGCTGGTAGCACCTGAGCAGAGCAAACGACTCCTCCAGGAAAGCTACGAGGAACACCATGCAGGAGGAAAAGAGGACGCCAAAATGCGAGGCCCAACTCCGCGGAGCTCGATGAGATAAATACATGCAGCTGCACTTGGGGAGGGCGCTTTGCCGAGGTTAGAACGCCAATAAATGACATTCTTATTAGATTTCCAGTGTTGTCATTCCCTCGGCCTTTCCACCCACCGTTGTGCATGGACGAGGTTAGGACCCCTCTGTCGATTTAACACTGTTTGACTAGAGCAGCAGGAATCTATTGTGTTTCTGAGTGTGTGTGTTGTGTGGTGCGATGAGTAGACAGGGAGAGTAGACGAGCGAGTGTGGCGCGCCGCGGCCAGAGGCGGGGCGGTTGCTGGGAGGGAGTGGCGACGCGCCTCGATCGCGCAGCGCCAGACCACGGAGGCTTCCCCATCCGAGCGCACACGACACCGCCATACCAATCCTAGCCCTCGCAGAACAATTCTGACCGAGCAGTATTGCCACGCCGCATAGCCTCACACACGCACCTTGCCGCGGCGAACCGCATCGGCTGCGACGACGACGCTGCGCAATGAAATGTGAGTGAGGGGGGCGGGGTGTGGTGTTCGGGGGTGGCGGGCCTCGGGTGCGTGAGGTGGGGGGGGGGGTCTTGCTCCGGGAGGTGATTCTCAATCGCCCGATTGGCCAATTCTGGGGTTCAGCCCGGCGGACAGGTAGTCCCGCTCTTCTTTCAGCTCCGGGAGGACCGCCTCACGGGCAACGGGGGTTGAGAACACCTCTCGGAGTAAGCCTCCTCGACTCCGACAAGGTGTTCATCCAAACCCCCCGATTTTTACCTCTCATAACCACCGAATATGTTATGTTTCATTTGCTCATTTCTTCTGTATTTTGGCCCATGTGCTCGCAAGGGTTTTTCACGAAGTCAACATGCCTGTGAATTGGACTTTTCCCAACTTCCCCAGTTTATACCATACGGGCAGTTATCGGATGCACGTCAGAATCGGGGGACCGGAGGCGCATTCCGAGTAGCGCCATCTGCATCATTCTCGTCGGAAATGCCATACTAAACCGTAACGATAGACAACAACACTACGGTTTTCAAATGGGAAAGTATCCTAGGAAAAAATTGTCTTTTGTAACGGATGGAATAGAACTTCACTAACAGACATGGATTCCACTCAACACGACACACAATAATCGAGGGAGGGGTCCCTATATCAATGAAAGATCTTATCTGGTCCGAGTATTCCGTACAAATAATCTTATCTGAAACGCCCGCGAATATCGCGAAGTTTTGGATCATTTACGTTCGTACGGAAGCAGCAGCGATTTCGGAAGGACTCAAAATCGTGGGCCATAATTGTGGCTGGTGAGCACTTCTCAAGAAACGGAGTGTCGCCAGCGTAGATGGTCATTTGACCAACACGAATCAACCGGCAGGGCACTGTTTTTACTTCGTTACGCATCTAAAAGCTTTCATTAAGTTTCGCGCGCCCCAGTAGTTACATGCCGACTACCTGCGGAGCCGGGCCGGCTAGCACTATTGACGGGATCGTAAAAAAACCACATCCACCGTCGGAAAGGGGAAGTCCCCGCACTCTCTTTTAAACCAAACCCCAAGTATTATATCACTAAAACCGATGGACGCAGTTACGTTGTGGATCAAAATGAACAAGAACCCATGTTTCGAAACCCAGAAATTCTCGGGGACACTTTCCATAACCACCTTAAAATGAAGCTAGGGCTCCGAAAATACACTTTGCACTCACTGTCAGAAATTTTTGTATGTTAACTTAACAACAAGATCTATTGCCAAATTTTTGTTTCCTGATAACAGTTTGTTTTTTAAAAACGACAGGCAGTCGTTTACGAACAGAGAATGTTGTTTGATAAATGACAGTTGGGTCATTCTAAAAACACCTTCCTTGTTGGAACGACAACTTTTCCGTCGATTTTCAGTTTTAGAACAAAGATGTTGATGGGGAAAAAATGTTGTTGGGACAGTTTTGTTGTTTGCGACACAATCGTTACGGACAGTGCTGTTCTTTTTGTGAAATGAGCTAACATATTTATTCCAAAATACTTTTTCGTGCTCTTTTCGGTGCGTCCAATACTACGGACAGACCGGGCTTTTAAGACATACGTATCGGGTGGCGGGGGACAGAGGCCACCGGAAGTTTACATTTTGGGACTCCTTTAGTAGTACGATTTATTCGACGGTAGAATAAGATGTGAGCTGCGAGACTAGACAACATCATGGGGAGATTAGAGAGGATTAAAGCTGACATTTATGAAGTTACCTGCAAGTCAGATATGGCGAAAAACAAAGGCAAAGCAGTTGAGCCCTAGGGCATGAATTTTTTTACGAAGTGTTGGCGAACTTCCCATAAACACAAAGCCCAGCCACCCGACAAAGGAAGGGACGGGTCCGCAAGGTCCTCTGCGGGGCAGCCCTGGCCTGCGCACTAGTACGGACGCAACCGAGTTTGTTGTTTCGGAGCGGGCCATGTTCAATATAGGCAACCAAGTGTTGCCAGAAAAGTAAGGCAAAAAGGGAGCCCAAACACACAGGTGTGCGGCGGGCTTCAACTCCTCCTGCCTACTAGCGAGGCTAACTCAACAGCTGTGGCGAGAACGTCGCCTAGTAGGCAGACGGAGAAGATGAGGATGCAGCCCGCCGCACCTCTGGGTGTTTGGGACTCCTTTTTAACCTACTTTTCTGGACAACACTGTAGGCCGACCGCTCCGACGCACAAGTGGTCTGTGCAGACCGATCTAGGCGGATATAATATCAAATTACTCTGGTAATACTTAGTCTAAAATGATGAAAACTGCTTGTCCTACGGTTCAAGGGGTCCTGCTGAGTCAGGCACCGAATCTATACAAGGTAGGTTTACGCCAGACCATGTTCTTGTCGTAACAGGCTTCGCGATGACTGCGCCAGAGTTTCGACCAAATCCACGCCTATCGTATACACCTACCTTGGACTGCGGCGGCTCCTCTGCCACTCCCTGCTTGCCTTACGGCAAGCTGTTTTTAAAGGGTTTCCATTGAGGCAATGAGTAGTGCACTACGTGCTGAATGGTCGAGAAGTATACACGCTAGGGACGCGCCGCCCTTCCGTCAAAACCAAGTAGAGGCAGCTCCGCTTCGGTGGGCAATCTCCAGTTCGACAGGGGCCGATATAAACCAGCGTTGGCCTGCCGGCGGATTACTTTCTCGGGCCTTCTTCGGCCCTCGCACCAGACCTGGCTAGGCCCAATCGGAAACCGTCTCTCGGGCCTTCGGTCCTCGCACCTCAACGACCCCGTGGAGGTAACAAGCAAACTTATTGATTTAACAACAGGACTGTAGGCCCGCACATGTGTTCCCACTGTGGCCAAAGTTAATGTGCAAAACATGGCCGTTGCACCAATTTTCACAATACATGAAGGCGGGCTCACAGACACCCCTTCCGACCGCCTCTTTGAAAAGGTCCTTGCCGAGAACCCTATCGAAATCTGCAATAAACTTTTTTAGTCGGTCGACCCCCTTTTTTTTCAAGATGAAGGGTCGAAGTTGATAATGGTTAGTAAATTCGGCGGGCCTAGGTACGCCAATTCGTTCGCAGTTAAAAGTTTGGTCAGAGGGTCGAAATTGATTTCATTTTCGTCGTCATCAGGAACTTCAAAAACATAAGAAACCATGTAAAAATGTCTCTAAAATATAAAGTCACTAAAAAGTTGCACTTATTCTGCCGTTTTTATTAGTGATTTTATTCGTTAGTACCACTGAATGGGAATGAGATTGAAAAGCTGGAATTTTTGCGTGTGGCGAGCCAAGGATATACCTAACAACTCTGCACAATCTCGTCTCGATCGTGCCGAGCCGTTCAGGAGGAGTAGTGGCGTGACACACAGACCGACGAGACAACCAAACAAACAGACAAACAGACAGACCAGACAAAACTCTTTCAACCCCACAGGAGTAACAACTGTGCTTCGCTAATCGCTCAGCCAAAAATTTTGGTCCCTCGGGCGGGCACAGGCCGTTATTTTTTGTTTTTTTCTTTAGAAAAGGGGGTGATTTTTTTTTTCTATCAGAAGATGATCATCGGAAAGTGCACTATGTACGGGTTTTGAGGGCCGCTGAATCTGATTCTACAAGGTAGGTTTACGCCAGACCGTGTCTTGACCGTATGCAGGCTATCGCCGATGCTGCGCCACTTACGACAATCCCCGCCTGGCGTTACACCTACCTTGGCCTGCGGCGCTTCCGCTCCGCTGCGCTGTCTCAAGGATTTTTTGTGAGGGCAATTGAGTAATGTCACCACGTCGGAAATCTGCAAATAAAAATTTTTAGTCGGTCGATCACCTTTTTTATTCAAGATCCTGATTCGGCAAACTGATGAAGATGGGCTCCTAGACCCCCTTACCGACCCCTCTTTGAAAAGAACTAGCCGAGCCCTATCGAAATCTGCAATAAATTATATTAGTCGGACGATCTCCTTTTATTCAAGCATCCCTGATTCTGGCCAACTAATGAAAGTCGGTCTCCTAGACCCCCCTTCGAACCCCTCTTTGAAAAGGTCTTGCCGTAGACCTATCCGAAATCTGCAATAAAAACTTTTAGTCGGTATCGACCCCCTATTTAATACAAGCGATGAAGGGTCGAAGTTGATTATTTTAGTAAATTACGGGCCGAGGATAGCCACTTTCGCAGTTGAAGTTTGGTCCAGGGTCGAAATTGATATCAATTTCGTCATCAGCAACTTCAAAAACATAACAAACCATGTAAAAATGTCCTCTAAAATATAAAGTCACTAAAAAGTTGCACTTTTTTTTCATGCCGTTTTATTTATAAGTTTTTTTCGTTAGTACAACTGAAATGGATCTGAAATAGAAATCTGAATTTTTGCGTAGTGGCGAGCCAAGGATATAACCTAACAACCCTGCAAAAACTCGTCTCCGATCGGCCGAGCCGTTTCCGGGAGTGAGTAGCGCTGACACACAGACAAACAATCTGGACAAACAGACAGACAGACAAAACTTTTCAACCCCACTGTGAGTAACTGGCTACGCTAATCGCATCAGCCAATATACAAAAGTTCACCGGGGCGGCTCAGTTTTTAAAAGAAGGAGGCGGGGAGATTTTTTCCTCACTATATGATAGTACAAAGTACTGTAAAGGTTTTTTTATAAATATAGAAACCAACATGTTCATGGGCATCTGACTGTTGGCCACTCATAACCTCTATACAGTTTTTCATACTAGACTTACAATCATACGGTATGATTCATACCTAA